>CM023452.1:117565030-117895030 GCA_013339765.2 Haemaphysalis longicornis | reverse complement strand
GGGAAAGAGGGGAACCACTTTCTCGCCTCTGGGACGTTGATGTTCTCAGTGATCGGGAAGCTTATGATCTTTTTTCTAGAAGAAATGTTTCACATTTACGGGAGTACGCCACATGCGGCCCCCCGCAGTTCGCACAAGTGAGGCTGCTAAATGTACAATTGTCGCTCGGGTGATCTTCAGCGGCGCATTTTGTACAATTTGTTCGGCCACGGCAAGGGTTTTTACCGTGCCCAAACCGCTGGCACATAAAACAGCGCCGTAGGTTCGGGATGTAAGGACGGATGGAGCACCAAATAAAGCCTGCGTTTTATGTTGTGGGAGAGCTGCACGGTCAAAAGTCAAGATCCTGTGCTTGGTGGGAATCTACTTGTCATCTCTGGGGTTGGTGATGCGTCTCACGGCAGTGACGCCCTCACCCTTCAAGCCGGCAAGCAGATCCGCATTCGTTTCGTTCACAAGATCTGGCTCGGATATCACACCCTGGAAGCTGTTGAGGCTCCGATGGGGTGTGACCCTGATGTCTAGATCCGCCAGTATAGTCTGAACTAAAAGCTTTGTGGACTGCTGCTTGTCATTTACCTCGACGAGGAGTTCACCAGTCCTTTGCGTCTTGGGTTTATACGATTTTGATATTATGGTTGCAAGATATTTTTTGATCAAGAAGACTGACGCGATGCAAGAGGTTGGGCTGGACTGAGGGATTCCATGACAAGAAATCGAGGGAAATGATCCGCTTCAGGAAAGGTTACCGATGGCAATGGGGGAAAAGATACTTCGGTGGGTGCGGCCCCTTTAAAGGAACCGATCACGTTTTGGGGGTGGTTGAAAATACAATATGGCGCAGTATAAAGCTGAGTACGGGGGTCTTTGTTCACTCAGATTACCCTGATACTGAGTGAGGTAAACCGAGGAGGTCACACTCTCTCGGTAAACAATTGCGCACTTTCTGCTGAGGTACGCCGACACGGTTTGACATCTCAGTAAGGCGTACAGGTGTGATTATCACAAGGAGCAGGTGTAGTGCGGTTCCGTTTCAGTTAAACAAGAACCCTGCAATGGTGTTTCCAAAAGAAGCGCACAACTGGGTTTCCCGTTGTATAGCCATGGTTAAAATGTAGCACGTTCCCGGAATACAGGCGTCTTTTAAAGGGGCACTGACACAAAATTTTGAAGGCGAGATAACGTCGGAGATAGATTGGTGGGAACACATATACATCATCTGCAAAATATCAGCGGCGAATACAGCCTAGAACATATTTAAAATCAATTTTGAAGTGTGCGAAACGCAACCGAGCAGCCAGCAGAGGACCACGCGCAATTGTAAATAAACAACATCCAAACACGTCACGAGTTTGTGTTTGCCGCTTCCGCACTACCGGCGTTTTACGCGGGCTCGCCCGGCTCTCCGCTCCAATCGGAGGGCCGGAGGGCGGAGCTTCTGCTCTCGAGAACGAACGACCCGATCGTTGGCGGCGGAGGCGCCGTGATTTCGTCAGCTAATCGGGCAGCTGGCCGTGACCAAAGTTCTACAGCGATTCCAGGCACTCTGTTTCTATCACTGTTTATTACCATTGGATGCGAAAACGCGCCGGAGGCACGAAAAGCCCACTGAGCTAGCCGCACGGTGGCTGTGCAGGCGGCGGCCACGGCCGCGAAGTGGCCCAGCCGGCGCAGGTAGCTCGAGTGATAGCTTGTTACCGCTGCACGAAATTGTCCCCAAGTCCCGACCATAGTGGCTTACATGAGAAAGGAGCTAATGATGCGATGGCGGGTTGCATTAAAAATTGTCATCTGCACCGCTTACGAGAGCGGCACTCGAATATCCGCCGTAGTGCTGAGCCGAACACATCTGTAGGCGGACCTGTAGGCAGACCGGCCGGCTGCTCCCAGCGCGCGTCTTGCCACCCACTGTCTCGAGCGTCGCGCGTCGTTCTTTAGCCACGGTAGCATTTGCACTCGCAGCGCCTGCGTCACATCCACGGTCGCTTTTTAATTAAGCGTCTCACGAGATCTGTACGTGGGGGCATTCGCAGAAACGGCCGTCGATGCGGATTCGACAGTGCTACGGCGGCTCTGCTCTGTGATATCCCTCCGACGGTCACGTGGTCAGCTTTGTTCACACAAAATCCACAAAATCCATCGTTTCACGGCACTCGCTGAAACCGAAACTGCGACTGGCCGCATTTAAAATCCCTCTAATTAAACAACCGTCGCACGCTGAAGCAAATGAGGTTTGTGCAGGTTATAAGTAGGTCACTAGCTACTTATCGCAACGAAAAAAACAAGATGCTAAATTTTTGTGTCAGTGCCCCTTTAAACTCCGGTTCTTGGGGCGCCGAAGTTGTTGTATTGTCTTCAAAACTAGTGACCTGTTTATTTTCGCGCGAGCACTGATTGTAATTGAACAGCATACCGAAACTTGCAAGGATGTTCTCAAAAGAAAACGGATCAGTGCTTGTGGCGACGACGTAATTATACCGAGGGTATTTCTAAGGCATCGCACAAGCAGCTCTTACAAATGTAGTGCCAGTTTATCCGAATATACAGCTGACGAAGGTCTTCAGGTGGTCCTGTAATAAACGGTGGGGGCAGATGTTACTGGCGCCAATAAATAAAATCAGTTTATTTTTGACACTCGTAATCACGGCTATATGCAACATACATTCAGTCTCTGAACAACCTAAACACGTGAATGATAATAGCGCGTTACTAAGCAATTCGATTCACCTGCTATATTTATATGTTTGCCAACTGTTTCAATATTAACCCTGTGATTTAGGCGAGCAGCTACAGTAAATAATTTACAGGTACATTCAAGTTCATTTAATTGTGAATGGCGCCATCCCTGATCGGCTTTGCCTTGCACAAAATATATGACGGTGTCATTGCTACCCTGAAATGGGGGAATGTGGTATTAACTGAAGAGGCACGAAGGCGGTTTGCGTTGCAGACTGAGATTTGTGGCAAAAACTGACGGCATTTCAGGGAAAACCACCTTCAGGGGGGGAGGTGGTCTGATAACCCGGCGGAAGCAGCCGGAAGCAGCCGTTTCCATTCATTAGCGGAGGCGCGCATCAAAGGACAGAATCATTTTTTATAACCCCCTCTCCTCCCACCAGAGGGGTTTCAGGACATCAGCACCTAAAGCAGACATAAAAAAATTTCTTTTCCTCCTCATCTCAGCGGGTATATACGCCTCGTGCGCAAGCTATAGGGGCGCGACTGAAATCCCCCTAGCAGTCCGCTTCGAAAGCAGCCGCAGGAGGATCCAGCTCCTCATCGCAGTCGCTGCTGCTTTTGCTGCACGTTGAGAACAAAGATTTATGCGATCTTATTTTGGTACATTCTGTCTGTATCCGCGCCATTCATGTTTAACACGCGGGAGTCGTGAAACCGGCATGTGCATGGAGCTGCTTGTCATTCCAGTGCCGTGAAATTTGCTGACAGTGTCTCCGTAAGCAGAGTTTATTGAGATGGTCGTGTATGTCTATGCACTACGACGTAAATCGGTTTTGGGTTCTAACTTATTATTTCGAGCACTTATATGTTTCAGCATGGTAGTTATTCTTGCCAATATCATATCCAAGATATGGATCTGCACCCTGTTCAAAACAATGGAGACCAAATTTCATGAACAATCTCAAAAGGAAGTACGAAGGATTATGCAAAATTACACTCGGGAATAACCACACGACAAAAATATTATATCTGGGTCATCTTGTCGCTAGGTGAGCGTTCGTAAGCATCACAATATCTTCTGCGTGCACAGCTGAGTCGGGCCTATGGGGTAATCCTGGTCCAGGACTAAACGTTTGCTTTACACATCAGGATATGACACAGGCAGCCTGGTGTATCTAGAAGAAACTGATATCCGAGGCCTCCTCGGGTACCACACTCTTCTAACAACAACATTTGTCGTCTGTGAATAGATTTTCAAGGTACTAAGAACTACAAGTCCCCGTAAAGTGGACGAAAGTAGGTAAGAATGTCGCCACCTTGAACTCTCCGTTTGAAAAGTAGCCAGAAAAACTGCCTTTTTGAGAATAAGGCTAGCTTTCTCTACTGTGTAGGGTCAAAAGTGCGGCAAATACAAAAATACATAAAACATCATCAGCACTCAAAGAAGACAGAAAGTAGCCAAGACACCAAACTAAAATTTCACTCGCCGCGAGCAGTAGCCAGTTTAGTGACAAATCGTCAAATCTGGCAACCCTGCTTTAGAACACCCTACGCTTTATATTTAGAAAATATAACGCAGGCGATTTTTGAGCTGTTCGTCGAATTCAAAAAAGAAAAGAAAAATGTGCCGGCCGCTGCTGTTTGCGATTGCTAAAATGTTCATTTCTTAATGTCGCACCGTATTTGAACCTCCCCCAAAAATCCTCCGAAATAGAAGTCCATTTCAAATGTAGTTGTTCTGGTGAGCCCTGCCACGTGGGCGTGTTTAGCCTTTCCGAAGCTGCACTGCGATTTTTAATTAGCATACCGGTTATTCTGTTTGCTATGAACTTACCGACCATTTACTTTACTATGGTTTGTTTAATTTTATTCCGTTCTTTCTGCAAGCCCTGAGTGGGCACATATTAATTTTCAACGGGCAGCATTCGCAAATACTTACGTTTAAGTGTGGAATATATTCTTGCTTCTTTTTTTTCCCCGCAAAACCCGAGTATACCCGTTTATTGCACCCAGAATATGTATCAGGAGGATCAGGTTACTCCGGATTTTGTTCAAAGGAATATTGTAAAAGTAGCGGTCTACACAAACCTGAGCTGAACGTCCGCCTTTCTAACCATTACTTTCTTGAACCAAGCTCCAGAAACAGAAACTCTGGTGAACTCATTGCATATTGGCATGACTGTACTGTTTGCTAGCTCATGCTGTAAAGGCTGCAGTGACATCAAGGTTCCTAGCTCATTGACGCTGTGTTGCTGAGAGAACTTTCTCTCTATTGGGATACGTTCAACGACCAAAGAGGTGACGAGTGAAGGCCGGTGCGTCGCGGATAGAGAATATAATGTTTGTAAACAAAGAATGGTGAAATATGGATGACCAGCTTTTCCCGAACAAAATATTTAATTTCTCAGTAGCTGTCAATGCTCTTTACTCTCATCATTACGGGTTAATTTCCAAACAAAATGCCAAATTTGGGACTGCATTTTTTAGAAAACCCTGATGTCCCGCTGGTTATCCGCTTCAAAAAACGCCCGCTTTAAGTCATTCCAGATAAAAAGCACCTGACGCATTCGAAAATTGGCGTTTACTAAAAAAAACGAATGTCGTAAAGGTTCTACAAGAAACCCTATTGCTCCACAAATATTACTTTGCGGCATACCTCTGCAAAATTGGCGCGGATCACTCAAACTCACTCACAAAGTTATTTTCGAATCAGCACTCAATAAAATTCAGACTCAGAGTGAGCAGAACTCACTCGGACTCAAAATTCAAATTTTACTCAGAACTCAAAATGTCCCCAGAACTCAAAAGGTACTCAGAACTCAAATTGTACTCAAACTAAAAATGTACTCAAAATTCAACATGAACTCACAACTCAAAATGTACTCGAAACTCAAAATGACCCCAGTACTCAAAATGGACTGAAATCTCAAAAAGAATTCCGAACTCAAATGGACGCACAACTCGCTCGTGCTCAGAATTTACTCGGGCTGAGTTGGACACAGAATTCATTATCATATAGGGTTTCCAAATTCTAGCGTTGTAAAAAACGTTTACGGGTGCAAACTCGTATATTGAACCGGATGTCATATTGCAAAAACGCGCGCTACGAATTATGACGTTTTCCACATGCACGGCTCATTCGGCACCACTCTTCAAACAGCTTGAAATAATGCCTTTTTTACTTGCACGCGATTTCAAAATAGCTTGTGTTACGCGGAACATCATATCAAACAATAACCCCCCTACCATCATCAATATTTATAACACCAGTCAGAAATACTAGAACTCAATCGGATCACTTCCCCCGGTACATAACTGTTATGGGAAACGTACACTGCAATATGTCGGAACTAAAATATGGAATACCATACCAGTTCATGTCAAACAAAGTCAGAATTTTTCCAGTACACTCAAAAAGTACGTGCAATGTAATGAGCTTACATCACTTATTTAATCACCGAAACTTTACTTAAAAATCAGCTGTGTACGCAAGAAATCATTTATTTTTCGTAACGTGTTTTCAATTATATGTTTTCTGGTATAATTCCTGTGTTTAATATCTGATGAACTCTGTACGCGAGTATTGTTTCATTTTGTTTACGAGATATTTTCCTTGTGTCATGCTATAAACCGTATATTTTGCATATGCTATAGTCTGCTTTTTTTGTATTCTTTCGTTTCTACATGTAGTGTAACTGAGTGCTTGAAATGTTATAAATGTATCAACTGCATGGGCCCGGCACTAGCATTACTGCTCAGGGCCCAGATGATCTCTTCAGTCCTGTGTAAACCCATGTTTGAAGAAATAAAAAATGAATGAATGAATGAATGAAAGCCCAAACTCTCACATTCGGAATGACGTGATACCTTAACTCCTTTGAGTTCGGAAACAATTCTTGCTGCAGATTTATTACAGCTACACCTGCTTGCCATGATAAATAACGCTGCTTCAAAGCAATTGTACGTATATGTTAGATACCAAACTCTTAAGATTGGCTCCGTGTTCGTGTTCATTGCAGATAGGGTCACGACTCGATGGTGTGCTGGGGCCGTGTGGCGAAACAAACAAGCTTTGGCGAGGTTACGTGCACTCACTGCTCAGTTCATTTACACCGAAGTTGCTTAGGGTTAAGGTCCCCTGCATCCTTATGCATCCTAAAATGCCTTGTGTTGAAGGGAACAATCAGCGCGAATATCTGAAGCACGAGGCGTTCTTGGATATGCCTCTGCTGTTTTAATGCGTAGCATTCTTTGCCTAGTAACCCCACCCCTTCCCCCCAGCCAGGACCAAGTAACGACCTGCATTTCCACAAAAATTCAGATATCCCGGAATTAAACGTGCAATAGTAATAAAAGCGTAGATGTAGATAATTGATCAGACAAAATTGAAAAAAAAAAACTAAAAAACAACAAATATATAAAAATTACGAAAATGGCGAACCGGGTAACGCGGGAGACATAGATACTGACAGATTGGTTTAAAATTCACACTGATGTGCCGCTAGTGCATGTGGGGTATGAAAATGAAAGTCTCGAGGAGCGAAACAAACGTGGGACAAAAAATGCTTTGTTCTTATAATCATGACTTAGTTATGGTGAGACATAGTAAGTGTTCGAGTTTATAATATTGACAAAGAAAGGATTCGGTTATGTGAATAATGTTGGACAAATAACAAATACATTCTGGTCAAAATTATGACACGATATGGTGAGTCATACAATGGACTAAACTTCATTGGGATGCCGCTAGGGTTTGTAGAGTATCGAACTGAAGATCTCGGTGAGGAGATTCGATTGGGACAAAAAATGCTTCCTGGATATATCCGTGACGCAGTCATGGTGAGTCATAGATAAGGTTAACATTCAGAGTTACGTGCCGTCGGATCGTGTGGTGTGTCAAACTGAAAGCTTGAATGAGGGAAATCACCTGATATAAATTAAGATTCCTCATGGCCATTATTATGGCAGAATTATAGTGAGTAATCGATTGCGTTAAAAATGAAAATAATGCCACCCCAGTGTATGAGAAATCAAATTCAGTCTTGATGAGGGGAATCCCTTCGGACAAATTAAAGATGCTTCCTCGTTATTCTCATTGGATAGTCGTAAGTCACAGATTAGGCTAAAATTTAAAGAAGTGCCACCAATGTGTGTGTGAAGAACCAAATAAAAGGTTTGGATGAATAAAATCATCTGGGGCAGAAAAAAGGGTATCTCGCTGATCAGTCCTAGTTAGGGGTAGATAAACTGCGGAAATTCATCGAAGATGCTAGAACGGTAAAACAGAGTTTGTGCAAATTGTGGTGCCAAAGTGCAGGTTTTAAAGGAGCAAATTTAAACTAGGCAATGACCACAGCATAAGATCAATATGTGCAGTCACCTCATCAGTAAAAATTTGGAGTTGTGTTGTAAACTCATCGGGGTGTAGAATTTTTGGGCGTGTAACTAAACCAAGCACATGCTACCTACTAATGCGAGTTAAGTTTTGAAGGACGACAGTATCGTAAACCCGAAACTCTGGAGCGGGAAAATTCATTTATTTCACTTCCACATTACTGCCATCATCAACCACTTCGAGGAACACTTCGTTTTCTTCTGGACTGATCATCATCATCGTTGGTTGCTGGACCGGAATAAACGTCATACTTCAGCAAGTACCCACGGCCCTTGCAATATTCAAAAACCCTCACCTGATGCTTCAGGGGGATCAATCGAAGTCGCAGCATTTTCCAGGTTATCTTTAAAACGTGGCTTGGTCTGCGCTATTTGGCTCGAAAATTCTGGGAAAATGACCGCGGAGCCACTAAAACGACACTGGGAAACAGCACAGGGGCAAAATAGAGGTGGAGATCGGGGAATCTTTTTAAATTTCGGGAAGGGGCAGCAAAAGCAGCCGCCCACTGCTCACTGTACCGCGCTTGTACAACTTGTATAGACCAGAATTTTGCTGGTTCGCCCACTGATTACCATGATCAGGCTGATTAAAAGCCGTCCCTTTCTATCGGGACGTCGGTTGTTACAAACCGACTTTCCTGTGTGGTTCGGTCTACTTTATTTCCCTACCCTTAACTAACCTAATCGGTTAGCCCCCCTCTACCCGGTTTTACACTGCCATTGCTTCCTTCCCTCGCACACAAGTTTCCCTCCATCCCCCTTCCGTTATAAATATTTATTCTGTACATTACTCTTCCTACGTCCCACTCTCTTCCCCACTTTTCTTCCACCCCCACTCCAACCGCCTCTTCGTCACCTCTCTGAGTGTAACATTGAGTCTCCCCCTCACACCAACTCCCAAAGCCTCCGTAAACGTCGTTTCCCGATAGTTCCACCGCGCTCGTACCTATTTGCAGTGTATGACAATGTGCTCTACGGTCTCCCGATCCCTGCCGCAGCATAAGCAAGCTTCCTCGTGTTGCCTGTAGTTAGCCGTGTCCGTGTATTCTTGTGTTCTCAGACCCCCCGTCGGTGCTTCAAAGAGCAATGCACTGACTCGCGTGCCGCAATAGAAACCTTCTTTCCTGATTTCCAGTTTCTCTGTTTTAAAGGTCTCCAGGGTTTTTTGCCCTTCCATTATCTGTACCCAATTCGCAGTCTCTGCTGCTTTAACCTGCCTTTTCTCTGCTGTGTATACGTCAACTTCCCCTACCTTAATTCCATACCGCTTGGTCAGCTTTCTCGTACTCCGTCCCCACCGCGATTCCATGTTTCTCATATACAAGTGCCTAAACAAACTGGTGGCCCTATCTTTCTTCATGTCCCGCAGTCTCTAAACTTTTAGCTTGCTCTGCGCCTCCCTTCCTTTAAATGACGACCAGCCCTTACTCCCCTGTACCGCTTCATTCGTAGTTTTGCCTGAGACCGTAGGGACAGCCTGCCTACCATCGTCAGATTTACCTCCAATCCCAATTGGGTCCCTGTCTTGAAGGATATCGCCGCAAAGCAAGCATTGGGCTTTTTTATTAGATGCAAATAATCTCTTAGTCGACCCTCCGTCGTCCGGCGTCCGCACCTCTCCTTCTCGTCCCCTCTCCACGCCAGCTGTGATAACGCCGCTCTCCTCCTCGCCGCTCTGCTCGTCTCGTGCCGGCCCATGAAGACACCGGCAACACTGTCGCTCCAGGAGCCCTAGCCAGCTGCGATACCGCCGCTCTACTCCTCGCCGCTCCGCTCGTCTCATGCCTGCTCAGGAAGACACCGGCAACACTGTCGCTCCAGGGGCCCTTAAAGGGAAGCTTGCTCGTCTCGTGCCGGCCGAGGAAGACACCGGCGACACAGTCGCTCCAGGAGCCATCTCATGGTCGGGGCTATGCCCCTCCCTTGTTGTTGCGCCGTCCACACCCCCACTGCGGCTGCGCGTCTCTCCTCCAGCTGTATAAAAGCAGGTACGCGCGCTGCGTGGCCTTCAGTCTGCTCCGAGACACCGCCTGCGCCGGTTCTGCTGCGGTGTGGAACCTACACGGAACCCTCATGCTTTGCATCACCACATAGTTCCCTTCGGGGAGATGGTGTATTTTTTTATGAATTGCTTTTACTGACCGGCTGCACACAGCTGTGCTATTTGGGTCCCAAACGAAGCACATGTTGTATTCTTTATTTTTAGCCCGAACGGTTTACCTCATTCGGATAAAGAGAGCCTTTCGGCGTAACGTCACTGGCCTGTAATTATCTTCTTTGATCTACAATGTTCTGGATGTAAATGAACGGTTCGAGAAACACTCGCACGGACATATAAAAGCCTGTACAGCAGACGCCGCGGCATTCGACTCCATGATGCTCGCCTGCGCAAGTCGCTTTGTTGACTGCTGCTTCGCCGACTGTGTATTGTTTGAGTGGTTAGGGGAACACAAGTTCGCTCCAATAACACTTGTTTTCTTTGAAGACAACTGCGTCGTTTTTGTCGTAGTGACATCTGGTGGTGGTGCGGGTACGCACCGTTTATGCGTCCAACCACTTCTGGAAGCCGCAAAGTCAGCCCAACTCGTGTCAGCCGTCCACAGCAAGGTCTCAGCCCGAGTTTGGACTGCTTCCCTATAAAGTGTAGAAAGAAGACGTGAAAACCACCATGCTCAACGTAGGCATTATGACCAGCGCTACCAATCCTGCCCTCCTCCTTCAGCAACACAGGGAGCCCCCACCATTCCATGGGTCACATTCTGAGAATCCCGAAGACTGGTTGGATCAAGTAGAACGGGTGAGGCTGTTTGAGCGATGAGACGACGCGGAAACACTGAGGCAAGATTTCTTCTACCCTGAAGATTCAGCACGGATCGGGTCCGAAAACCATGAGAGCTCCCTTCAGTCTTGGAATTATTTCAGAACGCAATTTGTAGCGACGTTCACCACGGTTGTGCGAAAAGAGCGGGCCGAATTATTGCTGCAGACGCGGACACAACACCCTATCGAAAGCATTGTTGTGTTCGTCGAGGAGATGAAGAGCCTTTTCAGGCGTAGTGACGCTTGCATGGTAGAAGAAAAGTAGTCACGCTTCTTGATGCGCGGATGGAAGGAGGAACTGTTTGCTGGACTTGTCCGCAACCCGCCCATAACCCTCGACGAATTTGTGACCGAAGCTAGCACAATTGAGAAGGCCATCGAAATGCGTGCTAAGCATATGATCGAAACTTTGTTGGCGCGGACAATGTGAACTACGTCGACAGCATGCGGATTTCGGCAGACAGTCTACGCGAGACTATCCGCGCAGCAGTGAGGGAGGAGCTGCGGAAACTTCTCCAAACTCCGCCGCAACCCCAAGTCGCTACCCTTACTGACGTCATTAGGGAAGAAGTCCAGCAAACCCTTGGAACATCAACAAGGCCAGAAGCACCCCGCGAGCCGCACGCCATGAACTACGCGGCTGCTTCCCGTCGACCTAACTCATCTGCTCCAAATCGGCACGAGGCTGCATGCCGTCGTTCCTGACGCCAGCCCGAACACTTGCGGTGCAAACCCCCGCCAGGAGGACGACCAACGTGCGGCGGACGCCTGATAATCGTCCGCTGTGCTACCACTGCGGAGAGGCCGACCAGAACTACCGTCGCTGCCCCTACAAGAGGTACGGTTTGCGAGGGTTCTCCGTCGACGCACCACGCCTCCGACCACGCCTCCGACGTGCACTTCACACATTTCTTGTATGAGCACTTTGCATTAACGCTGCCTGTTGGTGCAGATAATAGCGGCGTAATCGCTCCCGATAGGGTACCTTCAGTTGACATCGCCAAGTAACGGCATTGACGGCAACCTCTCCACAATTTGAGAACATAAACATCCATTGGGGATGAAACCTCGGGCGTCCTGCTGGCGTGGCGAAGTGTAGCCTCACAGCAATCCTCGGCAGGACAAACAACGTGTGGGTTTAGGAACAGAATTTACGGGCAAAGCTGGGAGCTCTGGGGCGCTTTGAACGTTCTCCTTAAAGCTCTGTTGAACTTGTCGCTGCTGACGTAACGAATAAACGACACTTGCTGTTTTCGATGCCGCCTGGATGTCTGATGTCGCCGCGCGGCACGGAGAAACGGCGTGCTACTGCGGTGTCGTCTGCTCAACCCACCGTCCCCAAAACAAAGTGCCCGCCCGGTGAACCCTCCATTTTTAGAAAATGCCCCCCCCCCCCCCTGCACGATGAATATTCTTCTCTATACTTTGTTATTTCTTGTATCAATCAGCTATCGCGGTAATTTGTACTATATATTACCGTTTCTTGAACGAAATTCCCGGTTGACAATTGCGCATCATTTTGGGTCATTGTATATCGTGTCGTTTCCCTTCCCCCCAATTTCACACGATGAGCAAGAAGGCAGTTTAGCAATGCACGTACTGATGTGTGTTGTAGTGCTTGCAGTGTCGGTTGCTGCAGTATATAACTGGCTGTAATGTGGAGAACTCCTGGGTCACTCACGCAGCATTCGCATGCAGGCACAGATAGTGTCCATGTTCACTTCAGGTTTATCTGGCATCTGTTAGTACTTTCTCCCAGAACTACATAAAATGTTGAAACGGCTCAGTGCATCGAATATTCACAAGCGTTGGCATAAGATCACGACGTTAAAATGAAAGGAGGAGCAGAAGGAGGTTGCCTTTATACTGGCAGGAAGAAAAAGCACGCATCTTTCCACAAAACTGGCAGTGTTGTGTTTCTTCTACAATTTTTTCCCGGGTATTTCTGTCGAAAGTGGAATGTTTGGAGGGAACAGGTACTTAACCAACCTTACCCTTGTTTTTAGACTCTGGTATGGCTATTGTACTTTATATTAGCGAGGCAATGTCAACCGCATTAGAGATAACCCACTGCCGCACTCTACCCTCGTAAAGATAATGATATACATTTAAATATTATGTTCAGCGGAAATATCTTTTGGCAAATACCAAACAGCACAAACCGTGCAATGCGCTATATGTGTACCAGAATGCCCTATTGGCAGCGCTAGCAAATTTATTCGTTATAATAGTGGAATCATTATCGTCGTCTCTGGACCTAATATGCGTATCTACTTTTCTGCCGCCGCCTGCCACCATTGCCTTCCCTAGCGATCCACTCTGTTACCCTTAATGAACAACGGCTATCTTGTGTTCGCAATACATGCCCCGCCCACGTCGATATCCTCTTCCTAATGTCTACTAATATGTCCTTAACACGTGTTCGCTTTCTTAACCAGTGTGCTCCCTACTTGTTCCTTAATGTTAACCCTATCATCTTCGGTTTCATGGCTCACTGAGTCGTCCTCAGTTTAAGTTCAACCCTCTTAGTGAGCCTACAAAGACAAAGCAAGAAATTATTCAGACAAAAAACAAGCGCCATTAAGTATCCTAAAATAGCCGAAGGGTATCCACATTTGCTGCTCATCGCAACGGTACTGGGAAAACTCTTCGGAGGAAGAGGCCGGGCGTGTGTATGCACCAGTATTAGTTGGTATTGTGGTAATATTTTATTCATGTTCTGCTCCTTGATGATGATGTGTTCGTGAACACTAAATGTGGACCAAATATATGCAGGCAGGCTGAAAAAAAATACGTGAACATAAGCTTTGCTTGCACCTGTTTACAGCATATTTATGATTGTGATGGTTTTCAGGTGTAGAGGGCAAGAGAAATATTGCCCGGTAAATGTTTCTTGGAGAGTTCTTGGTGCGGCCTAGAGCCGTGCAATACCTTACAGCGCCCCTACCATTGGAATTTTTCCAGACCAGCTCTGAGCACTCCAGAAAAAGAATTTTGGGCATGTTTAGACGTGTATATAAGCCGGGCTCTATTGTTTTTTAGAGGAGGCCGATTACGAACTGTGGCATCGCGTACTTATTACTGCATATGCAGCTCAATGCAACATAGGCCCGTAGACAAGAGAGTGCCCGTAGGTTGCGACCAGGCAAAGCGGTGTTCTCTGGCGCGTGGTTTGTCTCGAGCACTGTTGAAATGGATCGCTAATGCTTAAGCTGCGTCTGATGATGATTATTAAGGCTGATTTATGTTGACAAATACATGGCTGCTACAATGCTAATCGCACATGATAGTTTCATCTGACTCTGACCAATACTTCTTGCGTAACCTGTAGCATTTCAAACGGCTGAGGCCCTCCGCTGGAATAATAAATTTGGGCGCATGAAAACAGCAATATGTCGTCTTGACAACAGCTAACAAAAGTGGCCATGACGTTTTTGTGTCCGAGTATAGTGTTTTCTTCAATGACGTCAGATACATTGGTACAAGCTGATGTTTTCATCATAATCATCGTCGTCATCGACATCAATATTATCGTCATCCTACTCACGCCCACTGCTGGACAAACGCCTCTCCCATTGACCTTCAACTGCTCCTATCCTGCTCGGCTGACATGAAGAGTTTACCCCGAATTTCCTCGTTTATTCCCGACAACGGATTACTGGCCCTCCCCTCCTTCTAGACCCATCTGTTGAAGGCTCCACCGGTTGCCGGTTCGCCTCACTACATGGCCAGACAATGTCCATATCTTTTTCTTTATTTCAAGTATCTTATCTTCTATTCTAGTTTTTCTCTGATCCAGATAGCCTGTTTCCTGTCCCCGGGTGTTACTCATAACTTTATTTGTTCCACGGCCAGTTGAGCCGAACTACGTTTGCTTTCTTTTTGTTTAGTAAAACGCCACCATACGTCATAACTTGCAGTGTGCACAGGCTGTAGATATTTTATTAAAGTGTGAGAGGTATCTTACTTTTCATTATCTGGGAGTGCTGGCGGAATGCCCTTAAGCCCATACCTGTTCTGCGCCCGATTTGTCGTTCATGGTTGAGGTTAGCACTAAACATCTGTCCGAGGTAGTTTCACGGTTTTACATTTTCTGACGTTTCGTTTCCTAAGCTGAAGAGGACCTTTTTCGCATGCTTATTTCTTATTACTTGAGAAATATTCATATTTATATTAAGTCCCACGGCCTTGCTCTGATTGGATTGTAGTTTCTCAAGCATTGTTTGCAGGTGTTCTGCAGTCTCACACATCGTTGGCATTTTGTCCGTAAACTTCATATGGCTCAAGAATTCTCCATTTATCCTTAGTTTTATATTTTCGCAGTCAAGCCTTCGAAACAACCCCTGCAGACATGCTGTTAATAGTTTCGGCTAGATGGTATTTTCCTATCTTATTCCATCTAGATTCGGGAATATATCGCTTTGCTTGTGAACCAAAGCTCTAGCTCCAAAGCTCTTTCTTGTGGAGCAAAGATCTTGCTTCTCCACAAGCAAAGCTCCTGTTTTAAACGTTCGTAATGGCATAGAGTGGACTTGAAAAGACGTCAGTGTAGCAGATTTATAGGGTTCAAATTAGTTTACATACGCTGTTACCATAAGCCATGGTAACAGTTGGTTTTCGGGCGTGGTGGCGCAAGTGGTGCAGAGCCCAAGAAGGTGGGTTTCATCACAGGCGGGGTGCATGGCTGCTTTTATAATGGAGGCAAAAAGCAAAAACGTCCATGGGTCCGGATATCAGCCCAATATAGCCATACCCCTGTAGCCAAATTTATGCATATCCTTCCGCTACGAAGCCCCTCATTAGCCGGCGCGAGCTTCGGCACCATAAAACCTTAAAAATCAATTTGATCTACGTATTTGACATACGTAGCAGTCTTAACATAGATATATATATATCATATATATATATATATATATATATATATATATATATATATCTATATATATAGATATATATATATATATATAACGCTACTATACAATTGTGGATAATTCCGGGACCGAACATCCCTAGTTGGAAATGGTTTCGAGCATGCTAAGCGCTACGCTTCGGTGCGTAGATACTGTGTGGTGTGCTCTTCTCAATAGCTATCTCAAACCGGATTTGGGACTTCACAGTTAGCAAGTTCTCATTTGTATTGTACACAAGAGCAAGCTGCCTTGGATGCGAAAAAAACGACGTAAACAAATTCCGGGATGCTTGCACTCACGCGCAAGACTTGAATGGCGAAGCTGTTGCAGGTTATCATTGGCGGACGCATACTTAGGCTTCAGCATTATTGTTTATGTGTAGTTGGGGTGATAGCGATTGTCATCACATACATGAACGAGGTCGTCGGCTACTTCGCGGCGAGTAGTGGAAGCTAATTCCTCCTCAGCATTGTAGACTTCCAGCAGCTATTCATCACCGGCTCGAGGCTGTGGTTGCATGATGTGCAATTCGTCTCGGGAAGCATCGGCACACTCGCAGCCAAGTATCCAATCATCCATAATGGCTTCTAGGGAACGCGGCCGCAATGGCCTCTCCCGAGCAGGATGTCTTTTTATCTTTAGAATTAGCGCAGTAGGTTTTCATTTGGGTGCTAATAACCTACTGCCCATGTCCAGGAAGCTCGGCGGACACTATGAAGCACGCGATCACGAGCGCTCGGCCTTTTCTGTGTGTTTCTTCCTGCAATTTCAAACTTACGGCTCAGAAAACAGCTCCGCTGTTAAAATATGACGTAGCATAACTACGTCTGTTATGTGGTACATACATGCTTCTTTTTATTGTGCACATATAGATTTTTATCCCGCAGCTTATGTATATGTGGTCCAGTGCGGCAATTTGAATTACTCTTACGTAACGCCGCAGAAAAGATTTAGAACTTGGCATATCAGTCTAGAGTATATATGGCAACATTAGCGGCACACCCTGCGCCTGCACGCGGCACTCAGAGTCTAATGTTAACGCTATGCCTGATAAAGCGAGCCATTCATTTGCGTGATTGACGCCTTAAGAACTGCTATATATAATATACCAATAGTTCCTAACCTGCTTCATGAAACGCAGGCTTATTGACGGATGTTCAGTGCTGTAATGTGTCGAACCAACCACTGTTTCAAAATGGCGTGCCAGCAAAAACGAGCACAAATATTTGTACGGAGCTCTGAATAAGACTTTTTTGCTTAACGTTTCTTTATTCAGTGCCGTAATTTCCGATGGTTGCATCCGATCCACCTTCCCTCGCCGAGACAAATGTTTGAATGTCAACCCAATTTATGATTAGCTATGACTATATTACGGTGATGAAGAGGACGCATTCCTTTATTATTTCCATCTGATTTCCCTCATCGAGACCTTTAACTTGATACTCAACAAGCCCTAGCGGCGTCACTTTGAATGTTCACTCAAGCAATGACTCAACAGGAATATCTCATCACTATAACCAAGAGCATTTTTATATTTATACCCCGTAATTACCCTCGACGAAACCTTTAATTTGATGCCCCACACACCATAGCTTGATCTTTTGGAATTTTAGTCAAATATGACTAACCATGCCTCTGATTAATGTTAGCAGGACACATTATTTATTTCCTACATGATTCCAAATTTGAAACCTTCAGTTTAATACCACTCATGCTTTAGTGGCCTCACCTAGATTTTAACCCAATCTCTTACTCACCGTGACTATCGTATGATTAGAACAACGAAGCTTTTTTTGTCGCACGTGATTCCCCTCATCAAGACCGCAAATTTGGTACCCTACACGACCAGCGGGGCCGTTTCGAATTTGATCCAAATAAAATTCTCGCCATGACTATCTCCTGATTATAACCAGAAAGCATTTGTGTATTTGTCCCACGTGATTTCCCTCATGGAGACCATTGCTTTGATACCCAACCAAGACATCCTAATGGCATCAATTGAATGTTAACCCAAACAATGACTATCCATGACTATATCATGAAATAGCCATATCACATTTTTCCCCACATGATTTTTCTCATCACAACCTTCAACCTGATGTATCGCAAACTCTACTGCGTCATTTTGAATTGTAGCCCAGTTTTTGACCCACAATGACTTTCATGATAATAATTAGGAAGCATTTTGGCATTAGTCCCACGTGATATCTCTCATCGTGACTTTTAATTTCATAGGCCACCAGTCCTTGGGTTAAGGATTTCAATTTTAACCCAATCTATGAGTAACCATCACTTGGTCATGACATACCCATAATGCATTTTTTACCAACGTGATTCTCCTCATCCACACATTGACTATGGTTCCCCACGCGCCCTTCCGGAATCATTTTGAATTTTAACACAATCTGTGACCTATTAGGACTGCCTGATGAATATACATAGGAACCATTTTTTAATTTATATCGCGTGATTCCTTTCATTAGGACCTTTACTTTGATGTCTTACCCGCCTTAGCGACATCAGTTTTAATTTTTACACATTCTATTTCACACTGAGGCCATTATTCTATCTAAACGGGCATCGCCCAGTCAATTCAGTTTACAACTCATTTGAAACACCGGAGTGGATAGCCACTGCTCCCCCTCGCGCTCACCATTCCCCTTTTGTCCCTAGCAGACCAAACCACCCACTGAAGCAGGCGAACAACCAGCAAGCAAGGAAGTGCCGCCTTGTGCTTTCCCACCACCCTTTCCGACATTCATGCATCGAGAGGGAATGGTGAGGTGACCCTTTTTAGGACCCCAGCAGTCCATTATCAACCACACTCTCATCCGCTAAATCAGACCCCCCCCCCCCCCCCCCCCACCCTACCTACCGACCTTGCGCATCGCGAATGCTGCCCTACCCGCAGGTAACCTGAATTGCGAGCCCAAAGCGACACATGAAACTTAAAATCCAACTACAGCTAACTCCTAGGCTCCTCGTATGTACTCAGAACTCCTAATCGACTCAAAAGTCATATCTATTCAGAAATGAAATGCACTGAATCAGAAAATGTACTCAAACCTAAAAAATTTATTCAGAACTGGAAATGCACCCAAAGCAAAAATGTACTGAAAAACAAAAGTATACATAGAATTTAAAATGTACTCGGAACTCAAAATGGTCTGAAACTCAAATTGTACTCGGAATTCAAAATGGACTCAACACTGTAAATTTACTCATAACTCAAAATGTACTCGAACTCAAAAGAGACTCAGAACTCACTCGGTCTTAGGCGTACTCAAACTCAGTCGGGCTCAAACTCACTCAAGCTCATACTCACCATGCCACACAAGCCTCGTGCTCACCCAAACTCAAATTCACGCATGAGTTTGAGTCCAAATGAGGCTGACAGAGTGGACTCATGAGTGATTCCGCCGAAGTCTGCTTCGCACAATATGAACCGATTTTTACATCCGTTTTTCAAAAATATAAAACTCTAAAGCTCTAGTTAATATTGCCTCAAAAGCAACAACGCACTGTCATTAAATGGGTAATTATATCCCTTATACATATTTGTCTACGACATTTATATTCGACTCAAAGCCGCATAAATTAGTTGTCCGCGCTGCAAAATGAAACCCATCTCACTGTGTATGTATCAGGTCTACACGGAGAGACAGTAGAATTCTCTTGTGCTGATTTGTTCGGAGGTGGAAAAAGGGATATGCTGCTGACCTTACGGACGTCCGTAACAGCGGCCAAGGAGCACACAGAAGTCGTTCCCCGTAAGCTCCTGTTTCCTGTTGGTGTACGAGTACTGTGACATGAGGCAGCTGTTTCTTGAAGTGCCTTCTTGAAGGACCCAAATGTACTTTTGCTTACATACGTTACGATATAAAGTTATTTAGCTCACAGAAAAGCTAAAGGAAGTAAAGTGAACAAAACCACTGCTGCAGCCCTATCAGCTTCGCAGTGCTCATGCCGTAAACGCCGCGGAAAAGGGGCGGCAAGCGCACAGCGATCGCGAAAGTCGCGGAGAATATGTGGGCTTTACCGGACTACGGGTGCAAGTCGACAGAAAGAAATGTAACTTCAATGATCATTGAGTTTTGGAACATATTTTATGCAAACCATTAGCCATATCTTCGAAAATAAATTTCAGATTGTGTGTTTCACTTTTTCAACGAGCATGCAACATTCGAAACCTCTCACTTACCCGTACGGGAGATTTATGCCCCTACAAGAGGGATTACCTGTCTGTTCGCATTACACTCCTCAACAAACCATATTATTGTTCAAATAAATATTATCAATAATATAACCAGTAGGCGCCTATTTCATCTCTAATTTAGGAAAGACCGCGTTCAGCGGATGTATAACAACACATCTAAAAATGAACGTAGTTATACGCTAGCCATCGTAAAATGCTTCGCGCATTTTTTTGTGTTTAATTTACGAATACACGCAAAGGCAGCCGATCTTGCATATTTGGAATCTGCAAGAGACGCCAGCGACGCGCTTTGGGATTTTATTTTTTAATGAAAATGATTTAGTGGCTGCGTCATTAAAAATTGGCTCCAACCGACGCTGTGAAGGTTGTAGGAAAGCAAAGGTTTAAACGACACCCACAACAAGTGCCTATGCGACGTCACTTCAATTCACAAGTGGCTCTACAAATTGTGAAACCAGAAATTCTGCTAGCCATGAGATGGTATTCGCGGGGTGGCGTTCCGAACGAAGCAGCAGCGTCGGCTACAACCCGGCTACAGCCCGGCTACAGAGACGGACGCCATCACTGTGTTCCGGCCGTGAGTCGGGAGGAATAAAACGAGAGGAGCGTCTTTCGAAGCGTGAGACAGCGGTACCTAGCCATCCTGACGTGCTAGCTTGGGGCTACACCGCCTCTCGACACAAGCGCACACACCTAAACATGTGGGCATGTGAGCCTAGTGATTCCCATTTATACAGATTTAAATTAGATAGTTTAGTACGTTTGAGAATTGCGTGAAAGATTAGGTAACTTTTATAATCGCTATTTATCCGAACCAGTTGCTTCTTTCGTTATTTGTAATACCTCTTAAAACACAACCGAATTGGTATTCACGAATTCAGAAAACGGAGTCTCATTAGTGGCAGGAAATGCGCAAAAGGTAGTGTTTCTTTAGCGGCCAGATATCTGCACGTGGTTATTACATTTTTACCCGCCCGTCAAACCAATCCTTAACGTACGTATGCCATACGACCACTCTATTCTGTCGGGTGCGGCTTACCTTGAAGGTGCTGTGGAAAAAGTTGAAGTGTAAGTTGTTTGTGCAGTTTTCACATGTACAAAATACAAACAGCAGTGGCTGGGTCATTACCCTCAGGCTAGTTATAGGCCCATTCAAAACATAGCAATTGACATAGGGGAGTACCAACAAGCGTACAACAATTCAAGACAAAGGTATAAAAGAAAAGACAGCTTGCGAACACACAGCACACAAAATAAAGTAAACCAAAAAGATTAGGAATCACGAGTTACAGACTTACAATACAACAACACATTTGATAAAAATATTTACAGAAAAAAAAAAAACCCAAGAAATACAGGGAATATTACAAGAGTATTGCAATACATAACGATGATCAGCTTGCCGTACCAAAAACAGGAGTGTGTATTTAGGACAAGGAAGATAAAAAATAGGCTTTCAAATACGTCGTGACATTATGAGCTCGTTGATTTAAACACAGGATGACTGTACAAGGGAGCTCGTTCCAAATCTTCACGCCAGCATACTGCAATCGCCGCTGGCCGTATACATTGTGTAGGTGGCATTAAATATTTGCCTTGGGAGGCAGAACGACTACTTATGTTAGATTTCCTAAGCATTGACCGTGGTAAAGGCAAGTTGTTATGAATGATGTTGTGCAATAAAATGACGGACCGGTAATCACGCAGCAATATCACCGGAATTATTTGACTATGAATAAAAAATTGTTTTGAAGGTGAGCAACGTGCTACAGAATTAATTATCCGCAACGCTCTTTTTTGGAGGCGCAGAATTGGTGCAATATAGCTGCTGTAAGTGAATCCCCACGCTTCGATGCAGTATGACAAGTGTGAGTGAAATGTAGAAAAATATATAGCGCGCATTGTTTGAAAATCGAAATGGCGTCGACTTTTGACAAGAATGAAACAAGCATAAGACAGTTTTTTTCTAAGATTGTCTATGTGTGGCCTCCAAATAAACGATTCGTCGAGAATCACACCCGAGTAGGAGATCGTCTCAACGCAACCAATCTCAGTGTCACGTATGCGTACTTTGATTGGTATAGTATTGTGGGCTTTATATGGGGGCATGAACAAAATATATTTAGTTTTAGAGGGGTTCAGTGTGAGTTTATTAGAAACAAACCATTTGTGAACATTTTCTAGTTCGTTGTTCACAATGCACTCGACATCCAACAACGATTTCCACCTTACTATTAGTGCAGTGTCACGGGCGTAAATAACAGCCTGGGCACTCCTTAGACAATCAGGCAGGTCGTTGATGTCCAGTGTAAATAGTAAGGGCCCTAATACTGACCCATGGGGTGCTCCCATGTTTATTAGTTTTAAGCTAGAGGTATGTTGTTCGATATTTACAGCTTGTTGGCGACTGCTGAGGTAACATTAAAGAACTCGAGAGCCACACCCCTAAAGCCATATCGTTGTAACTTGCTTAGTAAAATGTCGTGGTCAACGGTATCAAATGCTTTTTTGATGTCCAAAAAAATAACAACTGGATATTCACTGTTTTTAAGGCCCTCAATAATTAAATCAGAAACACAAATTATTGCCGATGTCGTAGACTTAGTATCTTGAAACCCATGCTGATGCGGTGAAATTATGCCATTTTTATTAAGGAACTGGTATACTCGCTTGGCTATTACCTTTCAAATAAAGTATTAATGCAACTTAGAACCGAAATGGGTCGGTAATTACCGTAGTCATTAGGGTCCCCAGCTTTGTATATTGGAACAACACGAGCGACTTTCAAAACATCGGGATAGACGCCAGTAAAGAATGCCTTATTGAAAAGGAAGACCAAAGTGGGGGGCAGAGTGTTAATGTTGTTTTTAAGAATGGCTACCGGAATGGTATTGATTCCAGTAGCCTTACCAGAGTCAAGCAGTTTGGCAGTGAATATAACTTCTTCGCATTTTATGTCCCAGAAACGAAACATAACTCGTGCCACGAAGGCAGGTGAAGGCATTCAGTATCACGCTTCTCAGCTATCAAGTTCGTGCCGACAGCGCAGAAGTGGTTGTTAAAAATTTTAGTCAAGGCTTGGAAATCAGCTGAGCAGTCTAGAACGGGTAGCATTCTCTTGAGAATGCTGGGTCGAATGAAAGAATTTATGGCTGCCCAAATTTGTTTGCTGTTTACTGCTGATTGATTAATTCGATTACAGTAAAACTTCTTTTTCGGTCTTCGCATAATGGCCACAGCTTTATTTCTATGATTCTTATAATGAAAATATTAGTAAGCATTTCCCTTTTTTATTTCATTTTTTGATGCCAGTGGTCACGAATTCTTATCGCTTCTAGAACCGCCTCAGTCATCCAAAGGCAGATTGGATGCGTAAAATATTTTTTACGGCTGAATTCACGGCACTCTTTAAATACAGCTTGAATTTGTTCGGTCAGCCAATGGCTATGTGTATTAGCGGTCATATGCTCAAATTCACTAAACTGTACTGGGACAATAGCTTTGCCGCTTTAGTAAAATTAGTTCGAGTGACATATTCAGCGTCAGTTCTACATTCTTGGTGCGCATTCTTTAAACCGTACAGAAGGGCAACACCCAGGTGATCATCAACAGCGGTATCGTATACACCAGACAAAAAACAGGCCGGAACAAAGTTACACAAGATATGATCAATGCACGTGGCACTTGTTTCCGTTATTCGGGTTGGCGTTGAAATACAATTACGAAAACCATACGAATCGAGGAGGTCTGTGTATTCTTGAATGGAACTGCCTAAAATATCGATGTTTGTGTCGCCCAATATAACGGCTCGTTTATTGTTCTCCGTGAGCAGAGATAACACCATTTCTAAGTCATTGAAGAAAAGGCTGCAGTCAGTCTGAGGGGCCCTGTACACGACTCCAAAGACTATGTCGTCTTGCTCAACAAACGAAATTTCAGCGTCAGACCGCACAGAGGAATTTAGCAAATGACATGGTTCAAAAGTTACGGAGCTCCTGATATACAAACCAACGCCACCTCCTCGGTTACTGAAAATTCTAGGTCGGGATACAAATATGTAGTTAGGTATGTTGTAGCACTCGGAAGGCATCAACCAGGTTTCTGGTACAGCGATAACATCATACAAAAAGCTGTGCTGCGCTACGAAAGCGCACAGAGTGTCAACATTTTTCGCGATGCTCCGGGTATTACAGTGCAATACTGATCGCGGCAGGTTTAGTCTGCAAAAGTCATTAACAACGCTGATGTTCAGCATATAAAACAAGGATGAGAAAAAGAAGAAAAAGAGGGGAAAAAAAGAAGAAAGAAAAAGAAGCCGGGTCTGGGAGGGGGGGAGCCACAAAGGTTTACGCTACTTGGGAGAGATCGGCCTCAGTGCTTAATCTAATCGTCTTAGAGTTGTCAGACTTCTTCATAAGACTGTGACCCTTGCTCACCCAAGCGTAGCGCCAATTGTGCTGCTTTTTGCAGCGCCAAGTGATTGCTTGACCTCAGGGCAAAGATGCTCGTTTACGTAAATCGGCGTAGTGTCACTCAGTCCCAAGTCTGAAGAAGTGAAGCGCGCCTTTTTCGAAGAGGCGAGTAGCTTATCTCGGGCAGAACATGACAGAAACTTTACGATAATGTTCGCCTGGTTTTTGTCCTTCGTCGGGACCCAGTGCGCAACATCAATGTCAGCCGCTGTTATCTCAGCGTTCGCCAACACGGCTAGAGCAAGAACTATAGCGCTTTCTGTTTTTCCAGTTGTTTTCGGAACTCCCTTTAGCTCTAGATTAGACCGGCGGCTGTACTGTTGCAGTTCAGGCAGTTCAGCCCTGACAGTCATCACTTCTGTTTGCAAGGCACAGTTTTCGCTCTTCAGGCGGCATTGTTCGGCATTTACTTCATGTAACTGATTGATTGATTGTAGGGTTTAACGCGCCGACGGAACGCAGGCGATGAGGCGCGCCGTAGTGGAGGTCTCCGGATTAATTTTTGACCACCTGGGGATCATTAACGTGCGCCGAAATCTCGTACACACGGGCGTTTTTGCTTTTCGCCTCCATCAGAAAAGCGGCCGCCGCAGCCGGGAATCGAACCCGCGACCTCGTGCTCAGCAGCGCAACGCCTTAGCCACTGAGCCACCCCGGCGGGTGCTTCATGTAACTGCTTTTGAGCTACTTCCAGTGATTTCTTGAAATAATCAAAGCAGTCACTCACGCGCCCGACAGATTCCTTTAAAGGTGACAGTTCCTGACCGATGTTAGCGTTCATTTCCTCCATTTTACCATTTATCTTAACGAGTAGGCTTCCAAGCTCCTTCACTGTGGTGGGAAACTTGTGGAAAATTTTTTCAATTGCCTCTTTTTTCTCAACATCGATACCCTTTGAATCACCAGACATTGCACGGGACGATCCAGGCACTAGCTACGGCAAATTTTAAAACAAGATACTATTTACACACATGAAATGCACATGTGCGGTGAGCGGGCTGCCAGTCCTTTCCTGCCTGAATCGTCCCCTAGTTCGCATTCGGAAACGTCGTTTCCGAATGCGAACTTTGGCTTATGTAAATGTTACCTAAAAGATGTAGGGTTCAAAGAGTAACAAAGGAAGAAATTTACTAGGACTAAGATAAGGCAGCCAAAAAAAGGGGATACAAAAAGGGGAAAATACACAAAACTACCTTCTTTGTACCAAAATTTTTCTAAACGTTGATTTGATTTCTAAATAAATACTGTTTGCTTTTTTATTTGTTATTACGTATGAAAACCACACAAATACAAGTACGTTCTAATGTCTAATATGAGTTTAAAATACCAAAGGAAATGTCCACTCAAGGACGTAAGCAATTATGGCCCAGACATAGGTTAAAAGCTTATATCAGTACACAGGTAATGGAGGTCCTCAAACCACACCAGCATATATGACTCAGGCTGAGACCAGTAAGGGTTGTTATGGAGTAAAACAGATTTACTACAACTAAGATAAGGCAAAACAAACTTAATCATAAAGAAGGGGATAATAGACGAATCTACTTTGTTTTACAAATATGTTTGTAAATTTTGAAGTCAGTTCACATATACGCGAAGTCTGCAATTTTTTTTTAACTTATCAAAATTGCGTGCTGTTGTTTTACACAATTAAAAAAGTTTCAAGACGTTTTAATTGCCACTAAGAATTTAGAAAAACAAAAACAAATGTTCAAATATATACACCTGCCAAATTTTTGTCGCAGACTTAGGTTAAAAGCATATATTATACACTATAGGAGAGGGCCTAAAATCAGTGAAACCAGTCAGCGAAACCACAGCACCAAATATAAACCTGTGTCACGCGCGATTTCTAACGGTATATTTTTCGGGGTTATGTAATTCTCACTCTGATGATTTGTTCGTCAACAGACGGATACATTTCTTGGTCGCTGTATTCTCATAGTACCAGTTGTGCTGATATGAACCGGTAGTGGTTTGAAGCAAAAGCTAGCGCTTGCCTATCCACTCGGCGTGCGGCATTTTCGAGTTTCCTGTGTTTTCATGTGAGGCATACTATCCCTTTTCGAATTGCGTCGTTTTCTTGTTTTCATTTAGAACGAAGCCTCTTACGTCTGACACGCATTTGTGAGTGGCCAAAGCGCTGTGAAGACACCTCTCTCTGACGATGAGGATGATCGTGGCAGCGCGAAAAGAAAAATGGCTTCGTATTTGCCGACTTCGCCGAAAATGCCGTCGAAAGACCATACTTTCTTTGCGCCCATCTTGTGCAATTGCCTCTCTACCCCTCCTGACCTAGCTCTCACGCTCCTCCCCCTTCTCAACTCTCCAACGAAAAACCCGCTGGAGGCCTGCTCCAGTCAAATCCCGTTTAGCGTATTCAAATGTTCACGCACAATTTCCTGGACCCGTTGGTTCCGATTGGGCTCCTTAGGATACGGGTGGAGAGCTCGTGTCGCGCGGGGGAGTTTCTGTTTGTAATTTTATGGTAAACCTTGCAATGTTTGGGCAATGGAGCATCGTTTTTCTCCCTGTCGAAAAATTCGAGTTGCCATATATATTTATTTACAAGAGCACTGCAAATGAGAATTATGTATGAATTATTTTGCTCATATATTCCTAATATTTTCTTTTTGCTCTACACTGCTCAAAAGTATCAACATTGCCACAAAACTCGGTAGTTCAAAAGGGTTTCAAGATATTTTCTTTTTGCTCTACTTTGCTGAAAAGTATCAACATTGCCACAAAACTCGGTAGTTCAAAACGGTTTGCCAAAAAAACCGCCCGGTTCAAAAATTCAACTTTGGCCGTGCAACTTGATCGAGACACGCAGACCCTTCACAGACAGATGCACTGGCAGACCAAAATTTCAACCTTTGAGTAGCCCAAGAAACACTACCATCTTTAGAAGCGTTTCCCATGTTTAGAATTGATCCAGGGACTCTCGCCTTCGGAAGCAGCCGTCTATCATATTGCGGCACTCTGATGAGGTCTGAGAACTTTGTATTTGGGGAAGGAGGCATAGACGTGCAATCGTTGGTCAGCAAAATATTTCTCCCCTCCGTCTCCCGATGGCCATGGTTGAACGCGACGCTTTTTTCGCGCTACATCTAATGGCACAGGGTCCCCCTCAAAGCCGCTGTGGTAAAAAACTTAAATGGCATGCGAATCAAGGTTAAAACTTAACAAACCAAAGTGAAAATGTCTGCGAGTCGAAGTCCAACTCACAAACACCCATGAATTCTTTACAAAAAAGTTTCGCTCGCTTGCAGTCATTATCGTCTTTGAACAGAGAGGTACGTGATATTTTTTACTGTGACTGAAGTTCTTGGCTATTCGCTTCATTGGATAATAGGGTGAACTTGATTCGCATTTTTCTACATTTTCCACCTTAAAATGTCGTCTTGGCCTCTTAAGAATGTGGTGTGCTACTATTACTTTCACAACAAAATTTTTTATGCTTCGTTTTCAACTTCCTCAGGTTTCTTTCCTTTTTGCCTCTGTAGGCTCTTCAAACCTGAAATAAGTGAAATGTGCTTACTTCCGCCAGTAGCTGATTCGATCTAAATCTGTATGGCTGATAGGTGCGAAGTCGAAAAAATTGGCCGAGAATCTGCTACTTTCGTTGAAAATGTCGTCAAAAGACGATAGTATTGTATACATTTGGCAAGTAACTGCCCTCTTATGCTTTCCCGCTCACCTCTCATGCTGTCCCTGTACCGTCGAGCTCATCCCAAGATAAACACACTGAAGGTTTGCTAGACGCAATTGGAATTTACCGCGTTCCACTGCTACAGGCCGGGTTCCTCGATGCCAGCGCTGAAGTACGGCGGAGAGGTGCGTGAATAGAGGCGGCCGACTACAATTTTTATAGAAGTGTGTGGCGGTGCTCCACGAGCGTTCCAAGTAGAATATGGAAGCTAGCTAATGTGACCTTTCATTGCTGTTGCCACCTGATTTTTTATATGCCGCCAGGAGGTGGCGCGGGCAACAGCAGGCAACGGTTTTCTGCCGTTGATGTAGCAAATGCAGTAGACAATATTATGCATATGCTATCACAAAAAACCATGAATTTTTAAATAAAGGAACATTGTAAGTAGCCCTTGTGTACTAATCTCCAGTGTTACATTTGCGTAATGTCTTGCTCTTGTTCAACAAAGTTGACAGTTATGAACATTTAAACCGCGCTTAGACGCTGACGTCTGGCTGTGAGAATATAAGACTATTACGCAATATGTTACTCTGCCCGGATGGCTGACTCGAGTCACAGACAGAGAGACATACAGACAGACCAAAATGCCTCGGTTTAAGTGGCCCAAGAAAGACGGTTGTCTTTAATAGGCAACGCATACATTCATTGCACGTAAATATAAGAACCTGCCTTTGTGTACATATTCGTGTCGCGCTCGAATTTCGCATGCCGTGCTTTCTTTATTGGAACCCAGAAAACAAAACATTTTTTTCTCCGTTTGTTTATTGTCCTGTTGGCAATTTTTGGAACAGTGGTACAGTCGCGCCGATGCACGTCGCTCAATTTTCGCGTGTTAGCCGCAACAGATTAGCCACGAATACATGCTGTGCAGGGATGCCTTCTGAAGCCTTTGTTGGGTTCAGTTTTGCAATCACGTGGAGAAAACAATGCAGCGAAGTGCCTGAGCGACATTTTCTTATTCTGCCTTACTCAATTGCATGACTTTGGCCTTATAGATGTTAGCCCCTTCAAAGTGGAATGAGCTGTGCAAATATTCATCACCTGTGATTCGAAAAGAGAAAGCTGTTGTTCAGCGTTTATTGCCGCCAGGGACATAGCGATACCAGGCCATGCACAGTAGTCCAGCGCACCGTTCCGAACTCATGCGGGTAACACTCGCAGTCCTCCTTCGTACAAATGTGCCAGAGTCTCTACAAGATTCATCATTGTCCATGTTGGCGGCAAATTAGAAATCCGGAACATCCTCCCCGCCCACCAACTCCTCACTCGCATAGTTGCCAAAGTACAGCCACACAAGTTGCACTAGTCAAGTAAATTCCCTACTGCATGCTAGCTGAACTTCCCCGGTACTATGTTGCCGTCCTTTCCAATACGCTTCCCATACGTCAAGCACTGGCACTGTTTGCAGCGTCGAAGGATCTTTTTCGCAATTTCGTAGTGTCTCATACTAAATTAGGGATCTCGCATCTTTCAGCAACAGTATAGCAGACTCCATGATAAGGAGGTCACGTACGAGCGCTGTTAAGCGGCTGGTTTAACAACGACTTTCCGGCGTTGTACCGCGCGTTGGTCTTCTTCCGATGTCACTCTGAGAGGTCCCTGTTTAACGTGGTTCTTTCGGGAAGATGCTCTGAAAGCATGTGACGACGGGTTAGAAACGCCACGAAAAAGAGTAGTGTTTTTTTCTTGACGCAATCTGAGGACCTCACGGTGCGGCATGCAATAGGCATGATGGGAACCTGTCATGATGTGAACCACAGGTTCCCTTCGCACCTTTTTTTGCGTGGCATTCCCTCTGGCATCCTCTCACAGCCTTATCGCACAGTCGTATGCCTTCTTCGTTTGAATAAAGCTATTGAGGTACTGCATGAGGTCTCGAAAGAGCATTCTTGTCATTTTCATCCATGGAGACTTCTGTGGACTTCAGTGGTAGTTTTGCCTCATTGCATTCATTTTCAAACACAGTTGAGTCTGTGGATTGGCGTACGGATTGTTCACTGGGATCAAAGTTCGGCGTGTCATAAGGCCAAGTGTGTCTACCTCTTGGAACCACCAAAAAGAGGAAAGCCTTATTCGCGTGCGCTTCCACTCGGAGAACGCACACAAATTACTTCCTTTGCATCTGTTGCATTCTTCTTGAGATAAGTGTCCTTGTATGGTTCATTCCAAGCTTGCATTCACCGCCACCAAGAGAGTATTTGTTTCTTCTCCCTGTACTTTCCTCATTTTTGTCGCTATCTTCCAGATCAGTTCGTATCCAACGAGAATGCTTTTTCCTTGTTTGAACTCTATTCGTGGAAAACAAAGTATCACCCAGTGGCTTCCCCTCGGCGTCTAGTCTTCGGAGAAGCGTGATGCCCTTCAGTGCTTCTGGCACATCTTCACAAAATATCACACCCCGACGACGGCTTCAAGGTATGTACACTTACTGTCATGTTGACTGCGAAGGATCGCTCGAGCGACTTTAAACTTCTTGAGACCTCCAGGTTCGCCGAAAGCACTGATGGCACAATCTGTTTTGCCAATAGCAGCTGACTTTAGCTTAGAGGCGAGCTGTTTCCTGATGAACGTCTGCTGGCTGCCATTATCAAAATAGTCCGCGGACGTAGCAGCAATTCGATGAAGTCATAATCCACGCCAAGAATATCTCCAGTAGGACTTCTCTGATGTGTCGCGGAATGGCTGATTTGTGCGGTATGCTTGCGGTAATTAGGTATTGCGTATTCAGGTTTGCCAGTTTTTCAAGTACAATTTCTCCGCCATCTTTCAAGAGTTGTGGTTTTATCTGATCCTCAACAGGTGCTTTGCCCCCTTTCATTTGTTTCAAAGCCTTCCTTACTTCTTCCGTCGGTAATGGTGAGATGTCTATCTCCTGTGAACTACTTTCTCGTTCGGCATTACCCTGTATCTCCTGGCTACTGTACAGATCCTTATAGAACTCCTCGGCCACTGTGACTGTGTTATCCCCATTTGTGATGACATTGCCTTGCTTATCTTTAAGTGCTTACAACTGATGTTTCCCCATGCCAAGACACCTTTTTACTCCTTTCAGGCTATCTCTGTTCTTTACAGCGTTTTCGATCCTCTGCATATTATACTTCCGTGTGTCAGCTGTCTTACACTGATTGATTAACTTCGAAAGCTCCAGAAGTTCTAAAGAAGCGAAGGTCACGCTAGGGAAGAGAACTTTAACGTCTTTTGAAAACATTACAGACGAAGAATAGGGGACCGTTATTACCTTCCCCAATCATTGACGTCATTGCAGCCGTTCTATTAGCAAATAAAAGAATCACACAAGTCGCGTAAACCGCTATATTCAACGAAACGATGCCATGACCCGGATGAAGAGATTACGCTGTCCAAGAAATGAGTACAGACCACCACAGTGAGGACGTGAGTGACTAAACCTTGAACAGGGCTGATACCCCTCGCCATCGACCGCTGGCGCCCGTGAAGAAGACCCTAGACGGAATCGAGTACGTTTAAAACAACTACCCTTATCCAACGGCCTCAAGAACCCTACTGATAGTTAGCGAACACCTCGAGCGACCCAGTGCAAGATCACAATAATTAATTCGATTCCAGCTAACATGGCCGTTCTCGACGACCCCCCGACATTAACACCGAGGAGCGCGAAATGGATGCCCTGTACAAACGACGAAGCCGAATTCTAAATGATACCACCGCACTAATCGTGTAGCAGCTCGGGGTGACGGCCGCTGAAGGATACGAGAAAAGCGACGTTGTGCTGGGTCTTCGTTTCAGGGCAAGACTACTTATTTTAAAAACAGAAGCATGTAGAGTCGATCACCGAAAAGGGAAAGGATGGGGACCCCGCGTTCTCATAAAAGAGACAAGGAAAAGGTCTCTCAGCGAGCAGACGACAGCGGCGCCAGTAGTCTGCAGGGCAACAATACCAACGTTCTTGTGAAAGGCGACCGCTGAAAAACAGAGAGGAATCACCTAACAGTGAGCAGATGACGGCGACGCTAGGACGCGTGGTCTACAAAAGGAGCAACCCTCTCGAAAACCGGCCGACCGGCAGGAGACAAAGAGAAAGGTACCCGAGACCAACGCCATTAACAAAAGGGCAATGCCCCTCCACTGCCGCTGTGACGTCAACGCGCCTGTCCATGTTCTCTGCGGGGCAGCGCTCGGTGCCGCCGTCAATAAAGAGTTTTAGCACACCGTATGACCCGTTTCATACGTGCGTACTGCGTTTACAGGGGCCATCTGGCCACTTGGGAATTTGTGGCAACACGGTAGGGTAGTTCACGGGGAGGCCCTGCTGCTTCAATGCATTCGCCCCGGGACGATTCTCGCCCAATAATTCCCGCAGTCCATCCAAAATCTTGAGCGGCACGTGTGCTTCTCGTAGCAGTATGCACTGAGGCACCGCTTTGCCATGTCTGTGACACCTCTGAGCTTGGGCACAAGTTAAACGTGCGTCTCCAACACACGCCGTCTTCAAGTAAGGAGAGCTTTCCTTCATTGGCGCGTGACGAAACTGCAGGTTTTGCACTGCCGCGCTATGCTTCTGCTGCCTCGTATGGCGACCGGAACCAAACGGTGGCGAGGTACGTTACTGGCTGTTCGACCATCAGCTTATCTTGGAGCTTGCCCTGAATCCCAGTATATATGGCAACGCCTTCCTTTGTGGCGGCTCAGCACTTGGGAACAACGAATGCTTCTTCTGTCGGTGCGCACGAACGCGTGGCTATGGCTCTGTTGCTGAACAGGACGCTGAAATTGATCAGGTCGAAGCGGCTCGTCTTATTCCCCACTCCCACGTGCTTAAAAATTGTTGTGGGGTTTTACAATTCGTCCGCAATCATATAGTATTGTTTTTCTCTCGAGAAGGTCCTTCCTTGGAAAGCTACCCTGAATTGTTGTCACCTCTTTTGCTTCCAGCGGTGAATCCGCGGTCTCGCCGCTTTCTCGACAACAGAGCGGCGCCAAGCTGAAGCTTTCGACGACAGAACTGTGCTCTAAGCTCGATGAAACGTTGCCAGTCCCGTATGCTTAGAGAAATTGTAGTTACGGAGTTGCCGGTCGCTTCTGAAGTTCTCGCTGCGGCGGTAGCTCTGGTACAGCGAGTCGAGCGTTGTTTTCAAATCAGCCTTGCGCCTTCCTTGTGTTTTCTTTTCTGTAATTGCTGTTTCAGATTCTGGCGAGCTTGCTTTTGCGCAAGGTGTCAGCTCAATAGGCGTTACTGGTGTTGCTAGACAAGGCTTCGGTTCTTCGTTACATTGACCCAAAATGGTTAGCAATAGTGGCTCAGTCTTCATACCCTCAGAAGGCAGCACGAACCAGACTCGAACCTGGGAGCAGCGTCCCGCTATAACTTGACGATTGGCGATTGCCTGATTTGAGGAAGCTGCGGTAAGGCTTCCTCATTCATGAAGTCTGGAACGAAGAATACTCGAACGTGTATGATGGCGGCTCTACGCTTTCTTTCATGTCATTTACCTTGTATTTTTTGTTGTCTGGTTGGGCGAAAGCAGCTGAGTGGCCCTTTTCTGCGGCAATCGTACCCTCGTGTTCCAGACCCCCTTCTTTTTGGGGACGCTCGAAGGAAGTTCAGAGCTGTCTCAAACGTTGAGAATCCCTGGAAGGTTTGGGTGGCTGTGGTCCGACGTCTAGACACGGCAGCAAAACCTATATGACTCCCCATTGAACGCTGAAACCCGAACCTTCGGCACAACAACTGCCGAGGTTGATGGGTGTGAGCCCCAGTGAGGTGGGTGGTCTGCATTGGCGGCTGGGCAAACACCATTGTACACGACGGTCAAGGGGCGAGGGTAAATTGGCTTGCCTGCAGTCCCGTTGGTGGTGACTCTCCTTCCGGGCGACTTTCCAGAGTTTAAGGCAGAGCGCAGGATGTTGATGGCACGATGTATGGTGCCTCGGTAAGCCAATGCGTAAATGTAATCTCGCTCAACTTTAGCGTGGTCCAGAAGCTCGATGATTTTCTTTCCTGTGTCGTACAGTTCCACCTCATTGCGCTCGTGCAGATGAATGGCCGCTTGAAGTTCATGCGGATGCGGCGAGGCGGCTTCTAGAAGATACGTCGCTGCCTTGAACAGTCGGTTACCAGCACCGCGAAGGTACGCTGCTGCCAGCGCAGCTTATCAATCGGACGCAATCGGTCTCTCGTCGGTAGGTGGTCAGGGCCAGCCATGCTGACCTCCGGTTAAGGGCAGGGCTGAGCAGCTTATAAAAACAGACAAACGAGCGGTCAAATCACGGGGTTCTTCGAACCTTAAGCCGCCGGGGACGTCGGTGGTCTTCTTCGGCGCACGCGTTCATTCTCCCGGGCTTAACGGCTAAAAATATAGCGGAAGAACGACAAAGGGCATACCAAAGCCATGCTGCCCGTTACGGGGATTATAACTTTACTCGCACAAGAAATCTACATGATGATGGTGATTGAATGGCGCATACCCATCGGGCGATTCAACTCGGGCCACTTGAAAAGCCTCTCTTCGGGGCTCAAGATAACTGCTTGGTGTGTAGCTGCAAAAGTAAAGTTGAACCCACTAAATGCTCCTGCCTCCTTTTCTACGGGGGTGACCGCGGGGCCATTACGAAACCTACCATGCAGCTCAACGGCCCCGTTATCAAAGAGGTGATGGAAATAAAACTCCTCGGAGTGATTTCCGACAGTCACCTGTCGTTCGTTGCACACACAAATCACTTTAAATTCATATTTGGGAAGATGGCAGTTTCGATCACACGATTTGCTCGCATGCATACAATAGTCGGTCCATGTCATCTCCGTCAGTCACATCACCTTGAGGTCCTTCCCGCAGTCTCGTGCGCTGCGCATGCATGGTACCACACCAACAAACACCATCTACTGAAAGCCCGGGTACACTCACTACAAAGATCTCCATTACGCGCCGTCACAGGGGCGTATACTACGACACGGACCGTTGCCCTCGAAATCCTTGCCTGTGCGCTACAGCTTCATATCCACCTAGACATCATAGTGCGCATGTTCCTGTAGTTTGATCACCAGCAACCAGTTACCGTCCACACTGCATCGTTTGATCCTTCCGACGTGAACTTGCCAATAAAATTCGACACACATCCTGCGCGACAAAGTCTTGTTCATTACGACTGTTTCAACAGAACGGAAGCAAACCGCAGGCTACACTTGTCCACTCTGCACGCCTTCACAGACAGATATCACACACACTTCAAATGCACCAGAAGCAGCATTTGTCGTTTTGAATGGGATAGACCACTGTATGCGTTGAGGCGGTTCCGTCTGGAGTATCAAACAGCGTCTTTTTATGCCGAAGTGACTGCCATGCAAGAACTCGTACTGTATCGCTTGGACGACAGACCTTCCTCCCCTGTCAGTATCCACTCAGACAGCCTTTCGCTTTCGGTTTTATTGGCTCTCAATAACCCATTTATTCATTCCGCTACCGTTCATCGTCTAAAAGATACTATTTCCCTACTTTAAAGTTTACTGCCTGTATGTATATACCAAGTGCCAGCCCACTCTGGTGTGCGGGGGAATGAGCTTGCGGATTCTGTTGCTCGAAGTGCTGCGGCAAGAAGAGAGGGGGTTCGTGAAAGGTGGTCGAAAACCAGGATGTGCTCTTTGGTGATGAAGGTCGGTCGCTTGGTATGGCAGGAGACGTGAAATACCAACACTGGATTGTATCGATAGGCCCCCATTGTATTGGACCTTCCTTCCAATTTCCCACCTTCCAAGAAGCTTGCTCCCCTGATAAACGAATGATTCATTGTATGGTTTAACGCGCCGGCGTATTCTGGCGATGAGGCGCGCGTAGTTGAGGGCTTCGTAATTATTTTGACCACCTGGGGATATTTACCGCGCGCCGAAATCTCGTACACGGGCGTTTTCCTTTTCGCCTCCATCAGAAAAGCGTCCGCCGTAGCCGAGAATGGGACCCGCGTCCTCGTGCTCAGCAGCACAACGCCTTAGCTACTGGGCCACCGCCGTGGGTCCCCCTGATAACCGATCACGATCGATTTCCTGATTGCGTTCACCGTCTACAACTCCCGCCAAACTGTCAGTGCTTCAGTGGTGTGCCTGCTACTTCGGTTGCTCACTATATATTATAATTCATGAAAACGGCCAGCTACATTCAGAAGCTTCGTCGGCTGTCGATATCACCGACAGCCACCGCAGCTTCGTCACTTTTTGGACAGTTCAACAGCCGTGAAGGTTCTATTGGAGCTCATCGATTTTATTTCTCGATCTATGCCCAAGGTGGGACGCCTACGTGTGTTCAGTGACTGGCATCTGGGCGTTGTAGCACACGCCATGCCGGCCCTTACATTCGAGCTCTCCATAATGACGGCGTTGAGCAGGGTGTTTCTTCGGAGTTGTATTTCGTACCTTCACGCCCACTTGCCACATTTTTTATGAAACCGGATAACGCCTAGATACGTGCCACCTATGACCTGTACCTATGCGATATCGTATCCCAATGTGTCATTCCTACAACTTTTCACCTGGTGTCTGTGAGATGTTGATAATGCCGCCTCAGCTCTGACTCCGGCCTTCCTTGAGAGCGCTAAACACAGTTTGGGTAATCTTTTAAAAACCCACAGCTCGGACCACTATTTTCTGCTGGTACTATTCCTGCAAATATTGTACAGTCGGCCACAAAATAAACCAGACCAAGGAAGCGGTGCGTGATAACTATCCGTGCGACATCTTCGCGCCGAGCGAATGCTGTCGAGCTAAGCTGAGAGCGCATGCGTCTTCCAATCCACTCAATACATGTCAGTTTTCTCTATCTCGGCTGCAGCGATTCGTTTCTCTTGAATGTGGCACCCGGCGGCGCCGTGCGCGGTGCTCCGAGCGAGCGGCACGATTTTTTTGGCGGCCCATAGCACGTGGCGAGCGCAACGGCGCCGTTCAACTTTGCCATATGTTATCGGACACTGCTTTTATTGTCATCTCACTGACTACAGAAAACTGACGTTGAAGCACGTTTATGATAAAGAACCAGTCCTGGTTATTATGTGACGAACATACAGTTGATATGAAGCACTGAAAACAACTGGAATGGTTTATTCGCTTCATAAATGGGCGATAAAGCGAGTCATTTACTATAAGCCGATTGTGTGTCTGCGCCCTTGCCGTTATTGTCTATTACCTCGCAAGTGTGTTGGGGTAGCAATTCGTAAAGAGGCTTTGCAAATTCTGAACGATAACGAAGCCGTTCCCATTCCTCTGCAATTGCAATCCACAGCTCATGAGCCGTGCTGGCGCAGTCACTTCTTTTGGCGTCACTCATTTTCATGACTTCCCAGACATTCTCGATGCTGTTCAGGTGTGCCCCGCATGGAGGCCACCGAAGCTGAATCCACGCGTGGTACTCCAGGAGAGCGCTCACTGCTCGGGCTGTGTGGATAGGGCTCCGGCCTTGATGAAAAAGGAAACACCCGTCCACGAAGGGGTGACCCATTACGTAGGGATGAAGAGTCGTAGTTCTGACGTCGCAATACATTGCATTGTTGAATATCTACCGCGGACTTGCTTGAACGCCAATTTTCCGTACAGCCAATAAGAGGGCAATGAAAGGAGCGACCGACCATATAACTGAAAGATCACCCGCCCCATTGCGCGCCTAAGCGCATTCCCCAGGCTATCGGTCGCAGCAAAAAATCTTGCCGCTCGCTCTGACGAGCGCGCACCGCGCCGCCGCATGTCACATTCAAGAGAAACGAAACGCTGAGGCCAAAATAGATAAAACTGGCACACATTGACTGGACTGGAGCAAGCATGCACCCTCAGCTATATCGACAGCAGGTGCTCAGCCGGAAGGCGTCGCGCCTATAGTTATCACGCAGTGCTCCCGTGGTCCGATTTATTTTGTGACCGACAGTACATTTTATGTTCAGAGTTTACCGTCTCGGTACACCGTGTAAGGCTTTTTGTACCTCTGTGTGTGATTATTTCATTTTTAGGGCTTGATTCTCCATCTTCGGAGTTCGTGTAACGTTATGTGATGGCCCTGCTTACTTTGGTATACAAATTATTTGTGTTTCTCTTTCCGTGTTTATGGGTTCTCGGGATTACATAATTACAAGTGGCCTTTCATTCAATTTTAAACTCTGCGCATACAGTGGGTGGTGTATCGCGCAGTGGGTTTTCTTAGAGTGGAAGTGCTGCGTTGTGCGATCTTCTGTGCCGAACTGACTTGAGAACTTTCTTCTGCTTCGTTTTATGTTTCTTCGCGCCTGGTTTTCCTTTTAATGTTTCCTTGGACATCCTCATTATGTGTACGTCCCGGACTTCTTTTTTCATCATGACATTGGCTTTTTCTTCAAAATGTTTGGTTGGCTTTTCGCCCTATTTGTTTATTTTACACTGGCTTCAGACCTATGACAGCCTAGCGGAAGCAGGTCTCGTTCCCCACTTTTTTATCTTTCTTTTTCTTCAGAAGGGGAAGGTGGGGAACGTAATATTGGAATTGGCATTGGCGGTTAATCCGTACATTGTTTAGTGCGTAGGCTAAACGTAGCCCTCGGTCGAATACGTTTCCACAGGGATTGGCTGTTTCCAGGTAAAAAAGTATAGATATTTTGGTCTATGGAGTATGGCTTAAGGACGGCGAAGATTACACGCATGCTCATGAGGCTCACCCGAAGACGAAAGGAAGACGGAACGCGCAATAACGAAGCATAGATCACGCTTGGACTACAATAATACCAGCGGTTAATGGGAGTTTAGGAAAGAAGTCACGTACCAGGACTGACTTTCGGAAATTTTGTTGTGTGCATAAAACCAGAGACCCAAGGGCCTGGAGGTTAATCAGAGGCTGGTAGGAAGACTGGCCCTAGAGCCCGTAGCAGAACGAACCGGTACAGGGATGTTGCAACTGGCCATCCTTTGAGACAAGTAGTGCGCAAAACAAGCTAGAATTTGTCAACGGACTTCGTGACATGCAGGATGACAAATGGCAAATGAATCACGAGAGTGTTTAAATACCTGTATTCGAGCAGAATGGACACACGTAGGAAACAGAGGACCATACATCTCATCAAGCGGTGTAGAAAGCCGGTAGGGTAAGATGGGCCATACGCAACAGTTAAAAAGTAGCAAAAGCAGCATAGACGACGAGGTTGGCACAGAGAATGGACCAGAAAGATTTCCCGGATACTTTGAGCATGAAGAAGCTAGACATCCAGAAGGAAGGCTTCCGCGGCAATACGAGAGTCAATTCATTGCTCTCTGAAGCTCGGGCGGAGTTACTGCAAACCCGGACATACGCGGGCATCTACAGGCAGCAAGATTAATACATGTGTATGCTTCGGCATAGATTAGGAAACCATAGACAATATTGTCTGGGAGTACACAGAGAGGCAACCGCCGGGGGGCGATGAGGAAAGGACGTTGTGAGGGAAACTTTTAACGCCAGGGCCATCGAGGTGACGAAGAGGGGGCTGGAATAGTGGTGGAGGAAAAGTAGGGAAGGGATGGATAATTGGGGGGAGCCATCAAACGGACGAGAATTTAGAGTAGGGGGGGAGAAAAAGGGGGGTGGGAGCAATGGGATTTAAAAAAACGGTTGGGGCCGGTGTGTGGGAGAGAAATATTCAAGGTTAGCTAAACTAGGGCGTGTAAGTTATATAAATCGGGCAAGTGGATCGCTGATGATGCCCCGATTCAAAGAGAGAGCCACTAATAATATTATTAGTTACCATCATTATCATCACCATCGTAGTCGTCATAACGACAATATACCGGGTGGTGGGGGGGGGGCGGGCCATTAATAAAAATATTTTTTGTTGGTTTTGTTTACGCATCTATGTGCCGTGATTCTTCTGATTAAAATAAACAAGATTGAAAAATTGTGCATTCGGATAAAATTTAGGTGCGAAGGGAGAGTACATTCCCTCATAAAGAACATCTAAAGACACAAATTATCATTTTTTTATAATTTGGAAGCTACTGCTCGCGTCTTTGTGGAGCGGTTACAGGAATTCGGGGATTTATTTATAAAAATTACATAGCACAAGTAAAAACATTTTCAGAGGACATGTTAGGTTTAAAGAAATATACCTAGAAATGGAAAGTTTCAACGTAAAAATTAAGATAGCGATCTACGAAAGCTGTACGTTTCGAGAAAGCTGTACGTTTCGAGAAAGCAAATTTTTTGCAGTGAAGCCATGTATAGCTACCCATTGGCCGTGGTCGATGTCCCTACACCTATGCATCGCGTGCACACGTAAACTATCATTATTCGATTAGTTGAGAAGTACTCTGCAGCTGGCAATATATTGATTGCATCGGCAAAAATCACCATAAAACTGGCTTCCAAGAAGACTTTACCATTACACCTACATTTAATCGCTTTTCATTGTAGGTTGGTTCACAGTGACTTTGAAAATGATAGTGTCTTACCGTCTGTTGCCAGTACACGGCCAGCTATGTGTAGATATTGTTAGAGGAAAACGTTTTTACCACTGCTTTGTCCAAAAGAGCCCGAATGAGATTTAATGACATTTAGCGGCTAAGAAAACTATACGTTACACTGAGTTTGGTTTTAATATTATTACGTAGCTCACACTGATATGGTAATAACTGCGAAGTGGCCGTGTGGTGTGAATGCACCTCCATCTACGGGAGTAAAGGAACGTCACTTGTTTTCTAGCTGGGATAAAAAAACTCCACCTCGTCCTTTTTATTTAGGCGATTAGTCAAAACTTCTGCTCAAGTGCCAATTACAAACAAACGGGTTCTATTCCCGGGTCTTCTTGGAATGTGCCTTGGTCCACGCTTATCTTCGTTTAAGGTTCACAGGTTGTCTTTCTTCAGAGAACAGATCTACTCATACGTTTCTTTTGATTTGATCGTATGAAAGATAATTCCGATCCACTGACCGCTGCAAGTAGGAGGCAAAGTGTTTTCATTTATCAGGCGACCCAAAGGCAATGACTGCAGTCAAAATACAGTGAAACTGGAAGTACAACAAAACACCAAATGCATAGCTCCAATATAATGCACAACATAAGCACTAGCAGGTAGTGATCAAATCAAGAAAACCATGCAAAGGTATAACTTCGATGTTCCTCTACACCGAAATCTTGTGATATGTGCTCTCGAACTGGGATCTGAATTAAACGTGCATGCCGAGGGTAAACCTCAATCATCCTATGTAGCCATAGGCCGTGCCGCTCAGCTAAAAAGCTATGAAAGAAAAGGCACCTATTAAAATCTACAGGTACCACTAAAACTGAAAATTAGCCCGGTTGAGGTCCAAATATTCTCTCATATACGCTGCAGACATCCCACCCCCCAAAAAAACAATACTGAATCCAGCAAACAATAAACATTGCTCAACGTTCTCCGCCCGCTTTACAAAGCATGCATGTGTGGCCCACGGTAAAAAAAACTATCTCACTTTTTCCTGTTTTCACGGTAGTTCCGAAATGAGCAGTTTAAACAAAAATAACGTTTTTCTGGCCGGGAACCCACTTATACGTTTGACGTGCCTAAGAACTAATTGGGCTGTCTGTTTTACCAGTACATGAACACGACAATTGTGTTCTCCCTCTTAATTCTGTGCCGTGGCTGCTACATACTTTTGCAGTGGTTTTCCCGCACTAATATACAAATCAAAATTTTTGGAGGACGGGAACTCGGGTCCCCTACAGGGTTTTCGGTATTGCGTATGAAAAGCACTTCAACAGGCGCCACTAAAATTGTTCAAAACCATTCCCGCAGCATGCACGGCATTTAGGGCTGAAGGAAGTGTCACGTCGAGCGGGACCGGTGTATCTCGGTGGGAAGCGTGGCACTGACTGCAAGTGTATTCTGGGTACGCTAGCTGGAAGACGTTTGTCAAGGCAAGAACGAGGCGCGCGCATGAAGCTAGATGAGTGCCGTAAGAGCTGCGCCAGCTTGTGATAAAACAAACAAAAATCCACACACACTTTTGTACCAACGATACCGCGCCAAAGTGTCAGAGCAGTCACCTTAAAACGGGGCTCGCTCTATTGTGCAGTTCAGAACACTTACCTTATGGGTGATGTGAGTATTCAAAGGCAGGGATTCGAAACAGCGATTGATTTAAGCGAAGAGGCAGCAGAACAACACACAGAACGTGGTGATGATGATCATGTAGAAAAGAGGCAGAAGCTGCTTAGCGCCACTGGGTTATGCTGGGTGTTTACAAGATGTGTAGAGAAACGCTCGTTCAGGTGCATACCACCCCTTGCACTCGGGAAGACCGACGCCTGACGGAATTCAGCGCTCAAAATATTTGATAGGTTCACCCTACAGTTTATCCACTACTCGTGGGGTCCGCAATTTTTTTATACTATTCGTATTATGCCGGTCAATGGATATTGAAGCTCAAAATGTATTGCTCGTATTTGTTGACAAAGCTGTAAGGCGGAGTGTATGATAAAGTGTATGTGTTCGCCTAACTAAACATCTGATCAGAGACGCCGAGAAGTGGATGGGGAATGAAAACGCTTCTTCATGCGGTGGTGTATGCGGTTAGTAAAAGCAAAAAAAAAGTACATGCGGTCAGGACGCAGCTTGGGTATTTATAGACAGGTTTTCGTTGGTTACACCTCGGTCATAGGTTACGTACACAGTCTTGTGTTGCATGCAGAAGATAGGTATAGCTTTGGTGCCTTCGATCCTGCAAAATAGCTTTACCTTATTCCCAATTATTATGAATCTATAAAACTAAAACATTGATCTTCGAATATATCTTTATTTCCAAAAGCTTGGAAGTAATAAGCGTTTTATTTTTGTGCATTCAAGTTAAGGAAAGCATTCACGCAATATGGTCTTTCTCGAATACGTTATAGCATGTTAGTCCAATGGCAAGCTACGGGAGGAGAATTACGAGATTTCGAAACCGGTGTATAAGATACCAGGGAGAATAAAACATGCCATGATTCAGAAGGCACGTTATATTGCCCGTGGGAGCTTGTTGGGCGGTTTCAGCATTAACATGCTCTCAAAACGTAGCGCTTGGCTGATACAGTGAATTGTGTTTTTTGGTGGTTTTGCTGATTCGGCATCTCCGTAGAGACAATCTACCACTTCGTCTTCTAAGCCAGCTTTCGGTGCTTAAGGTTGTACTAACTTAGATTTGTATTGCTTCTTCAGCGTGATCACAATGGCTCCGCCCGTTTAGTTTATACTGCATTCCTTGCTACCTCTTTTTGGATTAAGAATTTGACACCATGTTCCTTGTTTTAATGAGGTAATGGACAGAATAGTTCCGTTCCAACCTTCTGTTCCAACATTCTGTTCCGTTCCAACGTTCTGTTCAAACCTTAAGTAGCCCTTTGATATCCCGCGTTATGCTTGAGAGCTCCTGTGATAGTACAGCCGAACATCCCTCGCCAGACAGTTCTCACTTTTAACATTGCCAAAGTGAAGTTCCGTAGGCGGCCTGTCGGGGCATATCAATTCTTAGCAGCCTCTGTTGTGTAGCTCGCATGACCGCCGTCAAAGTCAGGTGCTTGACAGGTGCCGTGTACCGAGGGCCGTGGGTTGGGATGGTGAATCATAGGACATTGGGCCAGCGGCTGCACTCGGTAGGGCGGATCCTTCTCTGGTGAGGGAGCGCTGCTTGTATCCGTAAGAGACGCCTAGTACGCTTGCACCTATCTACGTTTGCCTATTAGGTATCTGGACGATGCCTAGTACGGATAATACCTACGATGTTCTTGAAGTCAGATGAAAAAAGTGAGACAAGCAACGCCCGCGTGATTTTACCCTCAACCTCTGCCTGTTTTTCGGGTCCGGATAGCAAATTTTTTTGCTTCTGTTGTATATTGAATGTTTTGCAATCTCTTAAAAAAGTGGGGTTGGTTTTTTTTCCCATGTGGTGTATACGGTGATGCATCATTTTAGAGCCGGGACAAGCTCACTGAGTGCACCAGTTGGAGCGGCCACGGCTATCGTCAACAAATCAGATGAGCATGTATATGTCGCTATTTGCGATATCTTCACTTTGCGGTGCCAGTCCACTAAATATGCATATGAGGCCAAGGCAGTGCACGACCCGCTTGCAGACGGTGTTGTCGGGTGATTAAAACGCGCTACGGAGGCGGAAGACACGCGATCAAATTATCCCTTCGAGTGTAACTTATAATAAAAAGCGCTGGAAAATATTAAAACAATGAAAATATTCGAACAAACAAAAATGCGCGGAAGAGATCCTTCACGGGTTTGCGGGAAGGGGAGGATGAGACCTAAGCGAATTCTCGCCCACTGAATAACCTTATGAGAAAAAAGCCGTGCGTGATGCACTTGCAGACAGGCTGACCTCTCATTCTTAAAGGAAGGTGTTCAAAGTCACAATTCCAATGAGTTGTACATAACATGAGCCAAAATGAATAAAATAAGGGAAATACTGAAACAAAATTTGCCTTCAAGACGTGACTTGTAGTTGGCAAGTCGGGAAGAGTGAGACCCATCCGGGTGCTCGTCGATGAAATAAGCCTTGGAGAACAAAGGGGAGCGAGGTGCACTGGTAGACACGGCTGCACTGTGTAACACACGCGACGGAAGCTCGAGGCAAGCATTAAAAGGTTCCCTAACCGTGGAATAAACACGTCCATAGCAAATAAAGAAGGAGACATGCAAATATTCAAAGAAAAAATGCTTGAAAGAGTTCACTCCAGTACGGGACTGGAGGAACTAGACGTATGTAAGTGCTTATCGACGCATTAGCATGTAAGATCAAACGGTTCGGAATGCTCGCGCAGATACGGCTAAACCAATGATTCTTTAAACAGGACACGGGGGCGTGGTGCACCTGTCGAAAGTATCCCTTCAGGCGCGGTTTACACAACATGACGCAGGAAATAATGGAAAAGGCGAATAATGAAGCAAAGACTCCGCGGAAGAGGTCATTAACTCGTTTTAAGTACAAGTAGCTATATATTGTATGAAAGGCGCCCTGCTGATCTTAAATATATTTATTTAACATCCACAATCAACTTATTTGTACGAGTGCCCGACTCTTCAAATGCACTGCGGGAGTGAAATATTATACGGACATTCGTCTCTGTCTGCATTCGCAGTCACGGAGAATTTTAGTATGAGATGACGTAGGGAGCTGAATAAAATGAAATGTTGACGACTCCAAAATTCAAAATGCGCGTGACCTTGCTTTAGTCTTTTATTTTACCGATGACTTGGGCTCTATAATAGATTAGGAAAATAAACCACGCTTCCTCCTATTTGCCATTACGTGCGGCAAAAAGGCAGAAGGCTTATATTTGTACCATTAGAATTCAAACAAAGCCACATTCATAGGGTATTTCTGACCAGCCGCCCATGTAACTGCCGCCTATTCTGACGATGCTCTGTAAATAATCCTTGCCAGAACTGCGCCCCTACTTTAGCGTGAGGTGTGTTGCACGGCCAACATACCTCATTACCAGGGGCGTAGCCAGGAATTTTTTTCGATTGGGGGTGGTCGCGGTTGACCGAAATATGGGAGGGGGGAATATGTAGGCCAGGCTTATTGCATGTTGTTTTTCAAACGAAGCTTCAAATAACTGACTTCAACATGCGATTTGTGTATGCTAAACGCTGACAGTAAAGCCCACCTAAGGAGCTTAGATGATGATGATGGTGATGACCTAAATCCCCATTCGCCGCCCTATGGGTAGGCCACGGGTGATTCGTTCGTCCGTAGAGCAGGCGGTTATGCGAGCATGCGCTCGTGAGCGTGATCGTGTGCGTGAGCGTGATGAGTGTGCTTGTGAGTGGCGCGCCGCCGTGTCCGGCGTTCGTTAGGCGGAAGTGGAGGCCAACACTGGGTGTTTACTATGAAGATTCGCGTGCTTCAGATTTTCCTTTGGAAAGGGACTAATAAGTTTTCTTATCAGCTATGAAGTACAGTCGAGAACGATTTGAAGGTTATCGCGCCAGCATCGAGAGGCCAAGCGTGTCACCGGCCTCGTAGGCTAGTGGCACGATTGGGCAACAGTGGCAAGAGGGCGAAGTCTGGATTTTCATGGTTCCAAAATGAAACCGTAGCAGCCTACGGTTTCGTTTCGGAATCATGAAAATTAAGATTTCGCACTCTTCTGTCTCTTGTTGGCTGTTCCATGCTACAACAATGGCCCGCACGACTGACTTGCCACCCTTTAGATCTCAAGCTTCACATTAGTTGTTGCCAAGCCCAGACTTGGTTGCCTTTTATCAACGCCGACGGTAACGAAACTGGCATGGAAGATTTGAAAGAGTAGGTTTCCCAGGATAACCTTCGAATCGCACTGGACTGTACGTGCGGCACATTCGTATATTACGGCGGTAAAGCTAGAAAGCGTGCATCTTCGTCCTTACGTAATCGCCTTTTTGTTATCTTTGGAGCTAGTAACGCGAACAGTAAACCTACGCTTAGCGGGACACATTATTGCACTGATGTTGAATGTTGAGCTTGTTGCACGTTTCTTAATTATTTCAGTCTATTTCTAAGCGTTAAAACAGACAGACATGACTTCAGCGAAATTCCGGTTAAGCAAACACCGAATGCTGATTCTAACCGAGAGGGAGGTCAAAGAAATAATGGAATAGTGCCAAAAATACAAAGCTCCGCAATAAAGAGAACTGTACAGTTTTGATGCTGTGGAGGAGATACAAGATGGGCAGATCAATGCTTTTCCTACAGCGGAAAATATTGAACTGAAATAGTCAATGAAATTCGATGTCGGTAGAAAAATAAACATACCAAGGAGTGATAGTTGACGGAACAAAATACAGCAACATGCTCTGTGATGTGATTATACTTTGTACCAGTGTAAGACAAGGAATGACAAGCTAAAGTCCAGACCACATGTATGCCTATATGAGGCTTTTTACTGCTGTTCCGCCATTTCTGGGACGTGCTGTTCCCCCAGCGATACAGCGGGACTGCCTCGATGGGCTCGCGGCAGGTTCCAGGCGTAGCTCGGTGTATCCGGCGCGAAATGCAGCCGGGCTGTATATGTTGACATGTAAAGCGTCTGGAGCGGCCACAGGGACCAGACGTTGATGTAGCCTTTTTTTTCAGCTTTATACAAGAATGTCCTTAAAACGGCAGGTTCCACGCCTGCAGGCGATATCGGGCGGTTCTTCACGCTACTTGAACTGTACGCCAGCCTGGCACGAAACATTTCGGGGGGGAAGGGGGGGGGGTAGGGCACGGGCTTGGTGTGCACTTCCTGGCTACGCCCCTGCTCATTACCATGACTCAATATCAGGGTCAGGGGAGTCTTATGATAGTCACACTACCATAATTAGGGTTCACGGATTCTGTGTAATAATTCGTTATAACGGTTCCTCGCATACTCCGCTAGCATTGTTAGCGCCACGGGGGTTTTCCTATCCTAGCCTATGATAATCCAAAGCGTTTTCGTTCACCACGATATCATCGCGGTTCCCACGTGCAGTGTTTGTTTTTTGCCCGTAGTACTGTTCCGGCAGGCATCTTCAATTTTCAGCCGATGCGGCTAATGTTTATTTGCGTGCATGCAGCCCACCGTAAAAGGCGGGTGGTTGGGAACGTCACGCGCACAACCGTTCGTGCCTGCCGGCGAGGTTTGCTTCTTTTCATCGTTGACTATTCTTTGTAAGCGACACCTGCATCGACAAAGAAGTCTTAGCTCGCGCAATGTATGAAGGAGTTTAGTATTACAAACTTACGCTGTGCCAGAGAGTCACTAGCTCGGAGGGCAGCCGAAATAACGAGTGGGTTTCCTCATAGCCGAGAACGTTCATTGGCTTCAGTATTTCTTCGACCAAACCAGTACCCGCGCAGAAATCGTTAGCTAGAACTGCAGTAGAGTTTCAATGGCGTCGAGGATTCACAGCTGAACTATGGTAGAATGAAGGATCCTTTCCACTTGTTAAAATGGCCACTGCATTAAGCAGAGATGTAATGTTTGGAATATGTATTCGCGGACGCTTACTTTAGGGATAGCGCCCTTGAAATTTCTACCTTTATTTAGGCCCCTTTGATGTGACGTAACTGTCTGGTGCTTTGCTTTTTGCCTTATAGGTGGAGATTAGATTTGAGAAGGGGGCAATATAGGGAAAGTAAGAGACTGTTCCAGGTGTGGTGCTCTCTAGGTATGAGTTGGTCGCTGCCTCCCTGCTCCCTGCAGTAACTGTTGAGCCAAGTGGAAAAGTTTCTGAAGGAAAAAAGCAATGTGGCCTTCACTCCCCATGAGTCAGTAACGAGCTGGAACCTTTTACTCCTCGTGAGTCAGCTGTGTGTTCCTGCGGGTCATTGGGGTATGCTACAGAAAAGGGATGGTGGCTTGTTTCCAGTTATCTATTCATACCTAACCACTGTATGGTTTGAAAAGTTTCGGCTGCTGCATTCATGGTTACGATTTTTTTAGGGGGAGGGCGTCTTTACAAGGGACACATACTGTATTTTATTGCGCCTGTTGAACCATTTGTGGTGGCCAAGCGATGGCAGCCAATGTGGGAAGCGCTTGTATTTCAACCCCAGTGAACCGATCCCCAAGCCATAGTACGCGAGCCGGCCGAGCGAAGCTCATCGTTGGCTACTGAATGATGTCGTTGGCACGCAGATGAAAAAAAAACACCAACCGTATTTATTGTGATGGAGAAGCTGGAGGTGACGTCGGAGCGCGGGGTGATCTCACAGATAAGAAACCATTCACTGGTCAATGAGGCTGGCTATTTTTTACATTGGCGTACTTTTGGAAATCGTCAGTCTGTGCGTGAGCTATGTGATGCATAAAAAAAAGTTTAGTAATATGGTATGTTGACACGCCAAAGATTGTGTTTGACAAAGCGCAGCTGTTTCATAAGAAAAGCTTTTATTATGAAATTCTAAAGCTAATACAATAAAAATCATTTCGAAATTAAGTAGAATAATTTTGATAACCAAAGAAATTTGAGCTGTGTAAGTATTTGTAAAGTTTATTTAAAACTGCGCACACCTTAAAAGAGCTAGCGAGTTTTTTTCTTAAAATGTTTAGGTATTAAAAACATAAGGAGTATATTCTCTGCATTTTTAAACTTCTTACGTTCTGCAATACACTATGTAAGTATCTTAGTGATACGTAATGCAGAGCTACATTTTGGTGCCCTTGAAGAGAAGGTGAGATCTGTAATTTTGTCTTTGATTGTGTGGACGCGCTGGGCAAAAATGTTGGCAGTAAATAAGACGCAGGATATGAATCCCAGAGCACTCAAATACCATTCATCAGGATTCCAACAACGCGGTAAACTTCGGGTGGTATTGTAAAGTTAACATTTCCTTGACAAATAATACGATAATTCCTTAAGGTATTTTACAACGAACCGATGCGGTACAGGCGGTAAGTGAAATATGGAAAAAATCTATGGCCAAGTCTCCCTCGATGCCATGGTGAGCGGAGATCTTAAGCAGGATGATTCTGCGGTGCTGTTGTAATCTATACTTCATCTTGGTGATGGAGAAATGTAATTTTTAGGTATAAAGTAGTCCATCCGTGGGCACATATGCTCACAACACAAGGTGCAGTAAATTACCAATTTCCGGAGGGTGTTCGTGTACGTATGCAACGTCGACAATATACATCAAACGCAGAGCTTCGGTGGCCGGCCGTTTTTCATGCACCGCAGAGCCCAAAGCCATCAGCAGCTGTTGAGCTATTCTCGCGTGAAATCATTCGTGATGACAGCGCTTTTGCTGCTCTATCTAACACGCAAAGAGTCGCACGAGGACGTCATTTTTTGGAGGCCGCAAAATAAAAATAAGAACGGGTCATCCCCACTACCTTGAAACCTAGAGACGGATGAAGAATGCAGTGTATATGTGTATTTAAAGATTGCAAGTCTCTCTCTTTCCACACGGCGCACGTTGATTGGGCGCCGGAGAAGCACCGGTTAAGACATTTTTCACAGGTGCTTTAACACGCGTAATGGGGTTTCGATGCTTAGCGCTCGCCGTCTTGGAACTTGCCGCCTAGGCGTTTTTGGTCACGGATATTAACCAGTTTCGGGGTAGAGAATACTGCTTGTATGTAAAAGCCTCTTGTATTTAAACCGCGAAACGTTGTAAGGTGATACATTGGAAAACGTGATCCCCTTGGCCTTCTTTAAGTACGCGTTTTTGCCCACGGAGATGCCACATTCAAGCGCGAGCCGTTTGGAAACGAGTGTACCGGTGTGTTCTTTCAGTACGCGTTACGGTGTAGCGCGAGGCGTTGGAAAGCAAGGGTCCCGGTGTTTTAGTACCGTCACTACATGATACGCCGACAGCCCGAGCCCCTGAGGTGTTTCGCCCGAAAAATACGGCTTTAAGCAACCCTAATTGGCATGCTGGCACCATGCATGCTTGCATGCATGCTGGAATACACACCGCAACCCACGATTCTTCTGATCGCATTCAGTGCAGTCAAGGAGTGTTAATTGATAACTGCAAAGCTCAACGCATTACGCATGTGAGAGCAGTAGGACTGTAGCAATCACAATATGTGCATTGCGAATTCCAGGACGCGATTTTCGGACGTCATCAGAGTTCTCCCTCGGCAGCAACTCCATTATACTTGGAGATTCTTCGAGCCCTCACCACTCTGATTACCGAATGATGAGAAAAATAAATTTGGCTGAACCTGTAGTTTTTTTTAGTCAATTTACAAAAAATATACATACATGCGTATAACAGACGAGGGTCCCAAGGCTGAAACGGGACCATCGGTAGTTCAGTAGTCAAGCTTGATGAAATATAACATTTGTAGCGCTTTACGCGATCCTTTTTTATTCCCGTGCACTTCAGCGTATTGCTCCAATTTTAAACCTCATACACCTGTCTGTGATAATCAGCATTCATTATTCTTGGCAAAACCGGTATTCTAAAGGTCTACAAGCTGAGCTCTACGTTCTAATAAGGCTTGTGAGAAGAGTTTTATGGAGACCGCATTTAATAGGAGGGTTGAATTCACTTCATTGAGAGAGAACTGATTCTAAACGTTAATAGGCATCAACGTAAAAGGCTCTATGTAAATGTCTCTATATGTCAGTTGAGGGCCAGTAGATATTCCAGCCGCTGCGGCACAAGATGGACGTCCAGAAAGGTGTGTGCTTTGTTTGCTGTAACAATCTTTGTTCTGACACGGGAAACTGTTTAAGCACAAAGGTTATCTACTGCATCACGCAAAGATTGACCATGTGGCATTTTTATAAGGAAAGCCCATTTTTATAAGGAAGGTGGTGAATGTGAAGTTTTCCACAATGCAACTTGAGTAAAGTCAACGTGCAAAATCCAAACTTGCGAACTTGTCAGGCTGCCGCAGTCGGATAAATGTTCCATTCGTGAGGTGAAAAAACTCATGTTCGATTACGACCTCAGAAACAGTTTTATCCTACAGGCGCTGGAAGTGAATTCACTTATCACTACCACTGTTCTGTGAAACCGAATATTTACAGTAGGTTTTCCAGCTGAGCGTTTCGCGTTTTGACTGCATGAGAGAGGAATGGGAATGTCAGCTTTACACCATTTGATTCTTGTAAATATTATCACGTTTAATTTCACTATTTTGTATATAAAGTTGAATGGCACTCGTAGAGATGACAAAAAGTATTCTACAGCCGAATTACGCCCCGGATGCTTAAATCAAATATGTAAAATATCGCCACCATAGACTTTAGGCTGTACCACAGCACGATCCAGACATCATTTCTACATGTGCGCTGAAGAAAAGTATAGGTTTAGTTACAACATATTTTTATCGGATATTCTAGAGCAACAAGATTGGTGAGTGATCTTTTACCCAACGCACTAAAACTTATGCTTCGTATCGCTTGAAGGTATTGGATTGATCAGTCCACCATATCGTCTTTGCCACTTGAGTTTTTGGAACGACATCCCATGAATTCTCTCACTGCTCTACGCATAGCTCCCTTTTCTGCTTGGGGGCGACGCGTGGCTCTCTTCCCCGCCGTGTCTTTTCTACAATAAGTAAGTAAGTAAGCAAGTAAGTTTATTTTTGCACTGTACGTAACAAAGTTGCGTAATTCTGAGACGCTTTAGCACTAGCGCGCTTGAGTGTGATTGATTGATTGTAGAGTGTAAACCGGCGAAGCAACGCAGGCGATGAGGCGCGCTGTAGCGGAGGGCTCCTGAGTAATTTGGACCACCTGGGGATCGTTACCGTGCGTCGAAATGTCGCACACAAGGGCATTTTTACTTTTCGCCTCCATCAGAAAAGCGGCCGCCGCGGCTGGTAATCGGACCCGCGAACTCGTGCTCAGCAGCGCAATGCCTTAGCCAGTGAGCTAGCGCCTCGGGTCGCGCTTGAGTGTGGCACAGGCAGCCGGCAAGGTAATGGTGGTGCAACAAAACATAATCATTCACGTACATAAGATTACAACATATTGAAGATCGAAGCTTTTGAACATATAGGTATTTGAAAGCACAAAATTTCAACATGTGGCTCAATAGCGCGTAGAAAAAGTCTGCAACACAAATAGCCATTTTGCGAAAATTATTTACAGCTATATCTACATTAAAAAATATATCGGCGAAACACATAATGTAGGTATGTAAACTTTTTGACATAATATAGCGTGTCATTTATATCTTGTTATACCCTGATAAGAAAAAAAACAAAAACTGAACTCGAAAATCACACCTAACATTTTCGATCACTGTTCACATCCTTCCACCGAATCCTTATAAGAAAAAACATCAACTCGAAGCGACTACAACTCACATCATTTAAAGGCATACATTTTTCAACGTACGCTTTGATTCCTTCGACTAGAAAATTTCCAATGCGTCGATTGGCAGCCTATTAAAACAGGAATTTAATAAACTCGGCATCATTTTTCATAATTGGTGAAAATCCCTGGTACGGTTTAATATTTACCTTTTCTCCAACCTAACGTAGTTTCTCGTTAGAAATTAAGAGATCATACTCACGTGAGTGGCCAGTTCATTATACCCATATTTAAAGCCACCTTTTGTTTCTCCGTTGGTATCGTGGCTCTTTTCTAAACGAAAGCTAGAGCAATAAACCAGTAGGCCACATCTCTTTTGCATTGCACTAGGCAAGCTTTGTTCTGACATTGTTATGGCGATATGATTAATTCAAGTTTGTGTAAGAGTTTCTTAACGCCATTCTTCTCTCGTATAACTTTCGGTTCTACGAGAGAATAATGAAGAAGATAAGGAATAAATATAGTCTTATCTTGCTGACGCGATTCAGTTCTTAAGAACGTATGGCTTCTTTGCGACTGCAATATCTGTATTGAAATCACCACCAAATGTCGGATTCGTATTATAAAGGTTTTTAATTACGTCTTTCAGTTCAATTAGAAATCTTTCGACACCATTGATAAGTGGCCTATATATGGCGCAGATTACGTACCTAACTTAATTTGTATTGACCAACACTATCAATAATTCCGCGGAACTAATAATGTAACGTACGGCGCGCAGGTGTGGCTGGATATATTCAATAAAAACATTTTTCAGGCTTTCGGTTCATTCTGATTGTTTACTGTACCTGCTCATTGAAAGTATATTAACCGGACTATGATTCTTGAAAGTTTGTCACAGAAAATACTAATGCATTAGCTGTAAATATCTGTCCACAAAGACGTGTTCTGTTCTTAGCTGGACCCTGTGTTTCTTCTAACTTGTCGTGTTTGTATGTAGAAGAGTAAACCCAACATTTTCAGTCTTGATCTGTTAGTGAATCCTGAATGTCAGAGTTTAATTCTTCAATAATACTGAAAGTCGCAGATGTGTTATAACTTGTCGAGGCCCGCTTCCCTGGCCACTCCAACTACGGTTTCAGCCGGAGATTTCTTATCGTAGACGTGTTATAATTTGTAGAGGTCCACTTCAGTGTCCCTCGAACTACGTTTTCAGCTGGGGATTTTGAGTTTTTATTTGGACGTTCCTTATCCACACATACTGATGCTCGTATGCTTTGGCTATCGCAATTTGATGCAAGAAAGTGTCTTCACTCGCTTTGTTAGGATTTCGTTAATTATAAACTCTGAACGGAAAAGGACACGTTAATTAAGTCACTGGTCTCTTACACATCTGCGTGGAAACTTCACAATAATTGCTTCGACATCCCCTTCTTTCACGCGGAACATACGTATCCCTTTTATTTCCTCTTTATCGGGAAGTTCAAACTTTTGGGACAGGTATTTTACTACTTCCTTCTTTAAAAGCTTCCTGCTTTGTCTTTTGTAATCTATAAATTTCCAGGTTACATCTGCCCTAATGCAGATCGGCTTTATGGACAGCCAACTGCAGGTCCTTGCTTAATTTTTTGTCGATCAGACATTTGGGCTTCAAAGGAGTGGAATTTTCTTATCAGCTGTTCCACAGTTTCGTTTCGTTAAGATCTCGTCGTACTTGACCGAAAGGAGTGTCACAGTTTTTCAATTTCAGGAATTGACTATTGAAAGATGTCGAGTTTTGCTTCAATAGCTTCATTTTTTTCTCCATAGCTTCATTTGTCTTCATAGCTTCATTCGTTACAATAGAAACCACCAATTCAATTTTGTTCTTTGCAGCACGTACAACTTCGCCCAGGTTCTTTACCTCCTTTAAAATTTCTGCGCAGCAAACAATCACCTTCGGGGTGCAGGGTGTGGGCTTTTCATCGCTGGCAGGCGTGCAAGATTGTGATTCTCTTTTTGTATGCACTCGGCATTAAATACATTGCCAATCAATTATTCCGAAAAGTCTTCATGGCGTTTTTGGATATTCTTGAGAACGTCCCATCATGATAATAGTTTCCATGCGCTGCACCTTTCGCTCACAACGTTTCAGCAGACACAGTTTTCATACACGTTCAGAAATCTGGATGCTCTTGACACTTCAGATTGGAAGTCCAGCGCAATAGAGTGTGATTTCGAACAGCCACAGTTTTAGTGTCTCATATAGCAGAATAAAGAGATAGGTCTGTAACACGGAGTGTCCTCCAGAGTCCTTGGTGCTGATTGGAAGCCGCGGTAAAGCCATAACACTTCTATAACACGCGCCTTGCCCCAGCGGACTGCATCTCTTCGGTGTCGCCTGGTCGTTTAGGAGGACGCTGAAGTACTGGCGTCTTCTGAGTTCTTGATGGTGATTGGTAGTCACATTCAGGTGATGAAATCGGAATGGTGTCGCTTTTTCACGATAACGCGGCTCCGCCGTCTTGTCGCTGTCGCTTAGTCATCCAAGACTTCACTGATGTCGTGACGTCTCCGGAGTCCTCGTAGCTCATTGGTAGCCGCAGGAGGGCGATGAATGTACCACGGTCTCCCTTCTTGGCGATAACATTGTCCAGCGCCTTCTTTCTAGGGCAAGGAAACGATGCTAGCAAAAAAAAAATACCGATGCATTTGTAACACGTGGCGTGTAATGCCGGATTTCGTTCTTCCCATTTCATTGCCGCCCAAGTCTATTTCTTTTCTTTATTTAAAACTATCATATATCCTGCTCTAGATTTTTTGTCTGATCCAGGTAGATCGTTTCGGGTCCCTGAGTGCTTCACCTAACATTATTCGTTGAATGTCCTGTTCAGCATACCGAATTTGGCCTTGAAGTTGTTTAGTACGGCGCTATGTCTCCGCTCCGTACGTCAGCACTGGCATTGAGCACAGGCTGTAGATGTTTTGTTTGAGTATCAGACGTAGCCATACTTCTCATTAACTGGGAGTGATTAGCGGGTGCTCCAGAACCAATACCTTTTCTGCGCCGGATTCTTTTCGGGTGGGTGAGGAATGACTTGATTATTTTAGATTACTTCAGATCTATTAATTTTTATATTTACCCGCATGACCGCAATTTCTGAGTGCAGTTTCTCAAGCATTGTTTGCATGTGTCCTGCAGTTTCACTCAGGAAGGACGCATCGTCCGCAAACGTCAAGAGACTGAAGTATTCCACGTTTATCCTAAACTCGGTATGTTCTCAGTCAAGATTTATATATACTCTCTCCTTTGAAATTGAGGCTGTCATGTCGGCGGTCAACTCTAACTTTAGTAAACAGCTTCTGCACAACTGAGGGTAGGCTGTTGTGACTGTAATTCTTAAGGCCTTTGCTATCTCTCTTTTTATGAATCCCAATTAGGGGGGCGTTTTTTAGGATATGGGCCCTCTTTGAGTCGTTTTGCATTCCGAAATAGTGTAGCAAGCCTTTGCTCACAATATATCCGTGCTCCTTCAAATTTTCTATGGTTATTTCTTCGCAACCTGTACGTTTCTTTTTTTCATGCCTTTAATTGCTTTTCCTACCTCCGATTCCGTTTCTAGCGGAACATCACAAGTTAAGCTTGTGTGCTCAATATTCTAACACCTCTGGTCTAACATCACTGGATTGAAGTCTGGTGTAAATGGAAGTGCTACATTTTTTACCCAGTTTGTATTGTGCTGAAATATCGTCATTCGGTTTGTTTGTGTTTTGCGCGTCAAAGTTAACTCATTTGGTGACTTACGTCAAACTTTCAGTGGTTTATTTAAAGGTATTCCAAATTGGTTGCCAAAAACAACCCCTTTTCTCCCGAGTGGCTGCACACTTTACTTTTCCCGGCCGCTGCAAACTGCGATCCCTTATGCTTTGGGTGGAGGTGGGGGCGCAACGGTAGGTTACCGGTTTAACCTTAATCCCGGGATAACCTTGGCCATGTTTTCCTTGGGCCTTTGAGATTTTTTCCGTGACGAAAGCATTTCGGTTGGCCTCAACAGTTCTGTTCTTCAACCGTAAACAAACCGTTTCATGCAACAGGGTGTGCCGTTGGACTTGATATTCCATCTTAAATCCCCAGGCTCAGGTTGACAATAACGCAAGCGAAAGGGCAAAAGTTGGCTTCGGAACGTACAAATTTAAAAGGACACTGAAGTGATTTGTAAATATTGCGGGATTACTAGCGCAAATTGTAGTCCGGAGTCTATTGGCCATCTTAAGACCACTCTGAGAGCGTTTAAGAAAATTTATTTTGCAGAAAAATCAATTCGAAAATGCTTTCCGCCTCTCTGCAACCTCGCCCATTTTCTGTGACGCTTTCGAGTGGCGTCAGGAGGAGAAGAGCTGGAAATTGGGTGCGCTACTGCACGGCTCGCCGACCTTCCGACAAAGTCAGTCGGCCGAGCGTTTAGTCTGCCGGCCGCTGACGGGTCGTGGCAATTCGTTCGCTCCGTTGAAACGAAGCCACGACACGTTTGTGAATGGAAGAATGTTACTTTTTTACTTCGTTAGTTTGTACACTGTATCTAGCTCCAAGTCAAAGTCGCTCTACACAAGCGTTGCACAAGAGCACATGCGACGCTTCGCCGACTGGTACGCTAGTAAGAAAACCTAAGGCCACTTGAAGGCGGGAGAAGAGTCAGCGAATTCAATATAGGCACTAAGGAAATAAAATAAACTGAAACGTTTGCCGTACAGCGGACAACTAGGGAGCAGGAAGAACTTTTTTGCGCTGATTGAACAAGCACAGTGGTCAGCAGCACGACCACACATCTGCGAACGCTTTTCCGTCTAAGAAACGCAATTGCTAAACATGACAAATTGTAGATTTTTGGGATACGCTTACTGCACCAGCGCTATACGACAAATAGTCACCTAAGGTAGTTGAAATGCTAAAACTAAAATAAAAGTGTAAACAGCTTGTACATTAGATACCTTATATATCCAACCTCGACAGCCCTGGCTCGAGGGTGAGTGGTCTAAAGCGCTAGGAATATTGTTTTGCGAGTCGCAAGTTTGAATCCCCTAGGGCACATGCTTTTTTTTAAGTTGATTTTTTCGTTTGCGGCTGATGTTTTCTTAGGTCAGTTCACCATTTTTGGGCCGTAACGTTCACTGGTCCACGAGCGAGTTCTCAGAACGCGCGCAGACTGACACTGAAGCGCTCACGAGTTCTCGTTGGCGTGTTGTTGCCAAAGCACCGACTGCTTGCGGGGAGTGGGCACAGACCAGAATCAGCAGACCCTGGGCCTGTTGCGAACACGCTTTTTACGATACAGGTATGAGTGAGGCAAGCTCCGAATATGCGGGAAAAGTACATGGCATTTGAGCGTCGGCGGTGACACGGAGGGCGTTCATCCACTGCGTAGGCTTCGGCTAGTCACTGCTACTATCAAGATGTCCTGGAATTCTTATCCTAGGCATTTTACAGCCCACAACATGCCCGAAGCGCGGTACGACGATTACTGAGATATCGAGAATGCCCATCCAACAATGCCGTTGGATGCCAAGCCTGTTGTTTTACAGATCCGCAACCGAATCTTGTTTCAATGCTAACCTTGGACATCGTCCAATCAAGGTGGATCTCCTCCTGTCGTGACAGCCTTTAGTTGTTTCGGCCTCCACAGACCGCGCATGGTAGTTTTTCTTCTTTCGCGCTTTACAAAATAATAACCGACTTATCAACCGGATAAACGATTAAAAGTGTGGTAATTTGAGCCAGTCTACGCAGTGCAAGCAAAACCGCGAGCTTGAGAAATTCACTTCAGTGTCCCTTTAAGAGGGATGGTGCGATTTGCAGCTTCTGCACACCCGCCTAAAAATACGCGCAAATTTTATTATAGACAAATAAAAACTGCTTAAATCTCATTGAGAAGGGATCGACCGCAGTATGGTAGGATGTGTACCTCCCATTGAATGTAACGGGTTTAAGGCGGGTCCAGTGAGGTGCGTATGAAATCGCTCGAAAGAGACAGGTTGCTGTCCGCTGGAGTACTTACCGTAACGCTATAGATTCAAACCGCCTAGAAAGCCGATGGACAAAACGTCGGCAGCAACGAACCCTAACCGTACAGCCAAAGACCCCCACAAAAAAAAAAGAATGCAGCAAAAAGAGTGAAGTGGGAGACAGCCAGCTTTTTATTTGAGGGTGTCAAAACAGATCAGTTTATTTGCGAGGAAATCAGTTTGTGTAAAACCATGCTCGTGAAACCGAACCCAACCAAATTTTTTAGCAGCACTCTTAAACGTGTCCCGCACAAAACATGCAAACGTAACACCAAAATCAAAGACTGGCCGAGCGCTAAGTTGCGCTCATCTTTACAAAGCAATTTCGCACTTACAACCCACAACAAGACCTTTAAAAGGACATTTAGGACGGCCAGCATGATGATTTTAAACTTAAGTCAGACGTTCTTTTACCCATTGTACCGTTGGTTCGGTAGCAAAAAACGAATTATTTTGGGGGGAATAGGTAAACAAACAACGCATTTCCCTGCCTTCTTTTCCTCGCACTGATTACGTGAATTAACAAGTGTTTGGCATAATGATCAACGGGGGGCATGCGAGGCAGCAATGACCTATAACAGTACTTTATACCAAGCGGGTTCATCAATTCTGGTAAAATGAGTCGTGATTTCTGCAGCTCTCGAGTACATTGCTCCGCTGGACCATAAGGCAAAAGGGTTCTGCATGTTACTTCGTGGTATGTATTGACGCTTAGTAGAAGAAAATAATATTGTCCTTGAAGCGCCACCTGAACGTCGGCGTCGAACCAAAACGTCGCCAGTAGCACCAGTGCGCCTCTTTGAATTGCTGTACCAGGGATAGTGTGGACGAATAGTTCCATCCAGCAGCAGACACAGAAGAAGTTGCGTGCATCAGACGTTGCCTACACTTCATAATATTGATCATAGCCAACATAACTACTCCCACTTTTTTTAGCTCAGGGAATGCACGCCGAAGGTAAACACAAGCGCGGCTAAGCGCACAGTGGTGTACGAAGGACAGGTATATTATCTTACAGAGGATTGCTCTACGTAGCACGGAAACCAAAACGAACTTGTGGGCGTTTGGGATCTCCGTGTCATCTGTCGAATGGGCTCGTATCGTTGTGCTTCTAGCTTTCATTTTGTTCATCGACGTGCAAACAACACAGTGCAAAACTTAGTTATGTTGGCTTAGCTTGTGAAGCCGTGTCGCGGAAATATTTTTCACGCCATATTTGCTGTTTCCCCTGTAATTCGCGCAGTAAAGCTAATTGCGCAGAAAACTGTCTTCACGATCTCGCCATTTGGTACATGATTTCATAAAAGCTAGCCTAGGAGTGAAGGTATAGGAGAGCGTTTGAGTTCCAATTATAAAGATTTTAAAACAGTAAACAACAAATTTCCCTTCAAAAATTAAGAGAAATGGCAATTTAAACAGCTATTTTAACCTTTAAAGCAAATACTACAAAAATATTTTATGTAACGTATTTAAAGAAGCCATGAAGAGAAAACACAAGTTTGGTTCATTCGAAAGATTGTCTCATTAAAACCATACTGACTCCACTTTTAACGCAAACTTCGCTCAAATAAGCTACATAATAAGGAAAAAAGGGACTGACCATGTGACCCACTAGCTAATTACCCGCAACATAACCTATAAAGTCATACTAGAATGCTCGGTGATTGGCGGAGGTCGGCAAAAGCAAACGCAAATTAGGCAGGGCTTACGCGTTTGCGTAGTGAGCTAAATGCCCGGGAAACATGCTGCACATTCCTTCAATGACACTAAGAACAGCGGAGGAAACAGTTTAAGTTCCGAACCTAGACGCAAACATCTACGCCAATGCGTACGAAACTACCGCCGGCCGAGCTGCTCATTGGGCAATACATTATCTCTATGCCTTCGGGGCCAACAAACCGTTCTAGCACGCAAAGACGCGACCTTGCTTGGTATCTTAAGCCCTTGACAGGAAGTTGGCGTCGTATCGCCAACCAGCAAAGGTAAAAATAGAAAGGAGGTGAGTAAGGAACAGCAAGCAGCGGCGAGATAGTGCCGCTCGTCGCAGAAGTTTCGGAATGGTGGTCGTGTTGGCTTGCTGCTGTGACAACGAGCTCGTTTTCAGTTTACAAGCACTGAAAACATCAGTTTGTTCGAGTACTTTACAATAAAATTTCGTTGCTGCATCATGAAATGCCCATGCATATTGTAGAGGACCTGCGCCATCGCTGCCCAACACGAACCTCGTCGAAGCAAGTGGCTACGTTTTGTGAACTTTGCAAACGGAGGAGAAGGGAAGGTAAAGGAATTAATTACGAGTGTGCTCGCTTCGTTTCCGACGAAGGCACCCTTACGTTAGCTCACTCCTGGGAATTGCCGCCACTGGTCGCCGACTTCGCGAAATCGCCGTCAAAGCGCTCTGAACTTCGAAAAAAATACTGTACACACCGAGCATTGACTCTCGTATCTTTCTGGTCGGAACCGAGAGCTCGCGCGAACGGCTCTCCGTACATGACACCGGCCAACTGGCATAAGGGTACTGCTACTGAAGTTGAAAGAATATTAACCGTAGCAAATATACGGCGCATAAGTACCAGTCTGCATTCGTCCTTCGCAACAAGGCTGACGAGGCAGCGGTGCGGACGGCTGGGCCCTCTTCATTTGTATTGCGGAATGGTCGCTTTCCGGTCCATCCGTGTATACCACAACTCCGGCCGCTCGTGCACTTAGAAGCATTCAGCGTTCAAATGGTGTGTCGTTATTAAATGAAAGCCCGGGCTCCTCGGCAAGATCTTGTTGTCCGGATCAGGTGATTCCATGACCAGGGCTGGGTGTACTAGGTTTTACTGGTATTTTCAAAATGGCCGCCGTCTCGGTTTCGGCACAAGTTTCGGTTCCTGTTTGATTTCCGCGTGTGAGTGCTATATGGAGTCGACATACTAAGTATGCTTTTCATGTACCGGCTCAGAGGATACCATTGTTCACGTCACGAAATGCACAATTTAGCGGGAACTTTAAAAATTTTGCTAAATTGCCTTACTTCTCAGTGAATAATCCATCGTCTGCTTCCGGGGAGCGCTTGGGGTTCTATGAAACACGTAATCTTTTGAATCAAACATACTTTTTTTCTGTCTTCATGGCTCCTTTAACAACTGTTTGGTTGATCTAAAATTTTTTAAATACCAAGCCCCAGGAGTGATTTAGAACACTGCGGAATTCATAAACATCTTTTCCCGCTAACAATTATGTTACAGCTGTCTGCCAAAACAAGCTTTCTTGTGATTTGCTTTGAATTGGGATGCTTCAAAGGCTGCTGCTATGGTGTTTTGTCTGATAGAGTGGACTTTTGTGCGTGGTGGATCCTGGCCCAGCGCGCCAATAGTAAGAATTTTTGAAAAATGCCGGTATACAAGTTCTTGAAAAACGCCGGTATACTGCGATGCACTTCGCTTCCCACAAAAAAATTAAAAAAAAACGAAAAACGTCACGCCTTCCTCGGATGGTGCCGGCGTATCTCGAAGCTTCAATCGAGGCATGCTTGGGTTGGAGGGAACTTTCGTGTGGAAAAAAAAAGAATCGAAGGGTTCCAATTGAGTTCCAATTATAAGAATTTGACATTCCATCGCCTCCGATTCGCCAACGACCACCTGTGAACATCACTTGGTTGACGTATTCGAAGCTTCTGTATTCTTTGAGTGCTTTGCGGGGCACATTTTCGCTCCAATAAACTTTGTTCCATCAAGAACCCTGCTTTAGCCTTGACTACGTGCCAATATACTCTGTAAATGTGAGATAGGCCTGCTTGATTTAGTATTAACAATATCAGAGTAACTTTATAAATACTGTAAACAAAGCATGTTAAATGCCGTTTTTAGGCCGTTCACGTTCATTACCGTGAGTCCGGTTTACTCAGGACCGGCAAAAAACGTCTACCTTTTATAATATACTGCTTGCTTCTTAAATATAATTTTATTGTTAGTCGGAACTGTCCCTGTATTGTATGCTTGTCTATATGTGTTGTTTCACGCAGTAAAAAAATGAATCCGTTCACGCAATTTTTGACAGAGCTTTAGAAGCGACGAACCGTCATTTTGACAAAATTCTCCAATTACGATCGCCTATGTGACAAATAGACTATTAAAAGTGGTCCCATTAGGAGTTGCCCCCCGACGGAATAGTCCTGAAGTCTGTGAAAAGATGCCAATCGGAGATGTATTTTTTGTCTCCCGAGACAGCAAATCTGTCATATCGTTCTAATTAAGAATTCTGACGAAGCTTGCATAATGTGGCCACATTTTTGTTGTGTATGCAAGAACCCATCCGTATACCATTTTCTTGGTCCGTCAAAGCGAATATTGAGAGATTATATTTGCTTGCACTCTTTAAAACACGCCTCAATGTAACGCTTATACTATTTAGATGTCCTTCTACGTTGTTAAGGAGATTAAAGGTGTGCAAATTAGAACGTGGACTATAAGACCAGGAGTCGCTCATGTGTTGTCACCTGCCAAACAATGCCGGCAGTTGAGTGCCTCCTTCATTGCATCCACGTGAATGCCCAAAACGCATTAGTGAAAGGCCCATAACCAACACAACTTCTTCTTATACATAGTCATATCTGTAAGAACTCTGGCGACATGCAGCGTTTGTAATATGCTGCATAAACGTCGGCTTGCTCTCGCATCACCCGCACTTTCACCTTAGAAGTAAGATTAAGACACACTTTCCGCAGTGGTATCACAATTAGTGAGGTGCCAGCACGCGGAAACAATTAAATTCAATCTAATAAATAGGTGGTAACATGAAATTGATGACCAAATAAAAGTAATCAGGTTTTGAAAGAATCACATTTCTAGCTTTAAACTTCAAACTGTTTTTTTTTCTGTCTACGCGGTATTACCAAAGTAGTCGTTACGGCTTCAGGTATGGCATCTAAATTCACAGCATGGACCCTACTGTAGGCTCTTTTTAATGCACAATAAGTAATTCACCTCATTCAGAAACGCTCATGGCACCTTCGTTGGCGTGATTAGTATTCTTCCTATTTTATAGTCTGTAATTCCAACAGCCCAAACCGGAGAGTTTATGGGGCCTTTGTCATGCGGCATTTCTTACGCAGCGTAATTCATTTTTGCGAAAGAACAAAAGAAAACAAAGGTGGGAGAAGCCAGTGTATGGGAACCACATTGTGTTTAACGGCTTACTGGGCTACCGATTGATCTGTTCCGCTTCACCAGCATTCTCAACGTCCGTAGCGGTCAACTTTGGTGACCGCTACAAAATGATTTATGTACGGGTGGTGTATTCGCGCTTGTAGTACTGATGTGGCTTTGCTAGGTCATCAGTATGCAGGATTGCCGTTCCTTGCTCCTCAAGGGTTGTTTTCTGTAAATGTGTCGTCTAGTGAGGGAAGCCATCTACCACCGCGAGCGCATTGCCCTTTTGCCTGAAAGGAATACAACGATGATGATGTTGTCGGACAAACGGGCATTTAGAGCGGTTTTCGTTATATTGAGGCTAATTGCTAACACCAGATTGATCCGTTATTTTTTGTCACATCTTTTTTGGAGCGGTTATTGCCAAAGATGAATTCCGCGCTGGGTATCGGTACCCCTTCTTTATATTATAAAAACACGCAGTTCAAGACCAATCAAGCTATCAAGAACGGGCCGCCATTTGTCTAATTGGGCGTAAATGTTTGCTACAAAATGGGGGCTACCGATGTACAACTGCTGATGAGATGTTGAAGGTGCAAGCAGAGCAAACATAGACAATATACTTTACAAATGTCCGCGGCAGCCATAAATACGGAACACTAAACACGCGAACTATGTTCAACCCTTATCGTTGAAGCATCCAGCGCACCCCAACCTTGATATATTAGGAGGTTTATATTTGCGAAGATGAGAGGTAAATATCCAACATCGGTTTGATAAGTTAAAACACCCACCTATTACTTCGAGTTGTTCATCAATTCGCTCTCGCGATACAAACGCAAGCTTCCTCGTTTGCTCGGTTAGTACAGAGACTTCCGTGGTTAGGCGGTTGTCCCAGGTTCGAATCATGGATGAGGGAGAACTCTTCTTCAGCTGCGAAGTCTCTGAAGAAGCTGCACAGCGTTGCGTTGTAGCAGTTGGGTGCGCTGAGGTGGCCGTCAAGACTTCCTCGACAGTTGATAAGTTACGTACACGTTTTCTAGTAAGAAATTTCATGCAGGGCCGCAGGTTTCAGTGCAAAATTTTACATGAGCACAAAGTTTTGGTAAAATTAACCGCAATTTTTCTCGTGGCTTTCAATGTTTCAATATGCTTCGAAAATGTTCTTTACGGCGTCGAATAAACGTTATGAATTGCGCGTGTGCAGTACCTATGTACTGGACCCGCCGCGGTGACGCAGTGGCTAAGCCGTTCTGCTGCGATTCCCGGCCGCGGCGGCCGCTTTTCTGACGCAGGCAAAAAGCAAGAACGCCCGTGTGTGCGAGATTTCGGCGCTCGTTAAAGATGCCCAGGTGGTCAAAATTAATCCGGAGACCTCCACTACGGCGCGCCTCATCGCCTTCGTTGCGTCGCGCGTTAAACCACAACCATCACTCAAATCAAATCAGTACCTGAGCTCCAGCGCTGTAAAATATAAAGCGCCCTAAATGGATTTTATACGTTCTGGCATGTCGCGTGGTGTCATATATGACTGCACTCCAGGAGAAGCGTCAGAGAAGTTGATTGAAGCTTTGGACTTGGTTGAAGCTTTGGGAAAGAAAGCGGCGGCGTTGATTCCGTTTGCGTCGCGACATCCACCCCGGTACGTGAAATACTGGGATTTTCTGAAACGAGTGAGCCCGTACGAGTCGCGATCCCTGGGTTGTTTTCGTTGTAAGCGACCAGGCCACAAGCACGATGAGTGCGCAAAAGAAAAGGCATTGTGCTTGCAGTGCGGCTACCCCCCCCCCCCCCCCCCCCCCCCCCGAGGAACCGCCAGAAGCCTTCCCTCAGAAAGACAAAAAACACTGCGCCAGCTGCGGGAAGGATGATCATCTGGGACCCGACAAAAATTGCCCAGCGCAAAGGCTTTTCAATAGGAAAATCAAGGAAGCGACCCAGCAACGTGAGCCACTCAGCAAAAGTCGACAGCGAAAGGTTTTCTCAGCGTCTGCCAGCTGGGAAACCGACACACTAAACGCCACAAGCACCAGCCAAAAGCCACAACGCGGCCGCTCGCAACGCCTAGCAAAAACCAATTTATCGGAGCTCAGTGACCATCAGTCGCTGCCTTAAACTTACGCGTTGTCATACGCCACTGTAGCGCTCAGAGTCCAAATATATGCCAGCAAGCCGGGATTGTCCGGCTTCAGTTCACGTTGAAAGGCAGAAATCGAGAGTGAGCTTGAGCAACTGGACAATTAAACAGAAGTGAACACCAGAGATTTCGGAAACACTCTGATGCACCTCCAGAAAAAACTTTCGGAAATGCAGCGCACCATCAACGTGACTAGCACAAGATTCCAGGAACAGCTTAACGCGAGAAACGACCAAAATCTATGTTTTCAGCACCGATTGAAAGAATGGAAGTAGAAAAAGGCGCACATTGACAAGGCGAAGTTTAGGCAGACCCGTTCACCAGAGAGACCTAGTAGCCGCTACCCCAGACGTGCAACAAAAAAAATTTCCCCGCATTTCCCCGAGGGGGAGAATGTGAAAGTGCGAATGCACGGTTGTCGGCCCGCTTGCGGCGCTTGCGCTCGGGCCCCCGCAGCCCACCGCCTCACCGCCTTCTCTTCCATCTCTTCCATCGGGTTTGTAGTATCACGTGTACACCACGCAGTTATCAAGCCGCTATAACGCCGCTGAGTCGCCAACGCACGCCGCTGACGACGTAGTTTGAATGCGTTAAAGATATAACGCGCGTCTAACACTGATATCACCGTCGCGTCCGTAGCTTGGTCGGTAGAGCGTCGCGCTGCGGCTGCAAAGTTCTCGGATCGAAACCTGGCGCCGGATGCTGTTTCTTCTTTGAAGAGCACTGCGGACGCCGCCGACGCCGCCGCCGCCGCCGCCGCGGCGGTGGATGGTTTGGGGTCGCTTATAAAGTGCATCGCACTTAAAAAGAGAAGGCAGCAGACAAGTCTACAACTAGTACTGCTCAGCAGACGACTCTACAAAAGCAGCAGTCACAGCAAGCACCTCCCCTAGCTTACGAAGCTTCTCAGTGGGTCACACAATTTCTTTAAGACACAAGGGCACAGTCTATGTGATTGCAAGCGCAAGCACAAACAAAAATTATACAAGTGAACGAACCTATGCAGAAGTGGAACGAAATGCCCCATTCGCAGCAGGAGGAAGTAAAACAACTCCGAGAAATCCTTGTAAACAGCAGGCCCAATTTACAGCCGTACTAGTACAGCATGGCCAGCCAGCCCATCATAAGCCATAACAAACCAACTGAGCGGACGCCAGACATCCTGCAGTGGAATTGCCGGTCACTCAATTCCTGCGCGGCCGAACTTGGAGCACTTTTTAGAAACGTAGGGCAACCTGCGGCCCTTCTACTGCAGGAGACGAGAGGTACAAATCCATGCATCCAGGGATACGAAGGGCACATTTAACCTACGATTGTGCACACACAGACAAGCAAGGAGAAAGGTCAGCAGCCAGACGAGGTAGTGGAAGCACAGGCGGCAATCCTACTACGTAGAGATCTTCAGTACGTCAAACTCGACACTGGGAAGTACTGCAACACAATACAAGAAGTTGTTGCCGTGCAATGTGAGCCTGGTGGTCGCCAGACCATCCTGGTGTCTTCCTACCTTCGTCCCGAGAGCAGCTGCTACAGAAAGAGCAATTCGGGGACTAAAAATGTTGCGAGGCTACGCGAACACCGATATAGGTACCCCAAGTACCGATTCCTGGCCGGTAGGGCTTGAACGCCCGACACAAAAGGTGGGGATACGACAAGGAATAAAAGAGGGGGCGCCTACTTTACAAAGAGGCTGAAGCGGCACGACTTAACTTGTCCAACGACACAGACTGTCCTACTCGTCATGCACTTTACTCCAGGCAGCGCAACACTATACCAGATCTGACATGGTCAACGTCCAGGCTTGTGAAGTTCTGGAGGTGCGGTCCCTAAGGAATGAGCAGCGACCATTATCCGATCTGGATTGAACTTGAAGTACGAGCCACAGGGCGGAAAAAACAGATGACCGCAGCTGTCGAGAGGGACACGTTTCGATCCGTGTTTGACGCTTACGACGAAAACGTCCCGCTACTTCAGACGCCTTCCACAGCTGCCCGGAAAGCGAGTAGAGAGATTTAGGTGGGTGAACATCTTCCTACACCCGACAAGCACCATCTCAACCTTTGGGACACCCGTAGCCAGCTGCATCGAGTTTACCTTGACAAGGGGAAACAGCATGTCGACCTTGTCAAGGTGCGCAATAGGACCGCTCAAGCGTGCCGTTACGCCAAATGCTCTCTAGGGAACGATGGCACAACCAATTCGACTCGTTCAATGAACGGACTGGCGGGCGGAAGCTCTGGCAGACCTACAAGGCTATGTAAGGCAACCGCAAGACAGAGAACATTTTCAAAAATGTCAGGCTGGCGACCGCCGACTCGACGTCCGACTTCGAAAGAAAAGGCAGGAGAGACGCTCTTCTTGTGGCCACAAGTGCCACCAGACCCCAGAATTCATCAATGCACAGCACCTACTTCCGACAAAGGTATAAGTCGCCTGTCACAATGCAAGAATTAGTGATGGCTTTCGAATCCCTCAACGCCAAGATCGCACCAGGAAAGGATGGCATCACCTGGCAGACGCTACGCAACCTTAACAAACAAAGGGGAAATGTAGCTACACAAAGAAATTAACAAGGTGTGGCTGTCAGGCGAAACTCCTGCTAACCTGAAGCACTCCGTGGTGAGCCTCATTTCTAAATCAGGAAAGCCAGCCATCAGCACCAGTAGCTTGAGGCCTTTCTCGCTTACCTCAACACTAAGCAAACTCTTGGAGCAGATGGTTCTCACCACCCGGCTTAACTACCACATTGAAGAGGCACAGAAGGAACCCTACTTCGTCTCGGGCCAGACAGGATTCCGACCAAGCCTCTGATACAGGGCCGCCTTTTTACGCTCCGTCGCCGTCTTCAAAGTGGCGAGGGGAAAAAGGATTCCTGGCAAACTGGTAGCCGTCGACCTGCGGAAGGCGTTCGAAATCGTAACGCACGATGCAGTAATCTCCGCACTCGAACACGCGAAGCCAGGAGCCCGCATCCTCAATATTGTCAGGTCATTCCTGGAGGGACGCACCATTGAGATTCGGGGTGACAATAGAAACCCTGAGATTTACAGCAGCAGCATTGGCTTTCCCCATGGGGCCATGCTGTTGCCCACGCTATTTAACTCTTTCGTTACCGCGGGAAATTGACCGATTTTGAGGGTTCTAACAAAGCATTTTTTCTGTGCTATAAATATGGTTAGGCACATATTGCAGTGACATAGAATGCAGAAGATTCCATGCGTTTTGCAACGACACCAGTTTTAATAAGGTTTTCATAAATAATGATTGCAAAAAAATTATCGAAGTCGAAATATTTGTCTAGGTGACGGAGAAAATAAAATATAGGAAGTGGTTCATAATTAGAATATACATTTTGTAGCTAAACATTTCAAAAACCCGTCCTACACAAAGAAAATTGAGTTGCGCGGTACAAATAGTCAGATATAAAAGAAAACGTTAGCCCGCGTGGTGCCCGTGCCTTTTGCTGAAGCCCAATCACTATGTCAAAATTTGCTATTTTGGATGGTTGTATAGAAGAAATCTGGTGTTTGACAACATTAAAGGCCTCAATTAGCCTCCACATGATGTGAAAACTCAATAATTATGACCAGCACAATATTGAAGGCAAACAAGCGATGCGAAAAAATCCACTTAGAGTTGAAAACCAGACTATTTGGTGGATCGTTGTTGACGTTCTGATGATCACTGATAAGTCAGAGCTTACATTGGCGCTTTGTTATGTTGTGACTCCTTATGGTACCCCTGCTTGCAGGAATAAGGTACGATGCGCTAGAATCGTGCCCAACAAGCTTTCACCAAGCCGCCGTCGTGCTAAGAAGCGAGTTCAGCATTGCAAGCCTACTACATTGCAGCGCCACCTAACAATTTCGAAAACAAACAATTACAAGGCTGTTGGAGACGTTGCCAGAATAGACAGTTCTACTAAGAAGCGATACTAGACATCTGAAAATACCCATGAATGAAATGGAAACTGGCTGGTGAATAGCTGCTGGTGTTCAAATCCTTTTCAAGGAAGCGTTCACCTCGTCTGAACTGATAACTGACGACATGGCGTTTTCTATTGACTCTCAAAGGAAGCTGTTACCGCAGAAGTAAGGCGTGGATAAGGTGGAAGCACGAACGCCATGATTGTTTCTAGAAACAGTAGTGGGTAATGGAGGCGCAATTGCAAATGAGCTTGTGGTTGGTAACGCCAAATATGAATTTCGCAATGCAAAAACGAAACCGAAACTGCTGGAAACCTTCTGAAAGTGCCGGTCACACTTGCTAGATGCGCGGGGGACCATCAGAAGTAAGCTTTGACAGATAACTCTGCCCTTTCTCCGAACCAATGATTACTGGTGAATAACTGGTGTCATTTGCAAGTAATTATCAACTATCAATGCTGTCGGATTACAAAGTTCGCAACAATATTTGGTATTTGACTTGCCAGGAGTCTTTTTACAAAACATAATATGGTAATGCAGCCTAACCACGATCGGCATGCTTTTTTTGTTAAGTGCAGCAGCAGCGCCCCCTGCCTCAAAAACACACGCAGCTCGGCTCGCAAAAAACGCCGTCAGAATTTCAATGTCGCCGTAGCGGGAAAATTTAAACTGATTCCTTAAGGTGGAGTGCCTAAAATAACCACTGGTCACATAAGGTGTACGACAAACGATTACAACATGTCGAAATAGGCAATATAAATACTTTGAACACTGGTGATATGTTTGAATAGGTGTGGTAACGAAAGAGTTAACCTGGTGATTCGAGGGCTGGCTACACGTCTCCGGCGAATTCATGGTGTGCGCCTCACCATTGACGCCGATGATGTGACGTAGTGGACGGAGCCCGGTGACCCTCTCAGAACAACAGAATACGCAGCCAACACTATACAAGACGCCCTCAATACTTTAGCCGACTACTTGAAGAGCACTGGAATGAAAGTGTCTCCGGAAAAAAACAAAATACATTCTCCTGGGTGGCTCAACGGCGGAAAATGAAAAGCTCAAGCTCTACTTCACTGGCCAGCCACTCGAGGGAGTTCCAGACCGGGACGTCAAGATTATCGGCATCCCGATACATGAAAGCGGAGGTGCGGCAACGTGGCTAGGCCGAAATGGAAACAGCTTCAACATCTTGTAAGACGCACAGCGCACAAATCTGGAGGAGCCAGCACACGCACAGCTCGTAGCCTCACTATGACAATACCAACGTCAAAAGCTTGCTGCTGAGCTGTGTGTTTTCACCTGACAATATCGCAATACGACAAGCTGGGAAGACCACACCGGGAATTCGTTAGGATGTTAACTGGCCTGCACCGTCATGCCCGGGTCGAGGAGCTGTACCCGTACTCTCGCATCCCACCGCTGAGAGACATCAGTGCCGAACGGAAGGCAGGACATGGTGGCCGCCGTCTCTACAGGCGAGCGGCCAGTCGCTGCTAGAGCTGGAAGGGGAACATCTGGTTGAACAGATTGAAGTGCTCTGCTGGATCGCCCCTGGGGCGACGTCCAGGTTCGTGTCACGAAGGCAATCACGCTCCGACGTACAAAAGGGGATCACACGGCTCAACGAACGGCCCTTGCTGAGAGCGCTGACCTACTGGACAACGCCGTCTTCACGGACTCCGCCTGAAATCCACATACCTTCCGGGGAGCGGTCGCTGCCGTCCGAGGACTGCAGCGGCATGCGCAAGTGTTTTAACGGCCGAGAGCAACCTGTGAGGTCACTTAAACTGCAGGACATCTTTTATGCACTAGAGAAGTTGACTGAATGAGCAAGCACCAGCCGACTTTGTGGACGAGAACAGATCTTCACCATTTTTATCGACTCATTGGACGCCCTCAAAAATCTGTCGAAAACAACTAGAGCCAGCACTTTTGCGCAACGCGTGAAGGTCGCTTGCGCAACCTTTCATGAGCTCTACGGCGTGACGGTGCGGGTGGACTGGGTCCCAGGGCATGCGGGCGGCATCGGTAAAGGCGCAGCCCATGACACGGCGAGCGGGTTGGTCCGTTTTCGATGCCCCCCCCCCCCGCCCTTGACGTGGTTCCTCAAGCTGCACTGCTCTTTGACTCGGACGAGGAGTTCGAGCGCATAAAGGTGCAACTCAAACGAGAACTGAGGGCGAAGGTGCCGCGCTATCCCCACCCACTTCCAACAGAACTTCCGCGCGGTGCAGAAGAGCTAATCTTCAAGGCTAGTAGAGGTGCTGCCCTTAAAGCAGATTTTCTGCAAAGTGGCGAGCACACGCTTCATCCAAAAGAACTCGTGGCGGTGACCCACAGGCGTACATCACCTATGAGAACGAAGAGGGCGACCATGCTGCCACAACGACGTGATGGACGTGCAATACCAGTGCATCTCCAATGTAAGACCCCTACTGTGGGACTGCCCCGGCCTTTTACCGCTGAGGAACAGTCACGACGGCCCCGGCGTTACCTCATTGGAGGAATGGACGTCTCCACCCCCTCACTTGAACTCCGCGAGTACCATCCTTTCCTTGTGAGAGTTCGTGCGAACGGCAGACCTGACCGGACGACTCTGACGGCCACCCCACTCCCTTTCTCTCCTTCCCTCTTCCCCAACTAGGCTACCAAGCCCCCCGTATCGTTAATAAAGTATCATTCTTTCATACGTGCTTTTTTGTGAATCACTTCACGGCGTATACATTCCGGGATGCGTTAAAAGCGAGCTAAAAACAACGTTTTTCTGAAATACAGTGCCAGAAAAAGCCCTTCAAGCAGTTGATTTGGCTACGTGTCCATTGTTTAGAGACTCTAATCTAAATTTGAAATAAGGTCATTTTCGAAGTCTAATAACGCAGCAAGGGCAGCGGTGATCATGGGGAAGTCAAAGGTTTTTAACCACTTTGTACGCGTCTATATAAAGGAAACATGTGAACCGACCCGGGGCACGATAAAAGCAGCACCTACATTATTTAATATTATCCTGGATACAATGTACGTGCTTCAGTATTTAAATGGCCCCGCACGGGGCACCTTGAGTATTCATGGTGACGGTGAGCAGCGACACCGCGGACCCCGAGCTCCCAACATAAGCCGTGTCCAACCGTGGCGAGGTGTTTAAAGGTGAAGGGTAGAAGCCGTAAACGGTGGCCGTCGGAGCCTTGGTCATGCTCCGGCCGATGGGCTCCCTGCCTGTCTACCAGGCAGGGAGCCCATCGGCCGTTGACTACCTCTTTGACTACCAGGGTAAGGTCAAAGGAGAAAGTACCCCCGTCTCCCTGCTTTCCAATGTATCACATGGCATTTTCCAAACCCACCTCCAAACGTGATCGGCCCCCGAAAAGGGGCCGCACCGAAGCTACATTCCCACCCTTGCCAACACTTGCACACCAAAAGCCAGATAACTATCCGCGATCTTGATTGTTGAATCTCTTAACAAGTCGAATCCTATCTCCTCCCAGTCAGTGTTCCTTATCACCAAATTCCTTGAGGCATCCTGGGCAAGTCTTTCAAAGCCAAGAAACTGAGAACCGGCGAAGTCTTGGTCGAGGTGAACACTCACCTGCAAGCCACAAGCCTCCTTACCCAGAATCGCATGGCAGATCTGGACATCAGAGTCACAACCCCACGTAGCCTCAATAGCTCTCAGGGTGTGATCTCTGAGCCAGATCTGATCAATGAGACAGAAGCCGATCTGCTTGAAGGTCTGAAAGGCGAGGGCGTGACGGCAGTGAGGCGCATCACCATGCGGCGAGAATGATAAGCAAATCATGACGAAGCATATAATCTTAACATTTGACCGTTCCTCACCTCCCCGAATCCATCAAAGCAGGTTTTCATTCATTGTTCTGTCCGGCCGTACATCCCGAACCCGCGGCGGGCTGTTTTTTCAAGTGCCAACGGTTCGGGCATGGCACCACCTCCTGTCGTGGAAAAAACAACGTTTGCGAAATGTTCATCGCAAGATCATGAGACAGATAACTGCCAGGCTTGAACAATTAAGTGTGCAGCAACTGTCATGGACCTCATGCTGCGTACTCCCGCACGCGTGAAATGTTCCAGAGAGAAAAAAAGATAATCAACATCAAGGTAACGGAAAACATCACTTTCCCAGAGGCGCGGCAGAGGTTCGCCTGTTTCCCCCTGGGGAGGTACGCCGACGCAGCTCGCCGTGGGGCGGAGCGGCGTCTGGTTTCTGCGGGTACCCAGTACCGCGAGTCGGACTTGGTCCCGCCCCCGCCCCCCCCCCCCCTGGGTTGCCTCACGCAGCCCAACCTGCCTCCGCACCCCTCGCTGAGCCAGCAGCGGCTGTGGCGGCACCCACGTCTGGTGGAAGCGATGCTGCATCCTCCTCTTCCACTCCAGCGTCCCAAGCCACAGGCGAGGGCGCAGAGGAGATGGACTTGGGAGAGCCCGCGGCAGCTCCCACCCCCACCGCACCGCCTGCGCCATCCGAGGCGTTCCTGAATCCCTGGGTGGTTGCGGGCAAGGAAAAGCGCACCCCAAAGGGTTCGCGGTCCAAGGAGCCTGATCCCTCAGGCGCTCCGAGGACATCCGAGGATGAAATGGACGTCGGTCCGTTCTTGTCTGCGGTGCACCGCAAGGAACGCGTCCCGACGCCAAAGCCTCCCGACAAGCCAAAAAAGACGAGAGTCACAGCCCCGAAAGACGACACATAAACAACACAGTCCAGTAGCTCCGAACACTTCATAATGGGAAGAGAGAACATAGTACAATGGAACTGCAGAGGCCTTTTGAATAATCTTGACGACGTGTATGAGATTCTGCATAGCAATCAGCCAAGTGTAATGTGTGTTCAGGAAACACATTTGAATTCTAAACACACAAATTGCTTGAATAGTTACCTGGTATACAGGAAAGAGACAGGGATGGCTGCACACACTCTTCTGGCGGTGTGGCCATAATTGTCCGGAAATCATTAGCATGCCACCCTGTCACTTTAAACACTATCCTTGAAGCTGTAGCAATACGCTTAATAATATTTAATAGGTTGATAACGGTATGCTCCATATACATTCCTCCTGATGTTACAATTGTGAGTTCTGACTTTGAGGCGCTGGTTGACCAGCTGCCCGAACGATACATTCTAACAGGCGACCTCAATGCTCACAATTCTCTTTGGGGCTCTTCTCGTACGGATGCCCGAGGTCGCCTGATAGAGAGGTTTCTTACATCTTCAGGAGCATGCCTTTTCAACAATAAACAGCCTACATACCATAACATAGGTCACAACACATACTCATATCTTGACTTGGCGATTGGCTCCGCAGTTCTCTTTCCTCTTCTAGAGTGGCGTGTGGGCACTGACCCATACGGTAGTGACCACTTCCACACCTCACTAACGTATATAGGTAAAGTCCCATGCAGTCCATCTTCCAAAAACAGGTTTAATGAAGCAAGAGCTAACTGGAATACATTTACAGAGACATCCAAACTACACCACACATCCATAGGACACCTACAGGGTGAAGGAGCTACCCAACTGCTCACGGCGCACATCCTCGACGCCGCCGAAAGGTCCATTCCCCACGCCTCTGGTGCCCCGCGCAACCAGCGGAGGCCGTGGTGGAATGAGGACTGTAGGTGGGCGCGCGAGTCCCAACAAGGCGTGGGGTATCCTTCGTCGGTACCTCACGTCGGGAAACCTCCTCTTGTTCAAACGGGCCAAGGCATTAGGAAAGCGTGTGCGCCGGGAGGCAAAACGAGAGAGTTGGCGTACATTCATAACATCAATGAACTCCTACTATGACACACGGAAAGTATGGACACGACTACGCAAACTCAAGGGACAACAAACACACAGCCTGCCTCTGGTCAGCACTACAGGGGACACACTCGAAGACCAGGCTGACACACTCGCACAACACTTCCAACACGTTTCTAGTTCAGCACGCTACACAAACACTTTAATGAAACGCAAACAAACGGCCGAAAAGAAGCCTATACTAGATCACAATAGGTCAACATCTTATAACTCAGAGTTTTCACTGCATGAGCTGAGGTCTGCTTTGAGCACGTGTAAACCCTCAGCTCCAGGCCCAGACAACATCACATACACAATGATACAAAACCTGCACGCAGACACTCTTCTAACACTCTTACACCTATATAACAAGATTTGGCTTTCGGGGCACATTCCAAACTCTTGGAAGGAGGCTATAGTTGTAGCTTTCCTGAAGGAGGGAAAGGACCCGTCATCCCCCTCAAGTTACCGTCCTATTGCCCTGAAGAGCTGCCTGTGCAAGCTCTTCGAGAAGATGATAAATCGCAGGCTCGTGTACTTCCTTGAGTACAACGGTCTTCTCGAGAGCTGCCAGGCATGCTTCAGGGCAGGGCGATCCACGAATGATCAACTTGCAGCTCTTGAATCGTATATTAAGGATGCCTTCATGCATAAACAGTATTGTGTAACTGTGTTTTTCGACCTCCAGAAGGCCTACGACACCGCTTGGCGCTACGGGATCCTCAGTGACCTGAAGTCATTCGGTGTCTCGGGTAACATGTTAAACACTCTTGTCAGTTACCTGTCAGAAAGAACTTTTCGAGTGAGAGTCGGTGGTGCATTCTCAAGGGTTCACGTGCAAGAAAATGGCGTGCCACAAGGTGGTGTGTTCAGCTGCACTCTCTTCATAGTAAAAATGAACTCCCTTGGTACGGCACTGCCACCCACAATCTCTTATTCCATGTATGTAGATGACGTCCAGATATCCTATAAACCATGTAATATGTCAATCTGCCAACGTCAAGTCCAGCTTGGTGTCAAGAAACTTGCCGGCTGGGCAGAACAAGAATGGGTTTAAATTGAATGCTGCAAAAAGAGCTCCTGCGTTTGTGTTCTCCAGGAACGCGGGGTCCATCCGGACCCAGACATTACTCTTAATGGCGTGTCGCTTCCTGTGAATAAGGAGCACAAGTTCTTAGGTGTGGTGTTTGATCACAAGCTCACATTCATTCCCCACATCGGGGAACTTAAAAATAAATGTCTCAAAACAATGAATATACTTAAGGTTCTCTCCCATCAATCGTATGGTTCCGACAAAGAACTCCTACTACGGATCTATACTGCTTTGGTTGGGTCTCGTTTGGACTATGGCAGTGTGGTGTATGGGTCGGCGACTAAGACAGCCTTGCGAATTCTTGACCCAGTTCTACAGCTGGGCCTTCGTCTTTCGTCGGGTGCTTTCCGCACTAGCCCTGCTGAGAGTCTTTATGTTGAGTGTAATAAGTGGAGCCTTTGAGAACCAACGAACATACATGGATTTGCTTTATGCTTTTAAAATTTCATCGCTGAATAATCATCCTTTTTATCCTGTCTTTAACGACACATCCACATCTTTGCTCTTTGTAAATCGCCCATCCGTTCCTCCGCCCTTTTCACTTAGAGTAAAAGAGCGAGCCTCGGATCTCAGTGCTTCGTTTTTAGATGTGTACCGGTCATCCTTTTCAAACAGTTTACCACCTTGGCAAGTTCGTCCTGTGTCGTGCGACCTTTCTTTTACGAAACTTGACAAAAATCGGGTACCGCGAGCTGCAATACTGCAGCACTTTCTGTCTCTGCAGTTTAAATACCTACTTGCAGAATTTTACAGTGACGCGTCTAAAACCTCCACCATGGTCTCCTGCGCTGCTCATGGTCCGGATTTCAGCGCAGCCAGAACCATGAGCGTCCACACAACAATTTTTTCAGAAAGCGTATGGAATTTTACGGATTTGTACGACGCATACTTGAAAATCATATTCCAAAGTCTATCATCTACGCAGATTTCTTGAGTGTTGTTCGCGCACTGTGATCGCATACACCCCCCAAAAACCACATAGTTAATCTTGAATTTAACACTATCATGTCTGTGCATGCGCAGAAGCATCAGATACTCCCCTGCTGGGTCCCAGGACACGCTGGGATCGCTGGAAACGAGTTGGGAGACGAGAGGGCAGCTGCTGCTGCACTCAGGAACACTGTAGACATAACAACCGTACCATATACAGACCTCAAGCCACACATAAGACAACACTTGCGTAGAACATGGCAAACACACTGGAGTGAACAGACAGACAACAAGTTACACGCTATAAAACCACGCTTGGGACCGTACACCACTGACACACGCAACAGACACACGGAAGTCGCCTTGGGTAGGCTGCGGATAGGGCACACCCATGCGACGCACTCGTATCTGCTGACGGGATCTTCTAGACCCCAGTGCAGCAGGTCCGGAGAGGCCCTATCCATAGTGCACATACTAATCACATGCAAGGCACTTCACACAACACGACACAAACCCTTCAGAGAACTCCTCAGACAACATATTCCCCTACATCCATCGTTTTTCCTAGGTGATGATGCCATTGTTTCCGTGAAACGTGTGTTTGAGTATTTGTCCTACGTCAAGTTTTTAAACCTCATTTCCTATCACGCATCATGAAATCTGGCCCTATACACCAGCCATGCTCATTGTCGTGTTGTGATTTTACTTTTGTTTTTGCTGATTTTACTTAGTGTTTAAGGTTTCACCCCTATCATCGACTATTGTTTTGGCGCTCTTTGCCCCAGTTGGCCTTGCGCCATAAACATCCAACGATCATCATCATCATCATTATTTAAATGGGTAATGTCATTGGGTCATCATGGTTATTATTCAGGTATTCATCTATGGGCTGTTCGTTTCTACGTGTTTTGTTATATAAGAACTGGATGGTTCATAGTTGTTGGCAATTAAAGCACGCATGACTCAGAAGCACCGAGAATGATAGTGAAAAAATAGCGAAGGGGATGATTTTCCTTTGATGTGAAAGGATATGGTGAATTGTTTGGTGGGAAAACAATATTCAGTAGATGTATAGAAATCGCCCCACTTGGTAGACATTTAGCAGTGAAGCAGTGCGAACCAACATAAAAAGACGCCAGAAGATAGTACATGTACGTCGCGGGAACTGACAACCGAAGTGTATACGGCTCTAGAAACAAAATAGAAATTACTTTTCAAACAATATTAAAACTCATTTGTTAGACTGTTTCATCACAAATGAACACAAACATCACCATTTACGACCGCCATTCCTCCTAGGCATAGCAAATATCAGCAGGGTAGAAAACTCATGATTCAATTGTGAGGCCTAACACATGTACCATTTTGAACTCCCTATACAAGTCTTCTCGAAAGCACTTCACCCTTTGATTGGTGCATATTTATTACCCGCCTTTCTTTAACTCTTTGTAAAGCAAAGCTTTCTACATATACCAGCCAACGGTTCTTTCGTGGTGTGGACGACAGAAACTCCCACCGCAGCTCGGGACGGAGAAGGCAATTTTCCATCACGTACCACAGTGTCCATGGCGCGGCGAATGGTAACCCATCTTTCCCCATGCGCTTGGGCCTGCTCACACCAGCGGGCGCGTCGGCGGGACGGATTTTGCGTCTGTTATAGGGACGGTTGTTTTTGTTTCTGTTATGTCACAGCTTCGCGTCCATTGCGCGCTTCCCTCGCGTGGCTTGATTAACTTCTTCAGCAGCTCGTCCTGGCTAACCCGGACCCGATGGAATTAAGTGGTCGTACTGCAAAGATAACTCAAGGACTGCTTCGAATGGTGGAAAAACATAATATGAGACCACATACACAGAGCTGGCCCACAGCGAAATGCTTCCATTTCCGCACTGCTTACAACGAATGGAGCTGCGTTTTCTAAATTGGTGAATACCAGTTCGGTTGTGTTTTAAGACGTTCGGATGTGGTTTTAAGGAGCAACTGGTTCAATTCAATATTGATTATAATAGTTCCCTTAGTTGCCTCGCAATTCTCAAGCATACTAAACTAACTTGTTTAAATCGCTATAAATGGGAATCACTAAGCTCACATACCGAATCGTTTCGGTGTCTGCGCATGTGTAGCATGGCGGTGTAGCCCTGAGCTAGCACATCAGGATGGCTCGGTTCCGGTGTCTCACCTAGAGCTGTGCACGGGCCGAAAATTTGGGCACGAGCCTAGTCCGTGCCCGGTGATTATGGCCGTAGGCCCGGCCCGACCCCCGACGAAGAAGGCCGACGGGCCGGTCCTGCCCGGCCCGGCGGGTGCGTGTTTCCAGCCCGAATACCGTTGGTGCCCGTGCCTGATTGGGGCAGGTTTGGAAGAGAAAAATACATAAAGGCGGTAAAACGCATCGTAAGGGAAATGATAACAGGCAAAACCAACATTAAATGGCTAAACAACCCTAATTACGCATAACAATCGTGCGCATATCCCTACAGCAGCTGTCCTTCACTCAGCTATATAGGAAAGAATTGAAAAGGACATAAAAGTGGCCGAACCGCCGAACCTAAAAAAAGATAAAGCAAAACACCCAACCAAGGACGAATTCATGGTAATGTAAAATATTTAAAAAAGTAGCCGAACCGAAATGCCCCAAACTACTGAAAAGTAAAACAAAGAGATGGAGCTCACCTAAGGGAACAAAACCACGCGGCATTTTGTGTAGCATTTCATATTGCGCCATCAATGGAATAAAAGAAGCAACAAAAAATCGAATGGCACCTTGGGCATTTGAACCTGATTCTTACGATTGCTATCAAGAAATTGAACCTGTATGCCAGGGAACAAGCCAATTCGTCTTTGTCATCCGTACGCGTTTTCTTTCTCAAGAGTATATAGGGCTGTCGGACTCGGTCCCTTCTTTTTATCGATACAAAATGTACACGCGTACATGTATGCACCATTTTATCGTTGCCGCTTTAACTACGTGTATACCGACTCATATGGCGTATCTATAAGGTTTGAATCATATTAAATGTCACTCTTTAGGCAGCTGTTGGCGCATTCAAGCCACCCTACTCCACTGTTGCGCGTTTTCTTTCGTCTTCGTCTGCCGGCCACGACGCTCGAGGCCACAGGCCACCTCGTACCACCAGCTGCGCTCGCCACGATGTTTTTTTGCCAAAACAAAGACAAAATGAAAGTTGAATTGTCCCCTCAGTCTTTGAAAGTTTCACTTTTGTTGGCTCAGAGAAGGAAACGCAACTCTGAAAACGCAACTCTGCGTCCCTACTGCTACAGAAAGCAGTAGGGACGCAGGCTTCTCTAGCAGCGTTTGCAGTTAAAAGTGTTCCATTTTGAAAATTTGTTTTCGCCTAAACTTAGAAGTGGAACGTAGTCACGCTGAATTGTCATTAGTTGCACTTTCTTAGCGGTGTGTCGCTGAGCCGCTTGTGTTGCTCAGTTAATCCCAAGACGTGCAGTTGCACATATCTACACTTCACATACGCCCACATGTGCCTCAGGGCCTAACGATAGGTCCCGTGGAATGTAAAAAGAAACCTGGCCCGTGCTTTTAACGAGTCAGCAACATGTAGCTTCTGTGATATCATCGAAAACCTAAGTATTGCTTTAATGTGCCGGGCCAGCTAGGACCGTCAGGATGGCCCGACCCTTTCGAAGCATTTACATTTCGGCCCGAGTCCGGCCCGAGCCCAGGTGAAAAGTAAGTCGGGTGGTCCGAGCCCACCCCGCGGGCCGGGCCGGCCCTGGGCTTTTGGGTAAGCCCCAGCTCATGCACACCCCAAGTCTCACTCGTCTAAAGACGCCCCTCTAGTTTTACAGCGGCTTGCATCCGCTGCTACAGCCCGGCCGTGGCCGACAACGCTGCGTTCTAAACGCCGCCCCGCGAATTCAAATTAACGGCTGGAGCAATCTCTGATTTTACTCTTTGTAGAGCCATGTGAGGGAATTCATGTTACGTCGCATAGGATATTGTTGTGGGGGTAGCTTAAGGCTTTGCATTTTCAAACACCTTCACAGCGTGGACTGGAGCCAATTTTTACTCCCAACATCTCTCGGAAACAGTCGTTTGCTGAGAAGCTGGGTAATACATCCTCCTGCCGTAATTGCTCTCTGAGCGTACAATCACCCCATATCATTTCCGAAATCGACGGAGTTTTTCGCGCATCGTATTATTCATTTCGCGATAATGGCGATGCAGCTTTGATTTTCATTATTGATGCCGTTTTAATTGTGCAAGATGCCTTCAAAGCATGCAAAAGCTGGCGCCTTGGTTTTTTAAGTTTGCTTCCTTGTACATCGAGATAGAAAGCACTACGGGATCATGGGAGTGGCGCGGAAATAGTACAAATTGTTTCTCACTGAAACATAGGTGCTGCGAATACGATTACTGCTTGTGCTGTCAAAATAGGTGCAGTGCTGAAGCAAGAAGCCGTAAAACACTTCAAGTACTGAATAATATTCTGCCGGTCCTTTTGTTTATTACAGTAATTTTTTTCTCACAAGGCATGAATTTCTTTCATCCACTGTAAACACGGGCAAGACCTATGTCTTTAGGATTATTTGTAAACATGGCGAAATTTATTTCAAGTATAAGCATTTCATTTCATTTCGATTCATTTATTTCCTTAAAGATCTCATTCAAGGAGTATTACAGAAGGGGTGGGTACATAGATAAAATGTGGAAGCCATATTTTATTACAATGCAGGGTAATTTCTTATGACGTTCAAAAAGGTAGAAGGACAGGTTATGGCGGTGATTTCATTAGAATGGCCGTTCCAGTCAGTTACTGCAGGAAAAAAGAATGAAGACGAAAAGTGACGGTGTGCGTACGCGGAGGCGCAACTTGTTGCTAGTGACCGCTGCCAAGGGAGATGCGTGCCGGAGGGAGAATGTATGGTGGCCAGCCGGATGAGCTGTAAAAAACTTGTGAAAAAGGCAGAGACTAGAAATGCGGCGACGGGATGCAAATAATGATAGGCCACATTCTGTTTTCAGTGCCGATATGCTGACGTCGTAAGGGTACTTAGAATGAATAAGTCTTGTGGCTCGATTTTTAAGTGACTCGAGTTGATTGATGAAATATGCTTTATTTGTGATATACTCCCCGCACGCGGCACCTTGAGTATTCATGGTGACGGTGTTGGCGACACCGCGGACCCCGAGCCCGCAACATAAACTAACCTACCGTGGTGATGTGTTTAAAGGTGAAGGGTAGAGGCTTCAAACGGTGGCCGTCGGAGCCCAGGTCATGCTTCGGCGGATGGGCTCTCTGTCTGTCTACCAGGCAGGGAGCTCCGGGACCTCTCAGGCTATCAGGGTAAGGTTTGAGAAGAAAGTACCCCCGTCCCCTGCTTCTATTACATGCCATAGGTAAATCGTAAACCCCCCCCCAAGCATGATCGGACCTTGAAAAGGGTCCGCACCGAAGAATCTTTTCCACCTCTTCCTGCCATCATTTCACCGAAACCTGACAACTACCCACGTTTTTTGATAGTTGAATCGGTTGAAAAATCCAAGCCTCTATCCTCACAATCTGTATTCCTTCTATCCAAGTTTCTTGAATCTATCCTAGACAACACATACAATGCTAAAAAACTGAGAACTGGCGAGGTCCTAGTTGAGGTTAACTCACAGAAGCAAGCCACAACTCTCATGAGCCAAACCCGCATGGCAGACCTGGATATCAGAGTCACACCCCACCGCAGCCTCAACAGCTCCCAGGGTGTGATATCTGAGCCAGACCTCCTAACCGAGACAGAGACCGATCTGCTCCAAGTCCTAAAAGATCAAGGCGTGACAGCAGTAAGGCGCATCGTCATTAGGAGAGATAACAACGAAATAGCCACCAAACATCTGATTCTGACTTTCGACCGCTGCACACTGCCCGAGCATATCAACGCAGGTTTCATCCGTTGTTCTGTCCGGCCATACATCCCGAACCCGCGGCGCTGTTTCAAGTGCCAGAGGTTCGGGCATGGTACCAACTCCTGTCGTGGCAGAACAACATGTGCCAAATGTGGCCAGCATGATCATCTATCCGACAACTGCACTGCAACCAACCTTAAGTGCCCGAATTGCCAGGGTCCACATGCAGCATACTCTCGCGCCTGTGAAATGTTTCAACTAGAGAAGAAAATCATTAACGCAAAGGTAACAGAAAACATCACCTTTCCCGAGGCGCGAAGGAGGTTCGCCTCTTTTACCATGGGGAGGTACGCCGACGCAGCTCGCCGGGGGGCGGAGCGGCGTCTGGTTTCGGCGTGGACCCAGTACCGCGAGTCGGACTTGGTCCCGCCCCTGCCCCCCCTGGGTTGCCTCTGGCAGCCCAGCCCGCCTCCACATCGCTCGCTGAGCCAGCAGCGGTTGTGGTGGCAACCTCTTCCGTCGGGACCGATGCCCCTCCCGTCCCTGCCTCCCCATCGTCCAGTGCGTTGGAGGGTGCCATGGACACCACGGGCCCCGGACCGGCTCCCACTGCCACCGCACCGCCGGTGCCACTTCTGGTGCCTCCGATACCTGCGGCGGTTGCAGCTCAAAACGAAGGGCCCCCGAAGGAGGGCTAAGTCCGGGGTGGCCGGTTCCACGGGCACACCCAGGACATCGCACGATGAGATGGACGTCGTGCCATTCTTGCCTGCGACGCAGCGCAAGGATCGGCCTCCGACGTCCAAGCCTACAGAAAGACCCAGAAAGCCCAATCCAAGAGTCACAGCCCCGAAAGACGACACATAAACATACACACTCCACTAGCTCTCACACTAAATAATGGGAAGACAAAATATTGTTCAATAGAACTGCAGAGGCCTTCTGAATAATCTTCACGACGTGTATGAGATTCTGCATGCCAATCAGCAAAGTTTAATGTGTGTCCAGGAAACACATCTGAATTCCAAACACACAAATTTCTTAAATAGTTGCCTGGTATACAGGAAAGACAGGGATGGCTGCACACACTCTTATGACGGTGTGGCCGTAATCGCCCGCAAATCCTTAGCATGCCACCCTGTTACCTTGAACAACGTCCGTGAGGCTGTAGCCGTTCGCACAATAATATTTAATAGGTTGATAACGATATGCTCCATATACATTCCTCCTGATGTTGCACTTACGAGCTCCGACTTCGAGGCGCTGGTTGACCAGCTGCCCGAACCATACATCCTTACAGCCGACCTAATGCTCACAACACTCTTTGCGGCTCTTCCAGAACGGATGCCCGAGGTCGCCTGATAGAGAAATTTCTTACATCTTCTGGAGCATGCCTTTTTCAACAATAAACAGCCTACATACCATAACATAGGTCACAACACATACTCATGTCTTGACTTGGCTATTGGCTCCGCAGTTCTCTTTCCTCTTGTCGAGTGGGGAGTGGGAACTGACCCATATGGCAGTGACCACTTCCCCTCCTCACTAACAGGCCCATGCAGTCCATCTTCCCATAATAGGTTCAATGAAGCACGAGCTAACTGGAACACATTTACAGAGACATCCAAACAACACCACACATCCATAGGACACCTACACGTTGAAGAAGCTACCCAACTGCTCACGGCGCACATCCTCGACGCCGCCGAAAGGTCCATTCCCCACGCCTCTGGTGCCCCGCGCAACCAGCGGAGGCCGTGGTGGAATGAGGACTGTAGGCGGGCGCGAGAGGCCCAGAACAAGGCTTGGGGTATCCTTCGACGGTACCCCACGTCGGGCAACCTTATTTTGTTCAAACGGGCCAAGGCGTTTGGAAAACGTGTGCGCCGTGAGCCAAGACGAGAGAGTTGGCGCACCTTTCTTACATCTCATAACTCATACAGAGACACACACAAACTCTGGACACGAATACGAAAACTAAAAGAACAGACACACAGCCCGCCCCTGGTTAGTACAACAGGGGACACACTGGAAGACCAGGCTAACACACTTGCACAACGCTTTCAACACGTATCCAACTCTGCACACTACGCAAACACTTTTCCTAACACATAAAACAGCTTGTGAAAATAAGTCCTTACATGATAATAACAGGTCAAAATCTGGTTACAACTCTGAATTTACTCTCTATGAGCTGAAGGCTGCCCTGACCACATGTAAACATTCAGCTCCAGGCGCAGACCAAATTACATACACAATGATACAACACCTACACCCAGATACTCTTGAAACACTCCTACACTTATACAACAACATATGGCTTTCGGGGCACATTCCGAAATCTTGGAGGGAGGCAATTGTAGTGGCGTTCCTGAAGGAGGGTAAGGATCCGTCTTCTCCCGCCAGTTACCGACCCATCGCCCTCACAAGCTGCTTGTGCAAGCTTCTCGAGAAAATGATTAACAGGAGACTCGTGTACTTCTTAGAATACAATGGTCTTCTCGAGAGTTGCTAGGCCGGCTTCAGGGCGGGGCGATCCACAAACGACCAACTCGTCGCCCTTGAGTCGTATATAAAGGATGCCTTTGTCCACAGACAGTTTTGTGCTACGGTCTTTTTTTGATCTTGAGAAAGCCTACGACACTGCTTGGGGATACGGGATACTTCGCGACCTGAAATCATTCGTGTTTCGTGGCAATCTGTTTAACACTATTTATAGCTACCTGGCAGAACGAACCTTTCGTGTAAGAGTTGGTACTGCCCTTTCAAATGTTTTTGTGCAGGAAAATGGTGTGCCTCAAGGTGGCGTTTGGAGTTGTACGTTGTTCATAGTCAAAATGAACTCACTTCGAAAGGCGTTGCCACGAACCATTTCCTGTACAATGTATGTAGATGATGTCCAAATATCTTTTAAGTCGTGTATTATGTCCATTTGCGAACGCCAAGTCCAGCTTGGTGTTAATAAGCTAGCTGCCTGGGCTGATCAGAACGGTTTTATGCTAAACCCAGTTAAGAGCACTTGTGTTGTGTTCTCCAAAAGGCGTGGGATCAGGCCAGATCCAGACATCAAATTGAATGGTGTCTCGATTCCGGTCAAAAAAGAACACAAGTTCCTGGGTTTAGTCCTTGATGAAAAACTTTCCTATATCCCTCATATCAAACAACTAAAACAAAAATGTAATAAAACACTGAATATTCTAAAGGTCTCGTCGCATCACTCGTACGGTACTGACAAACAACTTCTGCTGCGAGTGTTTACCAGCCTGGTAGGCTCGAGGTTAGACTATGCGAGTGTTTTGTATGGTTCAGGAAGGGAAACTGATTTGAAAATGCTCGACCCAGTGCAGCACTTTGGCCTTCGACTTGCGTCTGGTGCTTTGCGGACTACCCCCGTGCAAAGTGCAAAGGGTACCAGCGCGAGTATGTCGATTTGCTATATGCTTTTAAAGTTTCATCAATGTCTCACCATCCTATTAAGTCTATAATGAACAATACATCTACATACCAACTGTTTTTAAATCGTCCATCTATGTCTGCACCTTTCTCGCTGAGGGCGAGGGAGAAAGCCTCTGAACTTTCTGTCTCGTTTTTAGTCACTTTTACAACATCTCTCATTGATTCTATAGCCCCATGGCATCTTCGCCCTGTATTGTGTGATTTGCCGTTCACGCAATTTAAGAAAAACACGGTGCCCACAACTGCCGTTTTGCAGCATTTCACGTATCTTCAGGCGAAATATGGGGCAACAGAATTTTTTACTGATGCTTCAAAAACATCCATTGCGGTGTCTTGTGCTGCACACGGACCCAATTTCAGTGCTTGTAAAACCACGAATGTGAATTCTAGCATTTTTACAGCGGAGGCATATGGTGTACTCCTTGTTTTAAATCACATGAATGAACATAATATCGCAAACTCCATCATTTTCATGGATTCACAAAGCGTCATGCGTACATTATCATCCCAAAGGTGTTCCAAAAATTACATTGTCAATGTGGTTTTTAAATCTTTGATGTCGGCGTATGCGTCAGGTCTGAATGGTACCATCTGCTGGGTTCCAGGCCACGCTGGCATCGCGGGCAATGAGTTTGCTGATGAAATGGCCGCTGCTGCTGCACGGAGAAACACTCTAGACATAGCAACAGTACCGTACACTGACATGAAGCCAGTCATCAGACAACACCTACGTAAAACATGGCAAACACACTGGGGTGAACAGTCAGACAACAAGCTACATGTAATAAAGCCACACTTGGGACGATACACAACTGACTCACCCAACAGACACACCGAAGTGACCTTAGCAAGGTTACGGATAGGCCACACACATGCAACACACAAGAATCGGCAAACATCCACATACGAACGAGGGACGGCACAGTCATCCCCAGGGTCGCCACTCTCCAGGTCCTCGGCATGCACATCGAGGCCAGCAGAAGCAACAAGACCGCGGTGGACCGCCTCGTCACCAAGATCGGCGCGGCGGCCCGACTCATCCGGAGGGTGTCGACGCGGCACAATGGAATGAAGGAGGCCAGCCTCCTCCGCCTGCTCCAGTCCTTCGCGATGAGCCACGTCGCCTACGTCGGGGCGTTCCACTTCTGGCTGCGCCAGGAGAGGGATCGCATCAACGCGGCCATCCGCAAGGCGTACAGGACGGCCCTGGGCTTGCTAAATAGCACCAGCACGGCCCGGCTGCTCGAGCTCGGGGTGCACAACACCCTCGAGGAGATCAGCGAGGCCCAACGAACGGCGCAACTCGAACGCCTCGCCACCACGAGCTCGGGCAGGCGTATCCTGGAACGCCTCGGTCTGGCGGGCACGTCGTCGCAGCAGAACGAGACAGCGCAGCAACAGCAGCGGCAGCAGCTTCAGCCGGAGGTGATGGGGCGACTCCGGATCCTCCCGCTGCCCCGCAACGTCCACCCCGACCGCAACCGTGGTCGCAGAGAGGCGAGGGCCCGCGCTCTCGCCGCAACGCACGCCAACGACACGGGCGCCCTGTACGTGGACGCCGCCCGGTACACCGACCGACCCGACGCCTACGTAGCGGTGGCGGTCCGCGCTACCACGGGAGAAATATACAGCGCCTGCAGCGTCCGCGTGCTGTCCGCCAGCCAGGCGGAGGAGACGGCGATCGCGCTGGCGCTGACGGATCCCCAGTGCACCACAGTGCTTAGTGACTCCCGGTCGGCCATCGCGAACTACGCCAAGAACAACGTATGTGAAAGTGCCGTGCGTGCGGTGAAGTGCAGTGCGGTGATCAGTGGAGCGGTGCCGGCCACCCACCTTCGGTGGTTCCCGGCGCACACCAACATCAGAGGCAACGTGGGCGACGGTCTCCCCAACCGCAACGAGACGGCGGACGCAGCCGCGCGAGGACTGACCAACCGCGCGGCGGCGGTCTCTTCCCCACTGCCGAGCTCCGCGACAGAGGGAGGCCAACGCGAAGACGACGACGAAGACAACAACGACGACGTGGAGTGTGACCCGGAGCCCCTCCTCACGTACGGGGAGGTGCTGGAGTGGTACCGGCTCGGCCGGCGCACCGCTCCGGCGCCCCACCCGGAACTAACACGACAGCAGGCAGTGCTACTACGCCAACTACAAACACAGTCAGTGATCACGCCGGCGCTCGCGCGTCACGTGTGCCCGGACGTGTACGCCAGTGACGTGTGTAGTGTGTGCGGGCAACATCGCGCAACTCTGGCCCACATCCTGTGGGACTGTGCAGTGCACCCCGTGGAAGCTGCCGACCTCTACGGCCGGCTGCCGGACACCATAACGAGTGCCGTATATTCGACGGACCTGGCCGCACAAACTCTAGCCGTCCAGCAGCTCGAGGCTGCTCTCGCCAGGCAGAAGCGGAGCGAGTCGCAGACGGGGGGGAAAGCGACGAACTCCCGAGTACCTTTCGCGCACCGCTCACGCCGACGCCGGCGGCGCCTAGTCCCGAAGACGTGAACGTGGGTGGGATGTGGAGGCTCTGCGCATCCCGACCTCCCACTCCCTGCTGGCCATAAATAAAGTCTTTCTCTCTCTCTCTCTCTCTCTCGCACTTGCTCACTGGATCTCCAAGACCCGTGTGCACCATGTGTGGAGGACCTATCCGTAATCCACGTACTCCTCCAATGCAAGGCACTTGACACAACACGACGCAAACACTTCCCACAACTATACAGACAACACGTTCCGTTTCACCCATTGTACTTTCTAAGAGACGAGCCCATGTTTCCCACCAAGCTTGTTTGTAAGTTTCTCACCGATGTCAATTTTTTACATCTCATCTCTTATCATGCATCATGACAACCTGGCCCTTTACACCAGTCATCTTCATTAGCTTGTTTTAGTTTGTGTATGTTTACTGAAACCCTCTACTTTACTTTCACATCGCTGTCATGAAATCACTTTTGTTTGGCGCTCTTTGCCCTTATCTGGCCTTGCGCCATTAAAATCCAGATATCATCATCATCATCATATTTGTAATTTACTGCCAGCCACCTGTTGGCAGCCAAGGCAGGAGTGGTTACATATTGATACAGTCAGCACTGTGGTGCAGCGGAGAACTCGCGTGGTACAGCGAAACACGTAACCGTTCCAAATGGCTGATGCGTATTCTAATTTCGTATCTACCAGAGATTGATAAGCTAGCAATTTGACATTGTTAGGGGCGTGACGGAAATGGCGTTTTAAGAACCCGAGTGTTTTGTTAGCAGATGCAATGATGTGCGTAATGTGCGTTTCCCAAGTCAAATCGCTACAAAGGGTTACTCAGAGTTATTTATAGGCAGGAATTAGGTCGAGGTTTGTGTCACCAATTTGGTACGTGAATACAACCGGATTTCGACGGCGGTGGAAGGAAAAGAGTTTTACATTTGTTAGGGTTTTGTTCCATTAACCAAATGTTACACCATTCTTGGAAGCTTCATAAGTTAGTTTTAAGAGACGTGTTATCGGAACTGGTGTTTATTTTACGATAAATAAAGCAGTCCTCTGCATACATGCATTGGTAGGTCATTTATGTAAATCAACAACAGAAGTGGGCCTCGGACGGGCCCTTGAGGGATACCTGAGGTTAGCGGAGTAGAGTTAGAGATTTCATTGTTGACGGAAACTGATCGCGAACGGTTAGTTAAGAATTCTTTAATCCATGCTAATATATCGGATTAAATGTAACGCGGCACGTTTTAGTAGTAAACGCGCATGAGGAACTTTGTAAAATGCTCTTGCAAAATCGATGAAGATGGCGTCAGTCTGAAGCTTAGAGTCGAGGTTAACATGCTGGTTGTGAACAAACAGAGCTATCTGCGTTTCGCACGAAAACCCTCTTCTAAAGCTATGCTGCGCAGGATGAAAAAAATGGTTGGAATCAAGGAACTGCATAATATGTCTGCAGATGATATGCTCGAGTATTGTGCAGGGCACGCTGGTTAATGAAATGGGACGATAATTTGATGGGAAGTGGTTGTTACCTGATTGGTGGACTGGAACGACCTCTCCGTGCTTCCATTCTGGAGGCAGTATTCCTGTTGAAACTGATTGTGAAAATAGTAGACACAGATATGCTGCACTGATATATTTAGTATTTTTCTGAATTTTGGATGTAATATTGTCTACACCAACTGAAGAAGAAAGTTTGATTTTCTCTATCAGTGATAAAATACCGCTGGGGAAAAATCAAATTGGTGGTATGGCATTAAAAGTTTGCATGGGGAATGGTAAATGACAACTCAGTTTATTTGGGCGAAAACTGATGCGAAGGCGGAGTTAAACACGTGTTTACAGTCCGCGTCACTTAGGGAATCACATGACTCATTAGATAGGGTAATAATGCGCGTGTCCTGTGGGTTTACCACTTGCCAGAATTTAAATGGTTTCCATGTACGGGCAGCGCGAACGATAACCCCACGACCGAAGTCCTGTATATCAGACTTTGGTGGACGCTCAGTTCGTCACTGGATATCAGGTGTTCTACCTTATCAGGAAGACTGATAGGGAGAATGAAGGGCGGCAAGTCTTTGCTACGCGTACGCTATCAAAAATAGTGGGCTATTGCGTCTGGCTCAGACAACCAAGTGCAGAATAATATTGTTTAGGTATCAGTATTCATCACACAGCCCCCTCCATTACAAATACTTTTTAAGGCTTTCCATCTATGTTGCGGTCCGTGCAAAATATCTAACTCCTCCATCAAGGTTCAAATTCCCAGTGGTGCATGAAATATAATCCGCGGTGGCAGTTAAAGTGCCTCAACACTATTTCAGTCCCATAAAGTACGTCACGTATCTTCTTTACAGCGGCGACAACTCACCATGTTCATGAAAATAAATAAAGCGTGAAGTGCTGTCTTATCTCCGTCCTGTGTTGTGCGAGGGGACCGCTCTTACTCCCGCCAAGTTGAAATCTCGTGCCTAATCCCAACACTATGTGATCAAAAGCGAGGTACGTTTCTACGCTGTTGTTTTTATGCGGAATCATAATATTATTTCAGCGCAGAAAACACGCGGCACACCACCTGCAGTAGCGAAGCAAGTCAGTTGGAGCACTTAGTAGGAGAATCGATACAAGGGAACCACTAATACACGTCCCTGATGCATTCGGCGCACCGCTTCATTTTTTCGCCCGAGCTAATATGCCTAAACCGATTAAACATGTAGGCTTTTCAGCAGAAAATATGGACTAGCAGTATACGCCGTAATGTTGTCGTCATTAACATCCAAAGCTCAAATGACGCCAATTTCGCTGAAAAATACCAGTTCTGTGCCCCAGCCACGCAAACTAAATGCCACTACTGGAATAAAGTTGTATATGCGATGCCCTTGGCTGTTTCTCAGCAATCGTGTGGTTTTCTCTGCTACATGACATAGCAGCTTTCACACGTGCGTTGACCGCGATGCGCATTTTCTGGCTAACGAAGCTCGACAATTAGGGCTGGAGAAGCACAAACAATTTTTTAAAGCCTCTTGTATCATCGCGGCTTTCGGTTCCCGTCACTGAGCCGCACCACTGGTGTAGTTCGAAGCCATTGCTCTATCGTTTCAGCTTTGTCTGTGCACGACTGAACAGTGACACTATCTACGCTGGGGTCGCCGCCAGGCTCCCGACTAACGAAACATCATTTATTCTGAATGATGGGAGAAGATATTACACAGTCATACGGATTTTTCAAGGACAATGGCTGCGTCTGAAAGATCACGGCTAATTCACTGACTCCCATTCTGTCCTGCTGATAACTATACCTGTCTGAGAAAAATGAAAGATTTCATTTTAACGTCAGAGCTGTTTAAGTTGTTATGTACGCCGAATAGTGTTGCCACAAATATTACTGAGATAAAGAGCTCATGTGAGCGCGCCTCTCGTTAGTAGTACCCATCAGCAGCCAGCTTTGCGTGCGGGCTTGCACCAAAGGATGAGCCCGCAAAATAAATACCAAGAAGAAATATGGAGCCCATATGAGAGGGCCCCTCGAGAACACTGCCCAGCCTTTGAGGGCTTATATATAAGGCGCTCTTCTACTGACCAGTTCACCAGCATTCACGATTCAAGTGGGAAGAACAGACACCGAGTTCAAGCTTCAGACGTCTAGTTTCCTAAGCTACGGTCTACCGGGTACATCGCATGATGACGAGGGTCCACTTTAAAGACATTCGAAAGCCTCTTACGAAAGCGACCTGGCGATGCCGTAGACGAAGGCCCTTCAACTGCAAGGTCGCAAATCTGTGGGGGGTGCAACAACCAGGTGTCAGACGAAGGTGGAGTTTTCTTGAACTCTCCTGGATGTCGTTACACAATTGACTTTGACTGCGCCCATTTTTGCAATAGTAATTTAGCTGTACAAAAATTAAAAATTTCATCAAAATATTTAAAAGTCCACAAAAAGGATACGTTAAAAACACAATGTAAACATGATTTTAATATCAGAATTTTTTAAAATTTTAAACTTTGACAGCAAACTTTTACAACCTTTTTTTACATTCTTGCATTTAGCTGTGTAATATAGTTTCACTTCTGCTTTAAATTTAATTTAAAATAATTTGCCAGGCAACCGTCAATGATCCTGGCTTGTGAACTGTGTGGAATAGTTTGAGACCTGATGATTCTCGACGTCTGATTTACCGAAGATGGTGTTTCTCCAGCGATGTGGCCCGAGTTAGTTGATGATATACAAAAGAATGTTGCCCGGGCTAGGTCTTTCAACTTCTCTTTTTCGGAGAAATCGTATCTGATTAAATGCGTTTTTCTTGCTAAATTCTTTTTTGTCTCCAGGATTATGCTGCCTCCCAATCCTGTTACGCACAAAGTGTCCCGCGACATTTTTTCTTTCTTTTGGGATGGAAGCACGGAGCGTTTAGCGAGAGATGCCCTGCGCCTCCCACGCCACTCTAGGGGTTATGGTCTCCCTTGCATCGACCTCATGAGCCAGTTGTTGGCCCTTAGAGTCGTCTCTTCACTTCTCAGTGACGTAGAAGCTCCGGGCAGACCTTTGATCCTATACTTTCTCGGTCCTTCTAGACGGGTTCTTTGTCCAACTATGGCCAGAAACCTGCACCCCAGTGCAGCTATCCCGTCAAGACTCTTCAAGGCCGTCATTACTTTAGCTAAGGAAATTCGTGCACTGGATGCTGATCTCGATTTTGTGAATGAACAACCTGCCAGGCTGTGTGAAAAAATAGTTACTGCGAGATCGGGCAGACGTGTGGATCCACCAGATTTCCCCTGGTTACGGCTGACTTCAGGTAGGCTGCCAGAGGATGCCAAAAACATCCAGTGGCAAAAAGCGTGGCGAATTCTTCCCACAAAAGACAGATTATTTCGCTGGGGAGTAACACAGAACTCTTCCTGTCCCAACTGCGGTCAACCAGAATCCACGGCTCACACGTTCTCAAGCTGCACTGTTGCGCGTTGCTTTTGGCGCATCATACACCGTGCCGCTCCAAGTTTGGGGCTTGCACGGTATCAACTAAGAGAACAGTGCCCTGGCACTCCCCTTGGCAAACTATTCGTGGTGATTGGCGATTATATACTATGGCGTAATTGCTGCAGGGCCGTACCACAGAATTGCAGGCCACGTATGCAGTGGCCCTTGCTTTCCTTCTTCAGACAACACCTCGTGACCTTTTTGGAAGGCGAGTTGGCCCTTTTTGGTGAGGAAGAGTTTGTGCGACATTGGTCTACCCGGTTTATTGAGGTTTCGAACAAAAGGGTTATTATTCATGCCAGTTTTCCAGACTTGTGTCCTTAGGGATTTTTGTTGTAACAATTGATTTTGGTGTTAGAATTGAGTGTTAGTGCGGTACAGTACCCGTTGTGACATAAAACCAACCCTGTTTTGTATATTGCTGCATTCTTGAAGCGAATGTTTTTGTATAATTGTTTTCCTCGCATGTTTATCTTTTGGTTGTAAGCAACTCTAAATTGTTTGTATGTTAATCTTATGTCTACAATCAACTTGAAACTGTTAATGTGTTTCTGTAAGTGTCTGTACGTGGCAGCTTTTGCGCTCTATTAGTTTTGTAGCAACTGGCGCTGCACTTGTTTTATTGTTTCTGGTTGTTACGTTGTATCATGGATACCAGGATTTTTTGATAATAAATTTATCCTTTCAAGAAATAAATGCAGAACGTAGACTAGAGAACATAAACGAGAGTGCGTGTTTAGAAGGAAAAACCCTTCCAATATCGGCAAAGTGCAATGCTCGAATCTTCTGCCTCGAAGAAATATCACTATCCAAGTTAGAGGCGCCTTTCGCAGTTTTCAAGAACTGCTGCAGAGCAAAGTGGTACGCCATCTGTCGCTGTGAAATAGTAGAAGATTGGGCCAGTTCTTTTGTGTTGTGGGGACATTTTTGTGGCGCTTAAAAGTCGGAAGCAGTAATCACGGGAGCGAGAATATAGCAAACATCGCGTCCTCCTTATTAGCACAGTCACCATCACATCAGTGCCACAAAAGCAGCGCTGACCATTTCGCACGCGCTTCCAGTCTCACGACCAATACAAGGCGTATGTGACGGCTTGGCGCCACTGCCACAAAAAACCACCTAGCAATCCTCTAAAGAAAACAGGAGCTGCGCGAAGCTTGTGACCAGTCAGTATAAGCCAATACTCCACTTCAAGCTCGCAGCCAACCCTTAGCCATACCCAACCAAAACAAACCCCACACCCAACACAAAGCATACGCTAAACCCTCATTGAGCTTGATCGATTTCAAACGATTCCTAACCACATACACAAAAGTCCCCCCTCATCGCATGTAAGCTAATCCCCTCATAATGTACACGTTAGCTTCCGCTGGTGTGTCTGCGGTAACGCTGTTGTTCACGGTAACCCTTAAATCAGTCGCTGATCTACCCGCATGCAGCGCCCACGATCAGCGGCAGAGTCTGTGTACAAGAAGTCTCGGTAAGGAGAAACATGAGTCTGCAGCCCGCTCATTTTAAAATACCCCTTCATCTCCCGCTGTGCACGGAGAGTTAGCAAAGGCGGCGTCAGTGACAGCGACTCAGCGCAAGGGTCATCGCTAACGCTTTCGACACTAATACCGGGTCCATTTTGTGCTATCAGATTTAATTGACCTTACAACAAGAGGTACCCACGATTTATTCAGATCCCAGAAAGGGCTTGTTCTTTTTTTTGCCGTTGTGTGAGGGTGGTTAGAGTGTTTGGAACACAACATTAAGAGATTCCACAACGCAAGCGAGTCAAAATTAGTTCTGATCGAACACATGGGGCTGTGAAAGGGTAACAGCCGCCCCAATTTACAGCGTCGTTGATCGCTATTTCTAGAATCAGCTCTACAAAACAAGCGGGATGGCGGTAGCATTTCTTCGGATCAACACTGACCTTCTCATGATGTGAAGCTGCCGTTAGCTAATAAGCACTGCATTCGCATGCACTGCATTCATGGCTAAAGTGACCATATTCCTCTGATCCCAATGTAAAAGAGAACGTAGCAGATAGATTTAATTACAAATTACACTTTGTATTACTGCAGCTACACCACGCGGCCTTCCTGGCTCTGCATAATGGTTTGCCCACACGTCGTCCATCTTTGAAACTAGGACCGAGTTATTATGCGTCGAGGCCCGAAATAGTTTACTAAAAAAAAAGGTTGACATGCTTTTGAAGTAAATTGTTCACGCTCAACAAGTAAACATTGCGTGAAATGTGTAAATGTGCTTGGATGAACTGCCGTTCAACGAAATATCTACGCACTTCATGCAATACAAGCAGTGAAAAACGCACACAAAGATGGAAGCATGCTCCCCTTACACTGCATTTAGGACACTACAACGGCGGATCGCGCACATAAAACCCTGCCAGGAGTGCGTCACACCTTCTTTTCTGTACGAAGCGGCCGCCTGAGCTTCGCTCGACGTAGTGTTTCCTTTAGAGGCTCTCCCCACCATCCACGCTTCTCGGTTTCTTTGTTCTTGGTAGGAATTTCTCATACAATTTTTATGATGGAAACGTATCAACATACGCTGATTAAGACATCCATAACAATGCCATGGACCAGGCGGCGACGCACACGATACCCCAATGTTTTATAGCGTAGTGCGGAGATGGTAGGGTGCCGTGATTAATCACCGAAGGTATACTGCACTACGTTGATTGCTTTTGGAAACCCAATAACAAGATTTTTCACTACGCACTAGCTAGGTACATAACATTACAACCTAAAGCATTTACAACATAACTAGTGTGAGGTTGGGATTGTCTCTTACCGCGAAACAGCTGCATGTCGGAGGCAGACTACGCACCTCAAGTGCCAAAACACGACCCAGAAGGTCTGCTATTGTTGGGAACCCATTCTAGTGCACAATATTTCGATACGGCATGTAGCTAAAACCTACGGAAGCCACAGATAAAAAACTTTAAACACAAGGCTACACCACGCAGCTTACAAACGCATGAAGAGGGGTTAGGGGTTGTGAGCAAAAATCATAGAACAAAGCAACTTCTGCAATAGACGGTGCCCGTTTGTTAGTTTATGCTTGTACTGGGGCCCTGAACACTGTTCTGTGTACTTTTCCAGCATATGAACTCGGTATCTAACGGCAGGAAGCTACATCTCGCGTGTCCGTAGCTTAAAAACGCCACCGATGTGAGGCATCGATGGCTAATTTGTATTGTTATCCAATAGTTGTGGTAGTGCCCTGTTTATCCTGACAATAAAAACGCATTCAGCTGCTTGCCTGTTTGGACATGTACAAAAAAAATCTGGAACATACACGACCGATAGTCATGGTGTGACTGTCTTCGCAAATTTAACTCTGGTACAATCTTTATTACACTTTACCGAAAAGGTTGGAACGTTAGAAAATTAAAAAGCAGTAGCAACCGAACAATGAATCGTAAAAAAAGATTTTGGCAAATCGCAAGCACCCCTGCAAACTTATTGTTTTCAATGCTTCCGACATCCAGTGCAGCCAGTGTGTGTCCTCCAATGACAGCTTGAAGGGCTGGACCAATCTGAGGTGTTGGAGAGGCGCACGTCCCCATCAGATAAACGACAAAAATAAACGGCGTTCCCAGTCACGTGAATTAAAATTCAGCATGATATTAACGGTCAATTCGTGAAAACCTACGTAATCCAGTTTCCAAGACATTTTCTGGAAAGCTTTTCCCCTTTCTTTTAAATATACCTTTTCAGGAACAGTTTGTGGTGCGCCTACTAATGTTTTATTTTAATTTTGTTGTGCAACTAATTGACGCTACAGAATGCGAAGGTTGCGCGAAATTCTAGAGCTTCCCAAGGCAATATGAGAACGCATGCTTTGAATGTAACCACAAAGCAGTGGTAAGAGAGAATTATCTGCAATTTTTAGCCATCTTTAAGACGTTACAGTGGCACGTGACTTGGCTCTGTATGGCGAAGGCGAGCAGGCACCAACACTTCCTCATAGAAACTAAGGTGCAGTAGGGTCGGTAAGAGTACAAGGGAAAGAGGTCTCACCGACGTTGTTAACTTTTGTTGGCCTAAGGCGAAAGCAAAATCAACCTGCATTTGCTTAAGGAGAACAATTGTTAAAACCTTCAGCTTCCTCTAGAGGTATTGCTTCGCTTTATGTGGACGAATCTAATAATTTTTGGTGATGAATGGTCACCATCAGCGAGAGCTAGATAGCTTCCCTTTAAATCCAAACGACTTTGACCGTGTCGGGATTGCGCTGTCAAGGAGTCATTGCTACTTGCCTCTTCGTTGCTTGTATGTGTATTGCCCAACGTTTGTTAAGTAGCATCCTATTACGTGTGTTCAATGTATGTTTTAAATATAAAGACCGGGAATAAACAATGTGTCGGAATGGCGCAACCGGGTAGACGTCGGCTTCGTAACGCGGGGGGCCCAGGTTAGCTTCTGACCACGGGAAGCTTTTTCTTGTTTAGGCGCTTGATGAGTCTTCATTTGTCATTGTCAACGTTTTGGAAAATTTGTTGTGTAATATAGGCTTTCCTTGAATTCTCTTCCATGATGGGACAGTCCCCATTAGGGAAGCATATAGGAATCGTATCTGTAAATGTGCAAATGTTACATGACACTATTTTAGTAGGCTACGCAGGGAAAGTCATTGGGGAAGTTTAAAGCAGACCCCAACCTTCAGCTCCTTCCTTATTTTTTTTTATAGACGTGTTTATTGCACGGTTATAAAGTTTGAGGGGCACAAAAATAAGAGGTCGCAAGAACCGGAAAGGTCTTCGGGTTAATTTAGATATTTGAGTGTCTGAACGCGTAAGGAGCCGCCACAAGATGAGTTATTTCCAAAGCATCGGAAAACTTGACCGGGTGAAAATTCGTCGTTTTGGCCGACGTATTTGCAGCATGGCGTAAACGTAGCAAAACCCAACTTCTAGTTATGTAAATTTACTGGTTTTGTATAGGAATATTTTTTTTTCGAACCCTATAATTGACATCCGCAATTAAAACATAGCCACGCTTTTCACATTGCGATGGATAGCAAACAATTGCTGTACATACAAAATGATAAAGTACTTATTATTTCACTACCCACTTTAAACAAGTTGTAATAGCCACACTATTATAAACCCCTTAGCGAACATATATTCTTCTTGCCGGTTTTCACACAAGAGAAGCGCGAATTCCACGGCTAGGAAGTCTGAGATTTTCCACTATCCCGACAAGAATTTACACTATGGCATACCGTATATGCATTTCCAAACGAGAAACGCGAGGGAATACGGAGGACCTTATGAAATGCTAGTTTGCCTCAATGCGTGAATACTGGGAGCGCTTATCTTAAGTGACTCGGTGGCGACTTAGGGGCTAGATCCCCTGGCACTACGTGTAGAGTGCTTCCTTGTAACATCTGGAATAGTTGTAGTGGTTGCGGGCTGGACGCTTTGTTCCCACGTACCCTGTCAGCGTGATGCAAATAGTGAATTATATTTGGTCATATGCTACGCTCCGTGCTTAACCGACAACCGGGATATAAAGCCACCCTTGCGAAGCACATTCATGCTGAATTGTTCTTGAACGTTTTTACATAAAGACAGCAAAAGGCAATGTTATACCTGTTGGAGCTGGAGCTTCCGCCGTCAGCGGTTAGGCGGAGTGTTTAAATTAGCGATGTCCTGCGGGGGAGGAGAGGGGGAAGAAAATTTTCATTTTGATGTTTTTAAATTCCTAATTTTCAGCAGTTGCTGGCTCAGGTTTATTGAATATTCCCTAGAAGAGTCCGTCGATTTTCCTTTTTGCAATCGACAGATCCATCCTAGAATTCCAGCTTGGCTTTGGGAGTAAGCGTAACTTATGTCTACTTTATGTAGACATCCAGACGCAGTGCCTTTAAGAGCATCGGTATTTGAGCTTGACCTAAATGCTACAACATGTTTTACGGAGCAGCATTTCACTAAAAAGTTTGCTTTTTGTACCAAACTGTGCGCTTAACTTGCATGCTAATGCGCTCAGTGAAAACTGGCTGAGAGGAAAAGCCTCACGAATCTTGCACTGAATAGCTCAAGGATGAAACGTAGCGAACTGGGGGATTTCTTTCTGCGTGAGCACTGAAGAACACACCAGTGGGCAATTTTACACTTTTGAAACTGTTTTTTTTACATCTTCCGTCATCGATCTCCACTGTGCTGGCAGTAGGCATCCTCATATGCATCGATATAGTCGTGTTCCTCATGACAACCATTACAAGCGTGGCAGCAGTTGATGACAGCTAGGGTGCAGCAGGGGCGCGTAGGTGTAGGACACATGCGCGCCGTTCCTGGTGTCGCATCTGGATTCCCTGGAGCGGGTGTGCGCCAGCTGTAGCGTCGTTGGTTGGCGGAATACGCGAAGAGCTCGTCAGGGTTTTCCGAGTCGTTTTTTTCTTTGCTGGAGCCACTGCGGGAGCTTGGGAGTCTCGGGGGATCGCCCAGAGGCATGCCTTCACGACCACCCAGCAATTCACCGCGTTAACGTGTTTTCGATTTGTTTTTTTGCTAAAGCCACTGCGCTTTCCCGCTCCGGTAGGCAGTGCCCTCGAGGCACCCGCTGACGACGGCTAGGAATCTTCTTGGATTCGAAAAGGGGGCGCTATACGCGTTACGTCCTACAAATTACGGCGAGATGCAACACCTCCGTTATTTGAATACCAAGACTTTCTTGTGTAATTCAAGTTTTTTAGCTCATCGGGTGGCAGCTGGCACCATTTCTTGCTGACTACACGCAGAATAGGGCCGAGGACATGACATCAGACTTTACCACTTAAGACGCCCCTGCTTCACCGTTATATAAGGGCTTTTTTGAAGTGCTCTTCCTTCCAATCTCCCTCCTCTTTCGTGAACAGGATACGAAGCGAAAGTAGAAATTTGCGGAATTCACTAACACGAATGGGGGTATTTGTACCTGAATATGGTGAATTATCCTGTGGTAATCCGGCAATAGTGGCGGGGGACAATCCCACGGGATGGACATGTGCCGGCTGAGGATGAGGAGGTGGCGCGGGAGGAGCGCGGATAGGACATGGCGGACTCGGCTGGGCTACGTGTGTGCAGCCGGATCGGCTGAGCAGTGGACCTTGGCGGAGCGGGACTCCAAGTAAAGGTGTGATCGAGGGGGCTCAGTGTCTTTCTGGGGAACCACGGCCGGGTGCAAGAACCCCGGTACCACAATCCTTATCGTCGTCGTCATCACAAGCAGCGGCATGAATACAACCATGATAAGCATAATCATCATCAACATCATCAGCCTGCTGGTGCGCACTGGAAGAAGATGGCCACTCCCACCGACCTGCAACCGCTCCTGTCCCGCCTCACCTTACCTCATTCGTTGGCCATGCATTACCTTTTTTGGTCCACACATTCATTGTACCCACAAAAAACAATGACCTTCTGACTTTCAACGTGACTCTCCGTCAACCTGATGTCCTGTGTACAACCACATCATAGCATCTGCGAATACTGCATATACTGAACAGCTGCGATACTGCAGCTGTTCAGCAAGCTGCAGCTGCAATGCAAAGGCAGCTGTAGCTGTTATTAATTGAGGTATTGGCCTTCCCCTTCTTCTAGTCACCTGTCTCGGTATCCACGCTCCAACATGGTGGTCCACCGCTTGTCCGTTTGCATCACTGCACGGCCTGCTAAATTCATTTTTATCTTGTTTTGAACTGTAATATCATTTTCTAGAGTGTTCTATCTTGTCTGAGAAGCTTGTTATCTCTAGCTAAGTGTTACTGCCATCATTATTCGTTCCGTGGCCCGTTCCGGTTTGTGGAAAGCTCACAGCCCATTTCTGTGTTGCGTAAAATTTCTCCCGTGAATAGGGTCACCTGCGACAACCTGGGCGAGATATGTATACTGTTCTACTTGTTCTAGCAATTCCTTACACAGGCTGAAGAGCTATTCGTCAAGACATTATAGTTACTCGTATTTATGTTTATTCAGTTTCACGGATTTTCTGCCCAAACGTAAATAATCAAACATCTTTCCAGGGGTTCTGCAGACTCACTTACCAAGATTTGTCATCTGCAAATATAAAATGCCTCAAAGATATCCCATTTATCATTAATCCTTTATTATTGTGTCGAGCTCCCTCTAGGCTGCGACTAGTTTCGGAAAGGTGGCACATCCGATTCTAATGACCTTTCGGATCGCGAGTTTGTCGCTTTCCTCGGGATGAATTTCCTGTTTAAAGATTATCAAAAGAAACAAAATATTAAATGACATGAAGTCTGGTTTTCTGATTACATTTCCTTTTTACACTTGAGTTATAACTTTCCCGCATAGTAAAAAAATTCCCTTCTCTTTTGACCGAAAATCAAATCAAAAATTTCCCGATAAACGTAAAATTTTCGGCATGAAACATCCCTGCTTTAGAGCGAACCAATTGAGGGCGCCAGGTCAAACAGGTAGTGCCTGGCTTCAGTACTCTGGGGAACGGAAGGTCGCTTGCTCGATGGCTCCTCTTCTGAACGAGACGGTGGGAACTGTGCCCAGGATACACATTGAAGCCCTAAATCCTCCAAGGCAACCTGAAATATAAGGCTCATTGTTTTGGACACAAACAAAAAAAAACACTCAGGGCCCACAAGTACTTCCGATCAGTTTTAAATGGCAAATCATACGTGCCCGTTCGAAATGCCGCACAGTGCTCGATTCGGCAGGCACGTTTTTATGCGACAACATTAAAGTCGCAAAGTACTAGTATAAGGGTACCGCCCTTGAGCATCTGACGGCTCTTTTTATCATAATTTTATGACTACAACTAAGAGCGATGAGAGAATATCTTGAGTGCGACTTTTCGCTTCCAAGCCGCGGCAGGCAGGTCACTTCCTTTAGAGTTCCTCTATACAGCTCCCAAAGAGAACTACACATGCGCGACCACCTGCAATCCGGTAATCCGGTGACCGCGGAGAGCCGTGCTACGGGCGCGCACCAGCCATGCCGACACTCTTGATGATGGTTATACGTTTACGGCGCAAGGCCAACAAGGGAAAGAGCGCCAAAACAATGGTTATGTATGGCGGATGAACATGAGAACTCGAAATCTCTTCTCAAAACAAATCAAATTACAATCAGTAAAAGACGATGGAGGTTGCTGGTGTAACGTGGCGGGGTGTGGTACTGCATGGCATGAAATTAGGTTAAGAGGTACGGGCGATAGGAAATGAGGAGTAAAAATTTGATTTCGCCAAGAAATTTAAAATTGCGCTGTAGAAGCATCATTGGATCATCCGATAAAACAGCGCTGGTTTCAATGGTATATGTTATCAATGTAGTTGTCGGAAATGTTTGCACCTTGTTGTTTGAGATGCTTTCCGTGTAATTATAATGTGAATTACGGATAGGCCCTCCCCACACCAGCTACCCAAGGGTCTTGGAGCTCCAGTGAGCATAAGGAAATGTGTCGCGTGTTTTGGGCCCATCCGTAATCTTGCTAGGGCAGCTTCGAATAATCTGTTGTGTGAGTCAGTTGTGTATCGTACGATGTGTGGTTTTATTATGTGTAAAATGTCGTGTGTCTGTGTACTCCAGTTGGGTTGCCGTGTTTTACGAAGGTGTTGGGTTATATGTGGCTTGAAATCGGTGTAGGGTATTGTTTCTACGTCTACTGTGATTCTAATTGCAGCAGCGACGGCCGTATGACCACATACACACATCATGGCATTGAAAACAATATTCACAACGGGGAATTTTCTGGGTCTGTGCGACGACAATGCACGCAACACGGTCAAAGAGTCTGTGAAGAGGACGGACTTAGGAATTTGTGTTTTAAGAATGTCCTGAACTGTGAGTAAATGCCATACTTAACTGGTAAAAATCTGAGGGGCTGGTTTGGCCGGTGTGAAATCGTTCTATTGTGGAGCCAAGCATGCACCTTTGTGTCATGCCGCCACAGTAAGGATAGAAAACTAAATAAGGTATACGCACACGAAGTCACACAACACGGGTATGATAACACGGTGCTCGCTTAATTCTCACAATGTTGCTGAGTCCTCTGCACCAGCTGGGCGGTAGGGGTGTCAAGGGGGGGGAGAGGCACCGACAGCGTTGTCGGCCGTATGGGGACTTTTATGCAGGGCGTTTGATTGCCCGCGTGGCATCACCAGGTGGCCTGCGCAAAACGTTGACCAACTGCAGCTCCCTGCTTCAACTAACCGACGCAACCGACGCAACGATACCGACGCAACCGTCATGATTTGCTGCTTGGCCTTTGTGACTTTGCGGGAAACGGACGGTCTCTAACATATACATGCTGGCAACAAGCTTCCGCAGTGCTTCCTTTTGTAGCATAAGCTACACTGGCCAAGGTTGAACACTTTCACGTAGACTTTGAAGGGCCGTGCTGCGGAAGCGCTGGGAGCATTGGATAGAATTGGCTTTGCTTTGATCGGCTTGGCGTAGATCGGATGTGGATTAGATTGGAATGGATTAGCTTGGCTTGGATTGGAATAAATTGGTGTCGTTTGGCCAATCTAATTGGAGTAAGGTTGTGTAGAGAATTGGGTCTGCACATGCGCCAGTGTGCGCATTCCAGAGTGACGTCATAACCGCGGCAGAAGCACTGGCGCCGGGGCGTGCCCAGCTATGCGCCTCGGTTGCACAGTAGCCAAGTGTAACGCTGCGCCGGAGCCGCTTTACAGACATTTCACGTGGCTTCTGGACAGTCGTGCTTCGCATGCGCGAGGAGCAGTGACTTGACTGGATTGGACTGGAAAGGACTGGAATATATTGGATTGGAAGTTGTTTTAGCACCAGTAAGCATGATAATCAGCTAATCCTAGACCACCAGGAAACCTAAGAATAACCTGCTGAACCTTAGTTCACGCTACGTATTCCCTGGTATAGCCGATCTAAGGCAGTGCTAATCCGCCTCTTTCACAACGCTACGGCGCATGCGCATGGCCTGGCGGAGGAGGCCAAAAACAGTCTGGCAGGGGTCGGCCCGTCTGCTCCGCGGTGATTCCAATGCTCTCTGCGGCGGTGTACTGAGCCCGTATAGTGAAAGCATGAAGCCGGGTTCAGCCCCCATCGAGAAAGCAAAATGCAGTACGTTTTACAAATGAAACTGCTAGCAAAACTGTAACATAAAGGGTTAAAGTTTGGTTTCTATCTACACACGCCAACACCGAAACGAATTTGAACAAATAGAAGCTCTCCACCATGGCAACATGCATGAACGCCCCATTTTGCGTCCCGTCGCATTTACACCAGGCATTCACACCGCCGGTGACGATAACCACCTGGCATACAAAATCCAGAGATTGCCTTTTCACATTACTCCGACGACGATACGAACACACCGGTCGACCGAAAGTTGCCGTAGTACGACAGGCTCGTTGATCAAGGCAGCAAGTAGACCCGATAAGATTCGGGCTGCGGGGAATGTGCCTATATTTTGTTAGTTCCTAGACCTTAATAAACTTTGTAAGGTCAACGAAGCGAACGTACCTTCACACTATGTATGCGATCCGTGTGTCGTGGCCAGGGACGCTTCGCGAACTGCGCTTAATGGAAGCTCCATAAGCGTACACGTCTGGCACGCTTGTAGAAAATGTAAGACATGCAAGTCCAAAAGAAGGGTTACTCAGCTTTATCTAGGAAAGGGAGACTCAAAATCAACCAATATTTCGGTCGTAAAGAGGAAACAGATCTACGAAGAGCACATTTTTTTTCGATTGGTGGACTCGCGATCTGCTTGCGAGCTACAATTGGCTATCGTATTTCCTGGCTAATAAGTACGTAGAGTAAGAGACGCTTAGTGGACAAGTGCTATTGAAATAATGATGATCAGTTTCTGTTTCAGCAATACTGGCAAAAAAAATTTCAGAGAGGTGCAAAAATATAAGCTTAACTTAAAGGAGTCATGAAGAGAAAACAAAAGTTTGTTTTATTCGAAAGATTAGGTGTTTCACAGTACCCCAAGCGCTTTCCCGGAAGCAAATGATGCTTTATTCACTGAGAAATAAGGCAATTTAAGCCAAAATTTTAAATCTCCCGCTAAAATTGCACATTTCGTCACATGAACAATGGCGTCATACGAGCCGGTCTATGAAACAGATACTTAGTATGTCGACACCATATAGCACCCACACGCGGGAGTCGACCGAGACGGCGGCCTTTTTAAAAATACTAGTTAAACCTAGTGCACCCGCAGCCGTAGTCATGGAATCGCCTGATCCGGAGAACAAAACTCTCGCCGAGGAGCTCGGGCTTGCATTTAACAACCTCACACCACTTGAGCTCAATGCTTCTAAGTGCACGAGCGGCAAGAGTTGTGGGATACGCGGTGGATGGGAAAGCGACCATTCCGCGATAGCCACAACAGACGAACGCCCAGCCGTCGGCACCGCTGCCTTGTCAGCCCCGTGGCGACGGACGAATACAGGCTGGTACGTATGTGCCGTATTTTCAAATTCAGTAGCAGTATCGCTTATGCCAGTGTTAGCCGTTGTCGTGTATGGAAAGTCGTTCGCTCGAGCTCTCTGCTCCGACCAGAAAGATTCGAGCGTCAATGCGCGGTATGTACGGTAATTTTTTCCCCAAGGTCAGAGCGCTTTGAAAGGTGATTTGACGAAGTCGGCGACGAGCGCCAGCATGTCCGGGTCCCTGCCGTAATCACGTCCTCGGAAATGAAGCGAGCACATTCATACTTCCATTAGCTCTCTTTCTCCTCCGTTTGCAAAGTTCACAAAACGTAGCCACTTACTTCGCCGAGGTTTGTCGTTGGGCAGCACATGAAAGGAGATCTCACCGGTGGGGATGTCGCACTCCCTCGACGGTTTGCCCGTACTACATGGGCATTTCAAAACACAGCAACGAAATTTTATTGTAAAGTACTCGAACAAACTGAAGTTTTCAGTGGTTGTAACTGTAAACGAGCTCGTAACGACAGCAGCAAGCCAACACGACCTCATACCGAAACCTGTGCGACGAGTGGCACTATCTCGTTGCTGCTCTGTGTTCCTTACTCCCCTTGTTTCTATTTTTACATTTGCTGGTTGGCGATATGACGGCCAACAGCCTGTGAAGGGATTACGATACCAAGCAAGGTCGCGGCTGTGCGTGCTGGGACGGTTCGTTGGCCCCGAACAGCCTTGAACCCGAAAATTTGTCTGCACGACGGCGAGATGTCGAGTTCGGCTGGCGGCAGTTTCGTACGCATTGGCATACACGCTTGCGTGTTCGTTCGGAACTTCAACCGTTTACTCCACCGTTCTTTGTCATAAAAAAATGTGCAGTATGTTTCACGGGCATTTAGCTCGCTATGCAAACTGTAAGCCCTGCCTAACATGCCTTGGCTTTTGCCGGCCTCCGCCAATCGCTTAGCAATCTCGAGTGACATCCTAGGTTCTGTTGCAGAAAATGAGCTGGTGGGTCGCATGGTCATTTCCTTTTTTCCTAATTATGTAGCTTATTTGAGCGAAGTTTGCGTTATAAGTGGTGTCATTATGGTTCTAACGAGGCAATCTTTCGAATGAACCAAACTTGTGTTTTCTCTTCATGGCTTCTCAAACTTTGTACGCGACATTCGAGAACGGTCGCTTCCTGCGCCGTGGCCGAGTGGTCTGGAACGTCAGAAACACAGGCCTGCTCGAATGTGGTGGTTCGGATCCTCTTGGGGATCACTCTTTTTTTTTTTGTCCTTGCAGGCTTGCGAAAAGTGATGTATTTTTTCTCCTTGTAATCTGCATACAGCCCTCCACTGCTAGGAAATGTATTCATCCAAATGACGAGGAGGTTGCGATTTCAATAAAAATGTAGTTCCGTGCCCCACGTTTTGCGCTCGTGATATGGCCGCTGTTTAAGTGGAATGAACCTATACTAACTTTTCAAACTGACAGTTCTTCTAAAGAAGAAAATTTGATTGTGTGACTACGATGATAAAGTGCGCTTACGAAAGAAGATTTACACCAAAAATCAACTTTCTGAGATACGTCGGGACTTCGGTTGATTTCGAATTCGCGTTCTTCGGTCAAAACGCTTACAAAAGTAATCTGCACACGAATTTAATTTAAGCAATCAATTTAATAAAGGCCACATTAGGGGCCTGCGTTTATGCTGCTGTCTTACAGATACCAATGTTCTCCTCCCATCTCTTTTTAGCGCTAGAAACCAAATGCCCTAAGAACATCGCTTCCACGGCCTCAGATAGCCACCCCCAGGTACTGACGCTTGCGGAACTGCTGCAAAAAAATAACGAGTGTCGCACGCTTATTAGCATGTTGCCCACGTTGAAAACGTACCTCTTCCAGCATAGTTATACTTCTTGCACCTTCAGGGTTGCAATACAATTCACGTGAAACAAATAAACACAAGGAACGCAGCCCTGATTCCCCTTCCGCTGCTGTGGCAGCCCACTTGCATCCTTGCCTAATCACTTCTCGGCGGCGCCACAAGTGGCCGCCACAGCGCAATGAAAAAAGGCGGATGATTTCTAGATTCGTCCCTAAAAACTGCTTTTAGTCAAGCTCTACGCTTTATTTCGCAAAAAGCGATGGTTTATTGTCTTTCACGTCGGCTTTGTTGCAGAAGCAATTAGAATATTACGTTAGTAAAGATGCTTTTGTACCGCAAGTTACCCGCCAGCGCTGTCTTAACAAGTTTACGCAATGTTCTTCTGATGCTAAATGTTATCGATATTGGACAGTAACTTACACTTGACTGGGAAGTGGAACTGGTATGTCAGAATTTGTAAGGGCGTATTGATGCTGCAGAAAACTGTGAATGTGCAAAACTTCGGCCAATTTCGTAGGCTACTCGCCGTCTTGCATGTGCCGATCCACCTCAGTTGGTATGTTCCTAGATTCATCTTCAGGGTTAAGGGGTGATAGCTCTTATGTTGAGGAATAACTACGCGTGAAATAACATAAACTCATTGTTTTTTGTGTTGCCTACACTAGACATCGGCATTTGCACAGTAGGTTGCCACAACGCAAAAATGGGTACATATAGTCATGTATATGCGTTTATACGAAGTGGCCTAAGGAAAGCCTACTTACTTGCATTCTACTTGGAATGGCTTCATTTCCCGATATCGTCAAACTATTTTCCTGACTTTCTTCCCTCTGCTCACGCAATCGGCCTTTAGAAGCGATTTCACTACAATAGGCGCCATGAAGTCGGTTTTTCGCTCAATGCTATCAAAATAAACATACTTGGAGCACTCGCTGTTTCAACTTGAATCCTGACCATTCCGCAAATTGGTCTGGGGGACTTATACCTGCTGAGTCGCGCTTCACTGGCTCAGGGGTGGGATAATGGGACCGATGCCTAATTTCTTTCTACTCTGACAGAGCGGTATCTTTTGAAATCATGAAACCAGTAGCACCACGCGCTTTTTCATCAAAGTATGCCAGACGTTATGTTTTACACGGCGAAAGCGTAAACTGGCCCCTTCTGAAAACAAAAACGCCGTTGGTGTTGATGCCTGGTAAAGTAAATGGTAGCGGCTCGAAAGTGAAACCGAAGGCGAAATGATGCATTTATTTCTGTGGTATCTTAACCCATCTATCTACAGTAGACGCACAAATCGCAACCCCCGCACTATATTCTCACGTTGCCACAGGCAGTAGAAGCAAATGCGTTGTCTCTTTGTCAAAGGCATATATCGCCTTGGGATAATTTTCAGTTATTGTACACTAAAAGGGGGGTGGAGGTGCTAGTGCGCACGCTCTCAAAGAATTTATAAAGTTAATAATTTCATAGGTAAATATTGCGAAACTTGACGGCGTGTACCTAGTAGAAAAGAAGCCGGCCGAAGCATTTCTTGACGAAATACAAGGAAACGAACGAATTAAACTGAGGGGAAAAATATGCTCCTTAAAACAATCCGTAAAGGATCGCCTGGCTTTCAACCTCAAGGTACGGTAGTCAAGCTTAAGTACATCGAGAATGTTTTCCGGGTTGTTCTTGAAGGCATCTTTGGGCCTTGTCAATAGCTCGGATTGCCCTAGAAGACGATGATATGCAAATTATTACAATTAGGCGTGCATAACAGGTAGGAGGAATTACAAGAAGCGCAGCACACCTCTCAGATAGAGCGGTTGAAGGAAACAATAACAATAACAGTGCGGGCCACTCATTACCGATTAGGTTATAGAACTGCATCGATTAAAGTTCTGAAAACAAACGTACCTTTTACGATCCGACAGCACATACGCGTTGGCTTAATATCAAGAACTTAGCATCCGGATACAACAATGCCAGAAGAATTTGCCCGAGCCCGAGCCATGGGCACCAAATAAATAAACGGCCTAAATAGATGTAATTACTATACCCATATGATCCTCTTATCCACATTCCTACAGTTCAATTTCAAGGCTGCTTTTATTACACGTGCAGTGATGTCCAACTTGCCCTCGGCGCTGATATTCTGTTGTGAGTTTTAAGCTCCATCTCTATTTCTCCGAACAATCATTTACTTTTTTAAAAGTCCTACGACAAGGCTGCTTCAAATATTTGGGCGCGTGTTCCTGGCTCGCGGTAATATTTTGCGCATATCAGTATTTCTCTCGCGTGATAACACGTTCCATGAAGCAAATATCTAATGCTTTTCACTGTAAAACAAAGACATAATGTGGATGGAACTCTAGCTGTAGTCAGTCTGATGTTTGAACGACGCAGGACATGTTCGCTAGAAAAAGAACAAAATTTTCCCTTGTCTCATGGTCATACTTTAGATTGTTTAAATGAAAAATATTGAAAAACCAACTTTACTACAGGAAGGATCTTCGCTAAATATGGCATGCAAATTCCGGGGTGCTCGCAGGCAGTTTCTTGGGAATGTTGTAGAGTAATTGTCGACATTTGGGTCACCTCTTAATTGAAGCGGTTTTATGATGATCGAATAAAAAAGCTTGCCATTTTAGCCAGACTGCCATGTGTTTGTTTTTTCGAAATTTACTTTGTATCGATAGAGTACGTGCAGGTGAACTTCTTCCACCCGTGATCACACGTCGTTTCTCACTTCAAGCGCAAATTTAAGTGCAGTTTCTGGCCTATAAAAAGTGTGACATCCCGTATTTGTTTTTACCTTCCAGGAAAATATGTTTTATTCCCTAAGCGTAAAGGTGTTGCCCGAAAATTTATTTCCATATTGTACGGTATAGGGCCAACCACCGAATGTGTAGCGAGATATATTTAACGCAGGCAATGTAACGACCTACTTTGGAATTTTCGGCAACCCTTACCTGCCACTAAAACATTAGGACGTTGGATCGAAGGTAGAAATTGCTGGGAATTCCCTTAGCAGACATGAAACACTGTGAGTTGTTGTGTGGGCACAAATGCACCGTTCGCGCTGAAAATGTTGTTGCGAGCAATAGGTTAATGTAAACAAATGCAAACGTAAGTGTAAAAACGAAGAATAAAATGTGCGAAGAAATATTTCTTTGTTTGTTTGCGTGCAGAGATACATCGGGTGATGTAAATGTCGATAGCCAGAATCAAAAACTATTGTATTTAGGGAGGAAGGTCAAGGCCGCTGAGGTACGCAATCCTGTAACCTCACACACTAAACTCCAATACCGAATACAAAGATAACTCAATTACAGGGTTAGTGCACATAAGTGATGAACGCATGGGTAGGCGATGTAAAGGTGTAAATATCAACGGAGTGAATTTAAACTCTCTTCTTCGCAGCGCAAACACATCAGAACAAACTGGAGGAAAACACTTGTCAGGTGTTTTCCATCCTTCTGTCACAATATTTTTTCGCAGTGAAAACAAATCTGTACCAGCTAGCCGGGTTTTCTACGCTACTTCCGACAATTCAAAAACATTCAACAGGTATTTGTGTACATATATCTTTCTACACTTTTATCTGGAATGTATTAGGGTGCTAAGCGGGTAATAAAATTCGGTAAGGACATGTTTTTTTAAATGTAAATCGCTTAGTATACGTCTCTAAATTTTCTTTTGGCATTTTTTAGTTTGGGACCCTGGTGTTCCCCAAATAAATTTGAATCACTGCCGCACCTAATTATACATGTTGTACTCGCGGAAGAGCGAAAAACGGATACCTTAGCGAACAAAAGCAAAGCGATGTTGAGACGGTGCCCATCGCATCTTCGCACAAACATTGTCTGGCACGCGTTTCCTAGCGCTCGCACAGTGCCTTGTCAAGAACATCTTCAGATAAATTTTCTTTTTAGGTTAGCCAATAACTCCGTTACGGTGTCTTAGGTGCTGAAGTCTAGTTCAGGAGTAACTTAGCAACTTTAAACAACCAATCAAGTAGTCAAATATAAAAAAATTAGCTTGAAATAATAAACTTGCTTAATTTACCGTTTTGCATTACAAGGGTTAAATAGGAATGCTTATTTTTTTTCATGCGGTAGACATTTTGTGGGGCAAATAAAAACCTGTTCATCTTGAAGTTGAGAAAAGAAATTTGCAAAAGTTTCAGGCTCCAAAATTTTCGTTAACGCAGGATCAGCTATGTATCCATACTTCCAGGGATAGAGCAGGAAACAAAGACAGAAATTTAATCTAACAGGTGCTATTAGCCAGTATATCTTTTTCCCCCCTAAAGTTTGAACAAGCGTGCTTATTCACAGGCAGTTTTGAGAATTATAGTATTTATGGTTCTGGTTGTGGCTTCCGTAAGCAATCGACAGCAGCAGCCCTCAACGGAATGCCATGAAAGAAGCGTTCTACGAAAGTGCCATTGAACTGCTCGAAGAGAGGTTCGGCGACACGAGCCAAATTATAAAGCGGCATTCCCTATTGCTGCGAGATCTTCAGCACGAGCCATCTACATGTGATGCGAGAGAACTGCGCAGTCTATATGACTCCGTTCAGTTGACCACCTGCTGCTTGAACGTGTTGGACGTCCAAACGACCAGCTTCTCTGCGATGGTATATGACCTTCTGCTCGAGGTTTTGCCGGAAGTAATTGCGGTGCATTTAACCGACATCTCCGCCTCCAGGAGAAATGACGGTGATGGCATCATCTTCTTCTGGGGAAGAAAACGTAGCGGCCTGCCAACAACTGTGGCTACTATTGCGGTACACGCAGATTGAACTCGAGGCAAGAGATGAATGTGGTCCAGTAGGGACTCCTACCGAATCTAGTAATCCTAGCGCGTAACCGCCATTCTACCTCGGCACTTCACGCTTCGCATGCTTTGATGAATGAAACTAGCGAGTGCTTTTTTTCCAAATCGGGAAACACACTACCGAGGCACGCCATGCTTCTTTCAACAACCCCAAATAAAGAATCGGCTAGCAAATGGCATGCGGTGCTGATGTACGAGAACGGGCCGTCGATCAAAATATTGCCGACGTAAGATAATGTGCACGAATCCAAGGGAAGGCATGGAAGTGCCATGTGCCACCCAGGCTACACGTCGAGGCAAAACGAGGTGAAAGGCGAAACTACCTCCAAATTTTCTGGTGCAAACGCTGGCCGCCAAGGCTGCATCTATTGCCCTCACTAGGTTGAACTTGAACGACGATGTCCACTTACACACCTCCCGGTCGTAGATCATCGGTTCCAATGACGCGCGCTACATACTCGGCATTTGGATGGTGGTAGCCAGCACACTTTCAAGGGAGGCCTCGGTTCAAAGTTAAAATAAAACTCCAGGGAGAGAAAAGCCTCGCCGTAAATACATTTGTATCGGCCGCTCCTTATGAACTACGAAAGTGCAAAATAGTTGAGCTGCTGGTTCGTAGACAGTTCTACGATGAATATCAAGTGATAGAGGAACTGATCATACCCATGGTCCGCCAAAACCTCGCGGATACAGATATCAACTGTGCTTTCGCTGCGTGGCTTACAAAAGTAAACCATCGGCTGGCAGACCAAACAACTCTTCAGAGATAAATGAGGAGCCAGGCATCAGTCTACTCATAGGATCAGACCACCTGTGCAGGTTTGTTAGTTGCGAAATAACACGCAGCACTGAGGTGCAAGGATTCAACGCGGTCAAGACCACCCTCGGACGGTCGCTGCAATGTCCAGCCGTAGACCAGAGCTTGATATCTGGCTCCCAGCGAGTAGTTATCAGCGTTCTTGGGACGATAGTGCTTTGAAGAGCGGACACTAATTTTGACATTCACAACGCCCGCCTCATGAAGAGCATGAACACGATACATAACAAACCTCACGTAGATTTTTGGAACCACCGTGTGGGAGCCCGATCCCCAAGGTCCTATTGGAAAAACAAGAAACGTGTAGAGTGAATCGTTAAAAAACCTCCCACAGATGCCAGACGACAGTGTATTCATCGAGGGAAACCATCACACCACAGCTCTGGTCAAGAAAACGAACCGTCAAGGTGAACCAATCATTGAATGATGAGGCTCGTGGTTCCACGACCACAAAACGGAAGGATATGGGGTAAAAGAAAACAGAATATCTATATAGAGACCACAGCCAGAATTGCGCAGTCGAAATTCATTTGTAAACATCGCGGCTGTTCAATTGACAGCCCGGCAGTGCTTGCGTACAAATGAGAACTCCAGTGCCATTCGAGAGGTGGAAGTCCCTCTCCGCGGTCGTGTCCGGAACGAGTGTAAAGAATAAAAAACTTCCCTAGGGCAGACGTATCACACCCGTTATGGCTGCTTATTGTTAAAAGGACCGTTGCGTCAGACTCCGATATCAACCTTATCACAGCATTGAGTCATCCAAGCGGTGGTGAACGCGCAACAGGCAAGCTGCACCGAAGAGCACCAGTCTTCAAATGCGCAGTCGTTGAACAGTTCATTCTGCGTTCTAACGGGTGGTAGTACCTCCTTATCAAGGTCATGTCGTAACTGGTAATAACTAAGGCTTTCCAATTGAATCACCGTCACGTAGCGCTAACACTACAGAATTTTGTTCATCCGCGATGTCGCTACGGAGATCGGTATTGTAAAATGTACTTGAAAATTCATTTGCATAAAATTATCCTCGAAGTGTCGCCATTTTGTGCGCTCCCGGTAGTGAATAGCACACGTAATTGCTTGGTAAATTGAGAAGTGAATGTAAGATTTAAAATGATGGCGCAAATTAACGGGAAGTCTCTGGTATCATTGTAGTAAAACCAGAGATCTAGGCGCCGCGAGAGTTCGTAATATTGGCAAAATTTAAAACAAAAAACCTCAATATTTATAAACTTTTTTGGCTATACTAAAAAGTATTTTGAGACAATGTAGCCTACAACTTAAAGTTGGTAATACACGTCAACAATAAAATTTGAAAAAACGTTGCGATATTTAAAATTGACGTTAAAAAAACCAACCTTTTGTATTATTCAAACAAATGTTTTCATTGTTTTATACTCTTTTTTCAAAATGCCCTATATTATCGAAAAACGAAACTAACCTTTACCTCACTGACCCGTTCCCTCCTAAATTCCTGTACTTAACAAGAAAACTGGAAGCTCGTGGTCTCTACGCTTACAAGCGGACTGAGGAGAGGGTGCTTCTACAGATCTCAGTCACATGCGCATTTTTTGAGCGGTGGCCACTCACCCCAGGCTCCAATGACTAAACGATCAGTACCTATTTTTTTAAAAAAGCCTGGATTTGTGTTATACTGTTCCTAAGCCATTTTCGCCAATCTAAAAATGTTTCTTAAGTAACAGTCAAAATTGAAGCTTTAATTAGGGCATGCTTAGGGCTGAGCTAAACTAGCTTGCGACATTTTTGCAGCATTTTTGTGGTTGGCGTAGTTGCCGGTTTCCCGGAACGGCGACCCGAGCCGAGTACAACGAGAAATATCAGACGTAGAGAAAAACTTTGAGAGTTTTAAACTCCCTGGCGGAGACGCCACTAGCTGTAGTACAAGAACACGTGATGCACGCAGGAACGTGTGTTTTGTAAGATAACGTTTCCCATCGGCGCATGTTGATGGAGTGCCACCTTTCTGTTGCAGTGTGAAAAGCAAGCGTTGTGTTGAGTAACTTGGCCACGCACCTTAACTTCCGCGTATCGCTGACGGGGTCCCATGAGTACAATATCCGGAGGCTCTGAACACCCAGAAAAAAACGTAGTGGTGCACATTAGCACGATGCCATGAAGAACCAGCAGCATCAGCGCCTGCAAAGCTGGCTGATAATCTAGAGAGAGCAGTGCATTTAAAACCGGAGTACACAAAGGCACTGCTGGCCAGTGAGAAATGGTCACTCGAGACCCCCGGTCTGGTTCAGCGCGCCTACAACGCAGAAGAGGTTGTTGGATGCTTCTATCAAGGATACAATCTTAGCTGAACCCCGTCGGGAACTGTAGTTTGTGGCACAAGATCCGGGTGGAGCGCCGGCCAACTCTTCGTCACATAATTTCAGCGTTTGCATTTGGATTGTGGTGTTAAGCATGCTGAAACTCCACCCTGCTAAAAGTACGCCCATCTTCCCGCGAGGGAACCCTGGTGTGATGCGACGCATCGGGGGTTCAACGAAGTAGTCAAATTAAGCTCACGTCAGTGCGAGAGCAAGCGCTTGACTGAAGCGCCGCGGCGCGATACCCGCTTTATATTCACAGCAATTGAAAGAGAGAAGACAACGGAGGAGCCCCGCACGGGGCACCTTGAGCAATCTTGGTGACGGTACTGGCGATACCGCGGACCCCGAGCCCGCAAACATAAGCTGGATCCAACCGTGGCGATGTGTTTATAGGTGGAGGGTTAGAAACCACGAACGGTGGCCGTCGGAGCCCAGGTCAAGCTCCGGCGGATGGGCTCCCTGTCTGTTCACCAGGCAGGGAGCTCCGGGACCTCTTTGGCTACCAGGGTAAGGTCAAAGAAGAAAGTACCCCCGTCTCCCTGCTTTTATACTATGCTTTATGGTATTGTCTAAACCCCCACCCCCCAACCGTGATCGGTCCTTGAAAAGAGGCCGCAAACCGAAGTATCCTTTCCTCCGTTGTCGTCGTTAAGCTTTCCTGAACCGGACCATTTTCTCGGTTTCTTGTGATGGAATCCCTCAATCCAACCCACCCTCCTGCATCTCAGTCAGTTTTCTTGATCGCCAAGTATCTTGAAGCCATAGTAGGAAAATCGTATAAATGCAAAAAACAAAGGTCTGGTGATTTCTTAATTGAAATAAATGACAAGCAGCAGTCTGCAAAGCTTCTAGCTCAGACTAGACTGGCTGATCTTGACATCCGGATCACACCCCATCGGAGCCTCAACAGCTCGCAGGGTGTAATATCCGAGACAGACCTCCTGAACGAAACCGATGCGGATCTCCTTGCCGGCTTGAAGGATCAGGACGTCACTGCCGTGAGACGCATCACTATCCGTAGAGACGACAAGGAGATTCCCACCAAGCACATCACCTTGACCTTTGACCGCGCAGTTCTTCCACAACATATATATGCAGGTTTTATCCGGTGCTCAATACGTGTGTACATCCCGAACCCGCGGCGCTATTTTTAAGTGCCAGCAGTTCGGCCACGGTACGAACTCTTGCCGTGGCCGAACGACGTGTGCGAAATGCGCGGCGCACGATCATCCTAGTGACAACTGCCAATCCAATACCCTCACATGTGTAAACTGCGGGGGACCGCATGCAGCGTACTCCCGCAAGTGCGAAAAGTTCCAACTCGAAAAAAAGATAATCAACGTCAAGGTAACCGAGAACATCACCTTCCCGGAGGCGAGAAAGAGGTTCGCGTCTTTCCCTCTGGGGAGGTACGCTGACGCGGCTCGCCGGGGGGCGGAGCGGCGTCTGGTGTCCACAGGGACCCAGTTCAGCGTTCCTGACCTGGTCCCGCCCCCGCGCCCCGCTGGGTTGCCTCACGCAGCCCAACCCGGCACCACGCCGCTTGCTGAGGCAGCAGCGGTTGTGGCGCAAACCACTCCTGTCGGGACCGGTGCCGCTCCCGCCTCTCTCTCTCCGTCCTCCAGTGCGTTGGAGGGTACCGAGGTGATGGACACCACGGGCCCAGCACCGGCTCCCACCGCCACCGCACCCCCCGTGCCACCTCTGGCACCCCGGACGCCCTCGGCGGTGGCTCTCAAACGAAGGGCTCCCGAGGGGGGGCCAAGTCCGGGGGGCCCGGTCCGTCGGGCACCCCTCGGACATCCGACGATGAGATGGATGTCGGGCCGTTCCTGCCTGCAACGCAGCGCAATGAGCGGCCACCGACCTTCAAGCCTACAGACAGGCCCAAAAAGCCCAATCCCAGATTAACAGCCCCGAAAGACGACACATGAACACACACAAACACACACACTCGAGTCATTCTTAAATTTAAATAATGGGAACAGAAAACATCATTCAATGGAACTGCAGAGGCCTCCTTAAAAATCTTGACGATGTGTATGAGATTCTGCATGCCAGTCAGCCACGTATTATGTGTCTCCAGGAAACCCACCTCAACTCTAAACAAACAAATTTCTTAAATAGGTACATGGTATTCAGAAAGGACAGGGTTGGCTGCACCCAATCTTCAGGAGGTGTGGCCATTATCGCCTTGAAATCATTAGCATGCCACCCTCTCCCTTTAAACACTGTCCTCGAGGCTGTAGCGATCCGTACGATAATATTTAACAGGTTGATAACGGTATGCTCCATCTACATTCCTCCTGATCATGCACTTTCGAGCTCTGATTTCGAGGCGCTGGTCGACCAGCTTCCCGAACCATACATACTAACAGGCGACCTTAATGCGCACAACTCTCTTTGGGGCTCCTCCAGGACGGATGCCCGAGGTCGCCTGATACAGAAGTTTCTTACATCCTCCGGAGCATGCCTTTTCAACAAAAAACAGCCTACATACCATAAATTAAGACGCAATACATACTCGCATCTTGACTTGGCTATTGGTTCCGCAGTACTCTTTCCGTGTCTTGAGTGGGGTGTGGGCACGGACCCATATGGTAGTGACCATTTCCCCACTTCATTAACGTATATAGGTACAGGCCCAAGCAGTCCATCTTCCCATAAAAGGTTTATTGAATCAAAAGCAAACTGGAGCACATTCACACAAACATCTCAACTACACCACACATCCATAAAACACCTACACGTTGAGGAAGCCGCCCAACTCGTCGCGGCGCACATCCTCGACGCTGCCGAAAAGTTCATTCCCCAGGCCTCCAGTGGGTCCCGCACCCCAAGGAGGCCCTGGTGGAACGAGGACTGCAGGCGGGTGCGAGAGGCCCAGAACAAGCCGTGGGGTGTTCTTCGCCGGTACCCCACGTCACATAACCTAATTTCTTTTAAACGGGCAAAGGCTTTTGGGAAGCAAGTGCGTCGTGAGGCGAAAAGGGAGAGTTGGCGCACCTTCCTCACTTCCATCAACTCATACACTGACACACACAAAGTCTGGACACGAATACGAAAACTAAAAGGACAACAGACACACAGCCTGCCCCTGGTTAGTACAACAGGGGACACACTGGAAGACCAGGCTAACACACTTGCACAACACTTCGAACACGTGTCCAGTTCAGCACACTACACCAACACTTTCATTAAACACAAAGCATCATGTGAGAAGAAGTCCTTGCGAGACACTAATAAGTCGAACTCATCCTATAACACCCCCTTTTCACTTCATGAGCTGAAGGTCTCACTCGGTACTTGTAAACCTTCAGCTCCAGGTGCAGACAGGATTTCATACACAATGATACAACACTTACATGCAGACACACTTGAAACACGTCTTTCACCTCTACAATAAAATATTTCTTTCGGGGCACTTCCCACGCTCTTGGAGGGAGGCCATAGTAGTGGCTTTCCTAAAGGAAGGGAAGGACCCTTCCTCTCCCGCCAGTTATCGCCCCATTGCCCTGACAAGCTTCCTGTGTAAGCTCTTCGAGAAGATGATAAACAGGAGACTCGTGTACTTCTTAGAGTACAACGGTCTTCTCGATAGCTGTCAGGCAGTCTTTAGGGTGGGGCGATCTACGAACGATCAACTCGTTGCGTTAGAGTCATATATTAAAGATGCTTACCTCCATAAGCAGTACTGTATGACAGTATTCTTTGATCTTGAAAAGGCGTACGACACTACTTGGCGGTACGGCATCCTCAGCGATTTGAAGTCCTTTGGTATGTCGGGTAACATGTGGAACACGCTTGCCAGTTACCTCTCTGAAAGAACGTTTCGCGTGCGAGTTGGAACTGCACTCTCTAGAGTTCATGTGCAGGAAAACGGTGTTCCGCAAGGTGGAGCTTTGAGTTGCACGTTGTTTATTGTAAAATTGAACTCTCTTCGGAAGGCTCTGCCACCAACCATTTCCTGCTCAATCTATGTAGACGACGTGCAATTATCCTTTAAGTCTTGTAACCTGTCTATCTGCGAGCGCCAAGTCCAGCTTGGTGTTAACAAGCTAGCTGGCTGGGCAGATAGCAACTGTTTTAAATTTAATGCAGTGAAGTGTACTTGTGTTTTGTTTTCGAAAAGGCGCGGCATTCGGCCGGATCCAGACATCAAACTCAATGGTGTCTCAATTCCAGTCAGAAATGAACACAAGTTTTTAGGTGTAGTCCTTGACGAAAAGCTCTCGTTCATTCCACACATAAAACAACTTAAACATAAATGCTTAAAGGCCATGAATATACTCAAGGTTCTCTCCCACTCTTCATATGGAGCTGACAAACAACTTCTTTTACGTGTTTTTACCAGCCTGATAGGTTCACGATTAGATTATGGAAGCGTTGTTTATGGGTCAGCAAGTAAGACATCCCTCAAAATGCTGGACCCAGTGCTTCATCTGGGGCTCCAGTTGGCATGTGGCGCCTTCCGGACTAGCCCGGTCGAAAGCCTCTATGTGGAGTGTAATAAGTGGAACCTACAACGTCAGCGAGCATACACAGATCTCCTTTTTGCTTTTAAAATTTCATCTATGCCACACCATCCTTTTAAATTGGCTTTTTATGATACGTCTATGACTGCACTACTCCTAAAATGACCATCGTTCTCTGCGCCCTTATCTTACAGAGTTAGAGAGGAAGCGTCAGAGCTTTTATGTCTCCTTTTTAGACACCATACAAAGTTCTCAAACAGATTTTATAGCAACATGGCATCTCCGCCCTGTATCATGCGACACATCCTTCACACATGTAGAATAAAGACCGAGCTCCCACATGTGCAATTCTGCAGCACTTCTTGTATTTGCAGCAGAAGTATCAATTTTCTGAATTTTTATACGGACGACTCTAAAACTGCAACTCTGTGTCCTGCGCGGCGCATGGCCCTTCCTTAATGTCACTAGAACTCTTAACAGTAATACCAGTATCTTTACGGCAGAGGCTTATGGTGTACTTCTTGTTGTTAATCATATTCTTCAAAGTCACATCCCACAATCCATTATATAAACAGACTCCCTCAGTGTCGTGCGGGCGTTGTCGTCAACAAAGTCTTCATAAAATCACGTTGTAAATCTAATAGTCAAGGGTATTATGTCTGTGTATGTCCACAAATTTGAACTAGTCCTTTGCTGGGTCCCTGGCCACTGTGGTATAGCCGGGAACGAAGCAGCGGATCGAATGGCCGCTGCTGCTACACTCTCGAATACAGTAGACATAACCACATTACCCTACACCGACGTGAAACCACACATCAGACAACAACTTCGAAAAACATGGCAAACACACTGGAGCGAAAAAACCGACAACAAGTTACACGTACTAAAACCACACTTGGGACCATACACCACCGACATACGCAATAGATACCCTGAAGTCGCCTTGGCTAGATTACGGATAGGCCACACTCACGCAACGCACTCGCACCTGCTCACTGGATCTCCAAGACCTCTGTGCAGCAGGTGCGGAGAGGCCCTATCAGTGATCCACATCCTCATAGAATGTAAGGCACTCGACAGTACACGACGCAAACACTTCCGTCAACTACACACACGACATATTCCACCACACCCATCATACTTCTTAGGAGATGATGCCATGTTTTCTGTTCAGCGCACCTTTAAGTTCCTATCAGAAGTTCACTTTTTACAACTCATCTCATACCACCCATAGCTTTACCCCTGGTCCTATACACCAGCCACCTTATTTATTTTTTAACCACTCTTGTTCTTCACCCTGGCCCTTTACACCAGCCGTACTCATAGTATTTAACTGATTTTATTTCGTGTTGTCTCCTCATCAAATAACTTTCTGTTTGGCGCTCTTTGCCCGTGTCGGCCTTGCGCCAATAAAATCAAACCATCATCATCAACAACGGAGGAGAGTCGAGCATGCGTGCACTTGCGCGCACCGGAGCAGTTGTTAACGCAGCGAAGCGCGCGCCAAACAAGCGCGCCAGCTGTGGTATGCTAATGAGCCGGAGTGAGAGTGTTGCACACAGCCTTGGAGAGTAGAACAGAGGAGGGATGCGGACGGACACCGCGACGACGACGCAGGAGGGACAAGCCCGAGAGCAAGAGATGCGTCGCACCTAAAAAGCGCGTCGTTGTGGAGGGCTCCGGAGTAATTTTGGAGAACCTGGGGATCTTTAACGTACGACGAAACCCCGGTACGCGGCAGTTACGCTTTTCAACTTCATCAGAAAACCAGACACCGCGGGCAGGGTTTAATCCTCGTCTTTGTACTGAGCAGCCCAATACATAGGCCGGTAAGCCACCTTAGCAGAATATTTCAGCTTGTGAAACATCAGCGTACGAGCTAAGTACTTGGCGACTAGGGCAAAGCTATTTGTTACGCACATAAAACTTTTACGTACACTGTATGCATCAAATGGTAGTGCACATGGAGGTTTGCATAGCTCCCAGCTCACACACACCGGCCCGGCAACAGCTGAGAGCGAAGACCAGGTGTAGGCTGGCCGTGTCAGCTGTCAGGTGACAACCGTCAGCGCTAGCCACTTTTTATGGCACGTCGAAACAATAAAAAGCAGTCAATGACAAACATCAACCTTCACAGCAATTCATGGTTATTTCAATTTACAGCGCTTCTCATGCGAAGAAATCGCAAGAACAAAAACAGACGTCGAAAGAACGCAACAAAGATGAAGACGCTAGGCACGCAGCGCCAAGGTCATCGACACCAGTTACGGCACCGAGCCTCTAGAGGCCGTAGCACCAGCTGCTCCTGCCGCCGGCCAATAGGGAGCTGCTATCGGCAGCGGCCTGCGGAAGGAGGGGGCCGGAAAGGAATACCTGAGAGGGTCAGAGGGTGGAGCGTGACCGGGATGTACGGCGGTCGGGCGAACGCAGTCGGGCGGTTGGGACCTCTTGGGGAACGACACAAGCCCGGTAGGGCGACCGGACCCGGATCGTGCCCCAAGAGGTCATCCACAAATACCGCCTCCAGAACTCCGCCCGCACAAGAAAATCGTCTCGCCGTGCGTCGGTGAAAGAAAGCGACGCCCCAAGACAGCTGCGTTGGCCACTCTGCCACGGGGGCTCGGAGCGATCTCGACAACTACGGCCACGACATCGGCTGAAACTTGCAACACCGCAACACCACGACTCTGCTTCTCGGACGTGTGGGACAACCCCGTTCCTACAGAAAACATGTGCTGTTACTTTTTCTACTCACCGGTTTCACTCTTTCGCAGTTGTTAGGACTGTGGACCGTTTTGTATATTGCATTGTTGCAATTCACCATTGCTTATTAGTTACCCGTTGTTGCTTAGCCATTGTGTGTAGTTTGATATAGGTTTCAAGCATCATGAACTAGTCTCGTTTCCAATGTTTTCTTCTATTCATTATGTCACGTGAGCCTGACACCCATAATATTCTTGATGTAATGCGTCCACACACAGCTATTACAGTGTATCGTTCAGAAGAACGCTTTTAAAACAAGATTCTGAAGGTCATTACCACTTAGAGAATTGCTTTACACGACACAGTGAATCATGGCCTGAAGGTTTCACTTTTTTTTTTCTTAGAGACTGATCAGGAATAGAAAAAGCAAACCTATCAAACGGCTTAACGCAGTGCGAAAGTAATGAAAAGTAACTAGGCGACGGACGCCAACCTACACAATATTGATGCCATGTTTCGCGTGGGCTTTTTCAAGCAATTTTTGAACGTTGGCGAGAGGTATGGCAACTCTTCGCTCACAAAAAACACTCAGGAATAGTCAACTCCCAATCATCCACCCGCCGCAGCGCCAGCAGAAGTGTTCGGAGACCTATTGAGGCGACCGCGAAAGATGCGTTGTAAATGACCAATAAAAGCGAATAACGTCAGGTAGACCACCACGCTTTCAACCGTATGTACCACCCGAATACCTTTACGTATGAAAAGACAGGATCACGTGGCACCTGCTGCTCGGACAGCACTTTTTCCACGCTAAATACATATTTGGTAAATTATTCAACGCATTTGAAGTATCGCTACCAAATATCCCAGGCGGCACAGAAAGTGTGTCCGAAGACCGGCCTGTCTATGGCCGCTTTCTGGCATTTCCAGCCAGAATCCAGGTTCTGGCAGCCACTGATCATACCATGAGCGGCCAACATTCGGCAACCAGCGCTCCGGTATTTCTCCGGCCGCCCTTGTTCAGAGGCACAACGGCAGCTACCCGGCTGCCAGATACTGAGTTCACTTTCGGCTGCCGATGTTGAGAAAAAGAACGGCCGAAGTACGGCTTTAGGGCATCCGTTCTTCCTTCGGGAAGTGGTGTTCAGCCGAAGCACGGCAAGCGACCGGCCACAGATTATCCGTATTCTTGTGGCAATGGGTGTTCAAAAGGAGACCGGCCGGAGCGCGGCTGCCTCGCATTCGCTCTTTCAACTGTGAACCGCGCGTCTGACGGCAGAATATTCGTTTTCCGCGGGCACCCGGTGTTATACAGGAGACCCGCCGATGCACTGGCCCAAAATGTACATTTATTATTCGGTTAGCGGTTCTCGGCCGAATTACGGCAAGCGAATGGCCGCAGAACTTTCGGCAACTGTGTTCAAGAGGAGACCAGCATACGTAAGGTCTCAGGTTATAAGTCATTCTTTCGGTGACCGGCGTACAGCCAAACAACGGCACGGGTCTGGGCACCAAGAATTCATGCAGAAGCGTGTTTGGAAGGAGACTCGCCGGTGTAGGACCGGTTTTTGCCTGGGTAAAGAAAGACCCGTTAGGGAGCCGAATTACGCAGACGCGTTTTTTATCCGCTCGGTGTTTCTACTTTTTAAATGAATGAACTTCGTTTGTCGAACAGTAATGATTATTCTAAGTGAACGGGTAAGATGCAAAGGACTCACTGGACATTACCAGGGAACCTTTTAGGCCATCGGAATGCCATTTATTGCCACAAGAATACCGTGCCACGTCGACGGGTGAGCTAAGCCTCGCCAGTCATAGCCGCTAGCAACGACCCGGCAGAAATGTTCGACCCGAGGTGTCGGTGGTTCACCAAAATAAGTGGCCATATAGGGCGTCGAGCAAGCGGCTGCCACGCAGGAGCTCAACCTGCGCCATGTCAAGGACTCCCCACCAAAGAAAAGCAAAGGTGCGCAAAAGCACAAGTTTGAGGCTATTCTTCTTACAATAATGCTGCGAAGAACAATGTTGCATTATTTTGTTGTTGATAGACGTAAATGAGGCTAAGCTCGTGCATTGGTAGGCTGAACTTCGTGCCCTGCTTCATGGGATTTTATGACTGTGTATTATAAACACGTGCTATTTTTAATATGCAATAACAGCCGAGCCGTGTGAATGACGAAGACTGGATGTTAATTTTGTTGTGGTGTTTGAAGGTGAGCCTAACTATACTTCGGATATGACTCATTTGTTTAAAAATAATTGCCAGGATCCTAGCAAACACGAGATTTGTCGAGTTTTTTCTTGCTCAACACAACTTGTTGAGTTCACGCACGATTTGGTTCTGGCAATAGATAAGTCTAAAGTAGTTGACTGTTCTTTCTTGTACTGCAATAAAAGCTTTGGAGTTGTTCAATATCAGCTTCTTGTTAGTACATTGCGGGCTATAAAATTAATAAATGGGTTATTGCATGGATAGCCGGATATATCTCTCTAAGACAGCAGTCGGTCGCTCTCAATTTTTGTTCGTCCAGATATGTTCCCATGATCTGAGTAATTTCTCAAGCGTCAGTAGCGGGTCCTCTTTTGTTTCGGTTATATACAAATGTTATTACTATTGGCATCAAATTTTTGTGCAAAATGTTCCCGAATGACTGTGTAGTTTACAACACTATAGGGAATGAACGTAATTCCGAATACCTGCAGCATGATTCTAATTAAATGATATGGTGGTGTGCTGAATAAGGAAAGTCGTTAAATGTTAAAAAGATTGTTAACGTCACTTTCAAAAGAAAACCTCTACTCAACTTCAATATGTATACCACAAATTACACTGCTTTAAGAGCGGCCAGGGAATATAAATAATTAAGAATTTATTTAATGAGAGGTTAGAGGTTAAATACGCCCGTTCACAACACAAAAGTTACAGCTGCACAAGTTTTTGTCTTTCTGAGATACAATTGCAGCCAACCTGCATCTACCTCTAAAGAACAACTGTATTTTACTCATGCGCGCTCAATGTTGGAGTACGCATGTGTATTCTGGGATCCATACACCAAAGAGCTGCTTAATACGCTCGAAAACATACAGAATAGGGCAGTGCGATTAGTATTAGGTAATTGGCACTGTCAACTTAGCATAAGGGAAAGTAAAAGTAAACTTGAATGATAAGATGGGTAAGATCAGAGACGAAACCTCAGGTGGAAAATTTCTCGTAATATCTATCATTCGAAAACTAAGGTTGAAGGGGAGAAGTATATCTAAGCGCCATTCTACATATCCCAAAGTGGGACAGCTAGCTTAAAGCAATTTATTAACTGTCCTTTAAAGGTGACGCCTTGCGCCATTAATTTGATCTTAGATCAATACGAGAGTGTAATTATCTTCCACGTATGATTGCACCAACTGTTTATAATGACGATTTTCACCGCGCTTCGTGGAAATATTTTGTTATTTTTTTTCTCATACTTGATGCTTAGTGGTATGTATCTCCATGTTGTGATGCATGCAAAGGCAAGAAGGTATCAAATAAATAAATAAATAAATAAACAAACAAACAATTAAAAAATAATAAATAAATAAATAAATAAACCCTGCGGAGCCTTCGAGCCTTCGTTTGCCTTCGACGTGTTGAGAACCTTACACATTCAAACTTGCCCAAAAAATATATATTTATTACTTTGTTCGTTCTAGTATGCAAGGTTTGCTTTATGAATACTACCATGGCTATGTTACTGGTTTTAAAAAAATTATAAAACTCTAGTTTTACGCCTTTTCTTCGTGAACACAGAGGGATACAACTGCAGCCACCTGAGTCAAGGTATCATTCTTAACGCGTCTAGAATTTTTTACCGTAGTACGACATTATAGGAAAATTCAGTTTTTTGGGGGCTTTTAAGTTGTGTGCCTGCAACTCATGAAACACATAAAAATAGATGGAAAATGAATGAAAAACTTGTTCGATCTCTCCCAGGATCAGCCCTGTGAAAGATCATCAGAAAAGTTGATCGGAAGAAAATTTTTTGCAAGAAGAATGGGAAAACACTGGACATACTTTTGTGTGAAGGAAATTATATTAAATGCTCCTCAGTTTTTGTCGAGTACCAAAACGCTTCGCAAAGGCATTCGCACCGGTTTTTATATACAGCAAAATTGGTCAAGCAACTGTTGTAAAAATTGTTGTTTCAGTCAGAGCATGAAATTGCTCAGGAAGATTGTCCAAAATGAAATTGGCTAAAAGCGGAATTTTTATCTTTGTGAAATTCAAGTCTACCGCCCCCCGCCCTTCCTTCCCCGTTTATTAGAGGTAAGGCGCCCCACAGAAGATACCAGGACATGGACAATACATCTATTCCGGCTCTACAAAGAACTGAATATTTTCTGTGTTCTACAGTAAAAGAGGCACAGCAAAAGAGCGACGATTTGTGAGCACTGTTTAATAAATTAATTTTGGTGTCAACTGACGCTGATAATTCAGCAAGGGTGCGATGAAGGCTGGTGTGCTGGTGGTTGCGCGTGGACTCAGTTTGATGTGGCTGCATTGGACTCAAATTCTGCGTTTCTGCTGCACAGCGTGACTGAGTCATCTGCTTGCACGACATGCAGTGACTAGCATCAGTACAGTTAACGTACTGTGGCTGATCTCCAATGCCCGTAGCACGTGCGTATTTCCCGCAGCTTTAGTCCGGCTGGAGAACGACGACCGCACCTCCGCTGTCCTCTGGTGACCGTACTCCGGCCGTCCACGGGTGGCTTTGGAATGACCGGAGCCCTACGGCTGCAATGTGGCCGTATGAACGTGAGCCGGTCGACTGGCTGACGGACACCGGCCGTTGGACAGCCATGGGAGTACGGCCGTATACGGACAAAAGGCCCACATTTAGACACGGGCCGAAAATGGCTGGCGAAAAAAGGCCGGACAAAAAATCATCTGCCGAAGTACACCGGCTTGATTTAGCCCGAATAGTCCTGTGCTGCCTGGTATGCTCATGAAATAAACAATATATGAGTAATTTAAAATTTATTTAAAAAACGACTACTACATGCGTGGGTTTTGTTCACATATTTATTGCAGTGACTAGTCATACGCGGTGAAGGACGTTAGATCTCACATGACGTCTTATATCATTTACTCCTTTAATAGTTCTCCGCCATGCAACTTTTATCGCGTTGTTTTGTTTTCGGAGTGTTTATTTACAAACGCCAGTATCACGGCACCGAGGACCAGCAGCTGAGGCGTTGAGCTGCTGATCGTAAGGGCGCGAATAGGTCCCTTCGGTGATGGATGCTTTTCAGGTGGAAGCGAAGCGCTAAAACGGCGGTGTGTGGAGATGTAGGCGCGCGTGACTGAGTGTTTCCATAAAGGTTGTTTTTAGCTGAAAGATCACAACTTTTACTGCGGTAAGGGCACTTGGGAATTTTCAGAATATTTTACCTCCAAAAATGAGCCCTAGAGAGAATTCAAACCTGCATAAAATTTACTACGAAGAAAATTTTGACATCACCTTCTGCATTGAAAAGAATATTTGGGCAGGTTTGCAACATGAATATGGATGACAGCGCGGCTGGCGCAAGGACAAAAATGTAAAGAATTCAAAAGACACCCATGCAGGGATCAGCAGTTTATTGAAAAGAGATGCACACCTATATATCGGTAGCCTGTGCCGGTCAATCGGTGGAGCTTCGAAAATTTGTTTGGAGAAGAAAAGACGACTGTCTTGTCTGAGCGCCGGACCACAATTTGCAAGTATGGTGTCAAAAAAAACACTTTTTAAGTGCGAATGCACTTCTTTAGCGAGCCTGAATCGTCCGCCGCCGTAGTCCGCATAGCAACAGCTGCGGGTGCGCACGCTCCTCGTCTTCCCTAGCAACAGGAAGAGATGGGCGCGCGCGGCCTGGCCAGGAGTGGGGGATTGGCGAGGAATCGGGCGTGAGAAGGGCTAATGCACCCGCTTAAAGGAGTACTGACACGAAATTTCAAAGCTGAGATCCGCTCTAGCAATCAAGTACAACGACGACAGAAATAGGTGTCTGTGAATAAATGCATCTTTCTTTCTTTGTAGTTGTGTGTGTGTGTGTGATCTCTTTTTCGCGAACATTACCGAACCGCGCAAATTCAACTCGTGCATTCGCACTTTCACATTCTTCCCCTCGGGGAAATGCGGGGAATTTTTTGAATATAAATTGTCAAAGACGGCTCAAATCCATTTGCTTTCAAATGTTCAGCCTACATATTAGAAAACCTACATAAGTTACAACCGGATGATTTTACTCACGTGTGCACATCATATATTTAAACAAAGAAGCACAATAATAAAATAATAATAAAAAGTAAAAAGAGAGAATTTATATATTTTTTAAGTCTACCCTTGACACTCTATTCACGCTACAACATCCTGACAGGCCCCCGCCTGTCTCACTGGAAACACCACTCCCGGCCACGACCCAATCAACAACGCTGCCTTCCTAAGCTTGTCAATGCATTTTTAACAGCTTTGCTGGATTTCTTTAACCTAGACTCGACAAACTGCACCCTCCCTTCCCGATTGAGTCAAGCAAATATGTCACTGATACCAAAATTCGATAAGCCATTCCAGCTCTAGAACCTTCGCCCTATTTCCCTCACTTGATATGTCGGCAAACTCATTCATGCTTTACACCTCGAAGCAACGGCCTATTCCCCCACACAATATTTGGCTTCTGCACATACCACTAACTGAAGATGTTCTCCTACAGATGAAAAAGCAAGTCATTGACCTTCTTAGAAAACTTCATACAATCATCATCTTAGCCCTCGACGTTAAAGGGACACTGAAGTGAATCAGTCATGCTCTGGTTGTTGCTTGCATTGCGTAGAGTAGCTCAATCTAACACACTCTTCATCGTTTATCCGCTTAAGTCGGTAAATATTTTATAAAGTCCGAAAGCAGAAAAACTACCTTGCGCGGCCTGCGGCGGCCGCACACACTAAAAGCTGCGACGTCGTGACGGGGTGCACCGTCATCGGATAATGTCCAAGATTAGCATTCAAACAAGTTTCGGTTGTGGTTCTGGTAAAGAACATGCTTGACATACGAAGATATCGTTGGGTAGGTATTTTCACTATCTCAATAATCATGATACTGCGCTTCTGCCATGTTCCGCTGTAAAAGTCCTAAGATGAGCCTCCCAGAACGGCTTGGAATCGTAGCATTCACTAGACGAGGCCTGCGCTGTGGATGAACGCCTTCCGCGTCACCGCAACGCTCAAATGCCACGTGCTTTTATCCCATATTTTGAGCTTACCTCACTCATGCCTGTATCGTAAAAAGCGTGTTCGCACCAGGCCAAGCATCTGCTTGATTCTGGCCTGTGCCCACTGCTCGCAAAGAGTCGGTACTTATGACAACAACACGTCAATGCGAATGCCCTACCTTCCAGTGTCGGTCTGCGCGCGTTCTGTCAACTAGTTTGAGAAGCAGTGACGTTATGGCCCAAAAATGGTGAACTCAGTATAGAAAATATCGACCGAAAACGAAACAAATTGACTTACTAATACAATGCAGACTCGGGGTTCTAATTTGCTACTTGCAAAATAACAAACCTAGCGCCCCAGACCACTCGACCACGAGCCAGCGCTGTCGGCGTGGGAAATGTAAGGTACATAACCCTTTCAGTCACAAAATGTTATATTCAATGCAGGAAGATTTCATACCTGGAGGTTTAGCAGTGTGAAGTGTCTAGAGGTGAGAAAAAAAAGTTCAGTTTTTCTAAAATACATATTATGCAAATGGCATCGCGTCATTATATGGAGACACCACTACTTATTCCTGCTTTTTTCTACAAAACCTAATAAATATCCTGCGGCAGTTGGCAAACAACGAGGTGAAATAATAATTTGTGCACATGAAAGAGGTGTTTTTAGCCTTTATAAACGATTTACGCCGCAGTAAAAGAGAACTTAGGACGGCAAAACACTGGAACTCCCACAAAACTTGGTGGCGTCCATTTTGAAACGATGTTTATGAGTGCGGTTCCGCCATTCCACATCACATAGTGCTACTTTTCACTTCCGTATGTTTTGAATATCAGCCGCACCACTCGGCAGCAGGAAGTCTTTTGTTTTTCACGAGAAAAACGACGCAGAAAGTCGCCTCTGCTGTTGCAGAGACGATGACTGAAAGGGATAATGTAGAACCCGTTTATACTTGTATTTAGTTTTAGCATTTCAAGCAGCTTAGGTGAATATTTGTTGTATATCACTCGTGCCATAAGCGTCCACGAAATTTCCACAATATCTCACGTCTAGCGATCGAATGTCTTAGATGGAAAAGCGTTGGCAGATGTGTGGTCATTCTGCTGGCCGCTGTGCTTGTTCACCCAGCGCAACAAATTGCTTCCTGCACCATAGGTTTAGTCTGTACGGTAAATGTTTCAGTTGATTTTATTTTCTTAGTACCTATATTGACTTGGCTGACTCTTCTGTGCCTTCAAGTGGCCGTAGGGTTTCCTAGCGTACCAGTCAGCGGAGGGTCACATGTGCGCGTGTGCAGCGCTTGTGTGGAGTGCCCTGATCTTGGAACTTGATACCGTGTACAAACTAACAAAGCAAAGAAAGGCGCATTCTTCAATTCACAAACGTGTTGTGATTTTATTTCAACTGAGCGAACGAATTTCGACGACCCGTCCACGGTCGGCTGACTAAATGCTGGGCCTACTGACTGTAGCGAGGTCGCCGAGCCATGCCGTAGCGCAGTGACGTCATTTCTTTCTGACACCACATGAAAACGCCACAGAAAATTGGCGAGCACGCAGAGAGGACAGCATTTTCGAATTGATTTTTTCCATAAATAAACTCGCGTAAACGCACTCAGAGTGGTCGAATCATGACCTGTGGAGTCGGGACTAGAATTTGCGCTAGTTTCCATTGTTTACAAATCCCTTCAGGGTCCTATTAATGGCTGGTTCGGCAGCGTAATTTAACAGTTAATTTTATGAATACTTCTGGAAACTCAGCGCGGTGCGTGCATATATACATATGCATGTATGTACAGGTGTTTATTACCGACCGCACTGCCACCCTGGGAATCGAACCACTTCGCTCATGAAAATGTGATGCACCTCCGAAAGGAACCCCCCGAGGTTCAGTTATATCACCCCTCCACTTCTATATCGCTTTCCTCAAGCTCCAAACTCTCCATCAATCCATGCCTGGTCTCCGCCTTCCACTATACGCTGCCGGCCTAACTTTTGTACCCCCACCATATCTCGTTGCACACAAAAAGGTTCTCCAAGAAGCATCGACACAATCCTCGCATATCTCTGATTTCAAGGACTCATGGGCGTCCTCGAACATCAGCACTCCTCATCCTCCGCTCCTGCTCCCGTGGGTGACCTACACTTCCCACGACAGACCTCTACCAACAGTACATTATATACAGATTATTAAAGCACAAACGCTTCGTATACTGAGAGTCCAGTTCCATCAAGATGGTTCTATAACTGCAGTTCTTTGCAGCTACAAGCCACTGTCGCCAAACTGACCCATCCCTACGACCTCATCACATATCAAAGCGAAGGCCTCAGAGAAGATGATACAATACCCCTAATTCAAGCCCTTTTATTTATTCGCATCACATATTCTAATCCTTTACATTACCCTCAAACGCAATAAATGAGAAAAAGTGAACACACGAATCGGAAAGCATTAACAATGAGATTTGGCCTCTCCGCTCAGACCTCAACTTCTCGTTTACTTCATCTATGAACTCACAACACCCTCAAAGAATTCCTGGAAGCCCATTGAAACAGACGACTAACTACACTTCTTCGTTCCACTACCGTCCCACATATCCTTCAGGCTTCGGTTACAGGACCCCGATGCTTCATATGCCCTCCAGCGCATTCCGTCTGAAGTCATGTCTGACATTACTTTATCCAAAATTATTACAACATGAAACCAGGATTCAACCGAGGTAGAGAATACTGGCTGGTTAAACATTGTCCATCCAATTCCACTTCCACACCGATATTCGCTGCACCGATGCCGCAATCACCCCTTCATGCCAGGCTCATGATCTGGCGGTCCTCAAAAGCGATAGCGCCCTTCTCACGTTCTCTTCGTATGAAGATGCACTGCCGAAGAAATCGCCATAGCCATCCGGCCTACTACTGGCTCCAAATACCTCACAATTACCACACATTCCCAGCAAGCTTGCTGTAATACTTAAAGTGCATGCATCTCACATGCCACCTTTAACGTGCTTGCCTAAACAATACCCCCTTCCACCTCTCCATTGCCTCCAATCATGGCCCCTCCACTCTCATCCTGCTTGGAATGAATTCATAACAACAATTAGTATGTTAAGTTCGATAATGCAGGGAGAACACAAGAAGAACCAAGCAGGCACTCCAGCTTTGAAATATTCATATTCATGTCGGTTTCACTATATGCGATGCTAGAGCAAGTGACCATGGCCATTGAACATGAATATCATCTGTGCACGGTTAGAATTTGGACCATTCATCATGATTTGTTGTGCTTTTTATTGGACATTTTAAGCCATGTTCAACTTTTGACGCGTTTCTGCTATCATGACAACATTTTTGGTTTTCCTGTTATAGATTGAAGCAGCCCCCGTCTTTGTTTGATATTATTTTTACCCATGTAAAAATGTAACGCACCCATAAAGACGACTGTACGCGTAAAATGTTCTTTTTTGTGCTCATTTTAGGCTCCCGAAATGTAATTTTGTATTGCCTGAAATTCTGGTCTGTACACATGTCTAGTATGGTGGCAGTTTGATTCCTATCTTATGTGTATGATGGTAAAGGGGGTGATCGGGGCCCAATGGTGTGGCACAATAGGATATACGTTTTTTTTATAACAATAGCAACCAAGGTACGCTTCTGACCATGACAATTATTCTAATGTTTCTTACCTTCGCTCACGATCAAAAGCATGGTCAGAAAAATTTGACTTTTCTACAGTGGGTTTAGGTGGAATACACACAAGACTGTATGGCAGAAAGCTTCGCTTTAAAACCCCAAGATGAATACCAAGAGATGGACTGTGAGATTGAAGTCTATAAAGAATGTTTTAGGAACGATTTTAAGTTATTTTATAAAATAAGCTTTTGGAGAAAAAATTGTTTGTCTTCCGCGAAGCGACCAGGGTCCGCAACAGCGGGAGAAGACGAGGTACAATTTCTATTTATTGCAATTATTTTCTGTACTTGTAATTGCTTTTCAGTTTTTGAAGATAAAGGTATAATTTTAATGCGGAAATTTTAGATTACCATCAGTAAACCCGATATCCAGCGCTATACTTGATAGTGCAATTGCCTACAGACATATGGGCTGAGTACTTCAGTCCTCTGCACCCTCGCATTTTGAATTCGGCGGCTGCAAAGCGCCGCAAGGACATCCTTCCTGTTGATGTCATTCAGAGCTGCGCACGTCACAGGTACTCCGGGCTATCTTCTTTTTGAGACTAAATAACGCTATAGCATAGCTGGAACGGAGGCGCACACGAGCCTTTCCCTCTAGTTGGGAGTTTTTAGCCCACCATAAGTGTAAGATTTACCAAGAACCCCCCACACCAAACTTCACCTCCGTATCGACCACACTTTAACCTCACCCATGTTATCGAATAGCTTATCCAAATATTTCACAAAATGGCAAGCCCTTTTTTCAGCTCCGAATGCGCATGAAACGAATACATACAAACTGTATTTACTGATAAAATACTTCGTCAAAAAATCCCCAAAACGAGTACAAATTTACAAGTACCGCACTGGCAATATCGGTAGTGATTAATATTAGCTTGATAATTATGACAAACGAATAGGTTTACAATATCAACATCTGACTGATTTTTTATACGAAAAACAATTTGCAGCTGTTTACGAATATGTATTGTTTGGCTGGCTTAAGAGAAGGTGGATCAGATAAGGTCCCTCGATGTAAGGAGATTGGGGTTGGTGCTATCTTAAAAGCAATATTTAAACGGATTCCCCCTTTCCCATCACATTCACCCTCGACAGTACGCGTGAGACGTCCTGACGCAGCCTCTCCAACAATCCGCATCTCCAATAATCCCGCACTGCTTATGGCTTTCCAAACTAGGTTAGCGTTATTCTCCGTACAGGTAAATCTAAATCTGGACCGATGTGGTCATCGCATTTTTTTAGGCATGCGAGGACTCTGTCCATGCGAAAAAGCAAATGCACCGACTTTTCAGTCAACTGCAACCTGAAGTCTTGTGGCAACAACTGGCTACATAATCCCTCAGCTCAGAAGTCTCAACAACGAAAATTACGCAGTCAGCGGATCATACCCCTGTCCTTGTGTGATGAGGCGCGGGTACACTTAAAATTTTTGTTGCGATTTGTGGCTTCACAACACACCCTTTATGACAGTTTTCTGTACGGTAGTTTATTTTCGGGCCAGGATGCACTCAAAAACGCACTGAAATCAATATGAAATGGTTAAAGAAGCTTCAGCGCCCTGTGATGCGAATAGAACCGCGTTTTCGGCGCTAGCAACAGCCTTTATTAACACTGATAATGTAACGAGAGCACCTATGCCAGCATTTTAAGACTCACAACCCGTAACGAACGTATTTTTCTGGTTTTATTTACTTGCGCAGGGAGCACGTACGGATCTCGTTGTACCAAGACGAAACAATTTCCACTATTCCGAAACAGAAAGGCAAACGTTCCATAAAACATGTAATTGCTGTTAGAAGTACAAGGTTGTGTTTTTAATCACACGAAACGAGTGGCCGGTGTATCTGAAAAATTATTGTGGCGTAGGCAAATCATCTAGGGAAAGAGTACTATAGCTCAGAATATGAATGTTTTATAGAGTTCGCAGTGAACGAGCTGAAAAGTCTTAATATATTGTTTCTTTATTTCTGGAGCAATTTTAGGGCGTTACTTTCCAATTTTCAAAATTGAAATTAGGGACAAAAGCTGATCATGATGGTTGGTGTTTAGTGGCGCGAGGAGAACGAGGGCAAAGGGCGCCAGAGAAAAAAAATGTTTTAATGGTTGAACAGAGCTGCTTACCACAAAAAGGTAGGTATAAAAACGTCTAAACCGGACATAGTAAAATCAATTAGAGATAATGGTGATGGCTGGGGTATAGGACCAGATTTGATTATGCATGGTAGAAAATGAGGTTTAAAAATTTAACGACTGACAAATTCCTAAACACGCGTTTTACAGAACGCATTGACTCGTCACCCAGAAACAACGCTGGGTGTAACGGAATGTCTTTTCTGTAGAGTTCTCTGAAGTGTTTGTGTCGTGTTCTGTCCAGTGTCTTGCATCGCATGAGTATGTGAACTACGGATAGGTCCTCTCCGCACCTGCTACGCACACGTCTTGAAGACCCTGTGAGCAGATATGAGTGTGTGACATGTGTGTGCCCTATCCATAGCCGTGCAAAGTCAACGTCTGTGTATCTGCTGGGTGTGTCGACAGTGTATGGTCCCAGGCGTGGTTTAATTACGTGTACTTTGTTGTCTGTTCACTCCAGTGTGTTTGCTATATTTTGTGAAGGTGTTGTCTGATGTATGGCTTGATATCAGGGTGGGGTACTGTTATGTCAACCGTGTCTTGGAGTGCTGTACCGAAGGCCATTTTATCCGCAACCTCATTTCCAGCGATTCCGGAGTGGCCTGGAATCTAGCACATAGTTATTTGAAACTTTCAGGATTATGCAGATATATTGGCCTTAAAAGAAAGATTAATTAGATAGTTTTTAGATTGCTTCCCAGAGGTCAAAGCACGTATAACATTAAGGGAGGCCATGTACACAACAGACTTTGGTATTTAGTGTTGGGTAATTTAATGTGAAATCATTATTATTATTGCTTATGCTTCCACCGTAAAAATACTGTTATAAATATTCTTCGAATTACACACCCTGAAGTTCTCTCCGTGCGCAGCACAAGACACAGCAGTGGCAGTCTGATGCGTCGCTGTAAAATTCCGCGCATCGGTACTTGTCCTGTAAAAACAAGAAATATTGCAGAATCACAATCCTTGGTGCCTTGTTTTTATCGAGTTGAGGAAACGAAATGTCACACGACACAGAGTGAATAATCCAAGGTGTCGTAAAATCAATGATGGGGGTCATGTGTAAGTCTATAAAGGGAACCTTGAGCTCAGAAGTTTCCTCTTGCACCCCAAGTGAGAAAAGCAAAGAAATGGATGGGCGGGTTACAGAGAGGTGTTGTGTGTATGTATCGTTACGACTGGAATTGAAAGGATGGTTAGTCAGGGCGATTAATTTTGAGGCATACAGCAAGTCCTTGTATGTCCTCTGGTGGTGCCGAGACCATTTACTGCAGTCGACATGGAGGCTCTGGTGAGGACTTCTGCGAAAAGCAAAACGACGCTTCCATATTCCAATCGCGACCCAACTAGGCTAGTAAAAACCCGTAAGAGGAGGTGCTTGTCCGTTCCATAGGAATGGTTTGAAGAGATTTTAAGAATGTTCATAGCCTTAACACCTTTATGTTTCAGTTGTTTAAAGTGAGGGGTGAAAGTAAGTTTTTCATCTAACAGAACACCTAAAAACTTGCTTTCCTTCCTTACAGGAATTGAAACGCCATTAATGGTAATCTCTCGGTCCGGATGGATTCCAGGCTTCCTGGAGAACACAATACACGAACGTTTTCTGGGTAAAGTTTAATACCATTCATTTCTCCCCAGCTGGCTTGTTTTTCCACACCAAGTTCGACTTTACGCTCACAGATGGATATATTGATGATTTAAAGAACACCTGCATGTCGTCCCCATAGATTGAATAAGAAATTATAGGTTGCAATGCCTTCCCAAGGGAGTTCATCTTAACTATGAACAGAGCGCAGCTTAGAACTCCACCCTGCCGAACGCCGTTTTCTTCCACATGAACCCCAGGGAGTCTAGTGGAAGTCTGGGCCTGTTGCTTCATCATGTTCAGGGAAAAACCAGTGAAGAACACGCTATACACAAGCAGAGGCAAGACAAGGACAATCAAACTGAGTGTCCTTGCGATTGTCCTTTTGATTGTGAATCAGACGTGACTGTCCTTGTCTTGCCTCTGCTCGTGTGTAGCGTGTTTTCCAATGATTTTTCCTGAAGAGTCTCCTACCAACTTTCACACCAAATGTACTTTCGGACAAATAACTTCAAAGAGAGTTCATCATGTTACCTGAGACACCAAATGACTTCAGGTCACTGATGATCCCGTAGCGCCCCCCGGTGTCATAGGCCTTCTCAAGGTAAAAAGACACCGTTGCAAAAACAGTTTATGTTACAAAGGATCCTTTATGTAGGAGTCAAGCGCTACGAGTTAATCATTAGTGGATGGCTCTGCCCTGAAGCCTGTCTGGCAGCTCTCGAGAAGACGATTGTACTCAAGAAAGTACATCAGCATCCTGTTTACCATCTCCTCGATGAGCTTGCACAGGCAGCTTGTCAAAGCAATGCGCCAATAACTTGCGGAAGAGGAAGAGTCCTTCCGTTCCTTCAGGAAAGCCACTACTATGGCGTCCGTCCAAGAGCGTGGAATGTTCCCCGAAAGCCATATTTTATTACATAGATTTAAAGTGTTTCGATGGTGTCTGAGTGTAGGTGTTGTATCATAGTATATGTGATTTTGTCTGCAGCTGGAGCTGAAGGCTTACATGTGGTAATAGCGGCTTTCAGCTCTTGAATTTAAAAATGAAGATTGTAGGAAGTGTGCGACTGGTTGCTATCACGCAGGGACTTTTTTTGTGCAGATATTTTTTTGTTTCATGAAAGTGTTTGTGTAGTGTGCTGTAGTGAACACGTGTTCGAAGTGTAGTGCAAGTGTGTTATCCTCGTCTTTGAGTGTGTCCCCTTCTGGGCTAACCAGGGGCAGGCTGTGTGTCTATTTTCCTTTGAGCTCACGTATATGTGTCCAGACTTTGTAATAATGGACAATGGATGTCTCACAACGCACGCGTTTTCCAAACGCCTTGGTCTGTTTCAACAAAAGGAGGTTACCCGACGTGGGATACCGTTGCAGCATACGCCACACCTTGTTCTGGTCCTCTCGCGCCCGCGTACATTCCTCATTCCACGACGGCCTCCTCAGGTTGCGCAGGGCACCAGAGGCGTGGGAATTGGACTTTTCGATGGCGTCGAGGATGTGCACCGTTAGAAGTTGGGAAGCTTCTTCAATGCGTAGGTGTTTTATGGTTGTGTAGTGTAGTTTGAATGTCTCTCTAAACATATTCCAGTTAGTTCTTGCTTCATTAAACCTGTTCTGGGAAGATTGACTGCATCGGCATTTACCTATTACGTTAGTGAGGTCGGGAAGTGGTCGCTATCATATGGTTTCGTCCCCACAACCCACTCGAGAAAAGGAAAGAGAACCGCGGAGCCAATACCCAAATCAAGATATAAGTCTGTGCTGTTCCTGTATTAACGTACGTGGGCAATTTTTTTTAAGAGGCATGCTCCTGGAAATGTACCGAATTTCCCTATCAGGCGACCTCCAGCATCCGTGCGACAAGAGCCCCAAAGAGAATTGTGTGCATTAAGGTCGCCTGTGAGGATATATGGTTCGGCCAGCTTGTCAACCAGCGCCTAGAAGTCAGACCTCAAAAGTGCAAAATCAGGACGAACGTAAATGGAGCATACCGTTATCATCCCATTAAATATTATTGTGCATATTGCTACAGCCTCAAGGGCGGTGTTCAAGGTGATAGGGTGGCATGCCAAGGATTTCCGGATGATTATGGTCACACCGCCAGAAGACAGTGTGCAGCCATCCCTGTGTTCTCTGTACACCATGCAACTATTCAAGAAATTTGTGTGATTGGAATTCAAATGTGTTTCTTGTACACACATTACACTTGGCTGATTAGCATGCAGGATTTCGTATACAACATCAAGATTATTAAGAAGGCCTCTGCCGTTCAATTGAGCAATGTTTTTTTGTTCTATTATGATGTGTTAGAGCTACTGGAGTGTGACTATTTACGTAAGGTATTTCGGGGCTGGCACTCTTGGGAGGAGTTTCTTTTACCTTCTCTGGAGGTTTAGATGGAGGGACCCGCTCCTTCCACTGCGAAGCACAGAGGAAAGGTCCCTCATCCATCTCGTCACCAGATTTGGAAGGGGTACCTGGCGCACCAGACCCCCTGCCCTTCGTTCGATCCGCGACCGCCGAGGGCGTCAGGATCTCCACGGGTGACACAGAAACTAAGGCGGGGGTGCGAACTACTGCGGTTCCCTCCTCTCCATCTCCTCCGTGCCTTCGCGTGTGCTTCGGGCCGGTGGAGAGGAAACAGCAGATGCGGCAGCATCCGTGACGGACGTGCTTGCCATCCCCCTGCTGACTGAGCAGGCGGTCTGGTGACGGGTTACGCCGCCAGAGGCAACGCCATGGGGCTAGGGCGGGACCAGTTCCGACTCGCGGTACTGGGTCCCTGCCGAAACCAGACGCCGCTCCGCCCCATGGCGAGCCGCTTCGCCGTACCTCCATAAGGAGAAAAAGGCATACCTTTTTCGCGCCTCCAGGAAGGTGATGTTTTCTTTTACCATTACGTTATTTTGTTCTCTAGTTGAAACTTTTCACAACCGCGGGAGTAGGCTGCGTGTTGACCCTGGCAGTTCGGGCCGGTGAAGTTGGTGTTATGAATGTTGGGCCGGACCACGTGCAGAGCAATGAGACCGACTACTGTCTACAGAAACATTCGCGCTATATTAAACTGGCAATCCAAACGGGTAGCTATTGAAATGGGGTTAGACAATATTAACACGACTCGGAGACGACTGGCGAGGAACCGGCCCGCTACAGTCCGCTGGGGCTGGCACGATGGGTGGAGCGGGGACGGGCCGGTGACTTCGGTGAGTCGACGCGAGAGAGAAAGAGAAAACTTTAATGAATACTGAAGAGGTTAGCCCCACAAACGGCGGTGCTTGCTACTTCAGATGGGGGTGAACATAGCGAGGTGCAAAAAAAAAAGAAGAGGGTCAGAAGTGCGCACCAACAATGAATAAGAGGGAGAAGAAAATAAAATCAGTTCGGAACGTAGAAAAAAAAATTACAGCACTAGGAGAAAAAATCTGAGGATCCCAAGTTTAAAGAACATCGGTTAGTCCCGTGTCCGACAGAAAAGTTAACAGAGCCTTTGTCCGTCGCGCCGCGTCAGCGTGATTTTGCCACGGACCAAGAAAGTGACGCAGCTCTAAAGAGTGTCCTCGTAGCAGTCGCACTAGACGTCTTTTAGCTGTTTCGCGTTGAGTTGTGTGCTTCGGGCAGTAACACAAGACATGCCGTATGTCGTCTCTCACAGAGCACACAGAGCACAATGGCGAGTCCGCCCAGCCTATCTTAAAAAGAAAACTACCAGTGAAGGCAACGTTCAGGCGTAGTCGGTGGAGGACACCCTCAGTTTTCTTTTGCAGACCTCGCGGAAACTGGAAATTGCACTGAGGGTCAATGGCGTGCAGAGGCAAGGGTATCTTAAGAGGGTCCTGCCAAGCTGATAACAGCAGTTTCCATCCAAGCGCATTCACGGCCGTACTTTCGTCTTGTCTGGATTACGGGATTTCAATAGACACAAGCATATTGTGCGCCTCTTTCGCTGCTGCGTCAGAGATGACGTTCCCCTTGATGCCGGAATGACCTGGTAGCCATTGAAGCGAGATGCGGTGCCCGTCTCGTAGCCCTAGCGTGTGCAATGCGTTTAGCTCACGCACAAGTTGGCCGCAGCGGTGGGATGGCTTCATCAGTGCTTGCAAGGCCGGCCAGGTGTCAGTCTGTTCACAGAGGTGACGAGACGTTTGAGCCAAGATGCTTCAACCCCGTTAAGAACATACCGGTGCCGATGATTAGCGGCGGAAGGAGTCAGCTTGGGCTCAAAACGAGGCCTCACTGCCCGCGATCTGCGTCGCTGGCACACCGCACATTCTTGGGCCGCAGCTCGGCTTCTCCCGGCGGCGTCCAGGGCTATCGTCGGGCTTACAACGCGACGGACGTAAACTTCGAAGGAAACGCCGGGGACGGACCTTGGGCCTACACCGCGAGGGCGCCGTCGTGCTGTGGTCTTGCCCGACCGCTCCCGAGCTCCTTCCTTGCCTTCTCCTTCTTCGATGCCGCTTCCTCTTGCGCAAACATTACGCCACCGGCACCGGCGCACTGGCCACCACTCTGCACCGGCCCTTCACTACACTACCCCCCTTTTCAGAACGTTCTTAGGAGAACTATTCTGGACACGCTGAAGGTGAAGGCCAGTCCGTATCAAAGAGACGGTCGAAAAACTAATCCATGTAGCAGAGTCATACAGCACAGTCACTTTGTTCGAGTTCGTAGAAAAGAAAACAGTTCACACAAGACCTTAGTCCACAAGAAAACAGTTCAGAAAAGTTAGCACACAGAACTATGTACAGCCGGAAATCGTTGTGCAGAATCTTATTTCCTGGTCTAGGCATGCGTGTATGCCAGAACAGTCTACGGTTGCCTAAAAAACTCAGCGCCTTTTCCGCGTCGGGCAGCACGACGCTCTGATATATGAAAGACCCACTGGTGTCTGTTCCTGTGCATCTTAGTAGGGTGTTTGTGTTTAGGCAATCGAGTAGAAAAAGGGCCGCCTGGAACTGTTGGAAATGTACTCCGCTGTTCGGGCCTTCATGGCTTTCGCCTCCATTGGCGCTTGCTTTTAGGGGTTTTCGCGAACGGTAAGGTGGAGTTTCTTTACGTTGTGTACCACTTCGCGGGGTGATCCGGAAAGCAGTGGTTGGTCCTGCATAAAAGATCTCCAAGCTCACACTCTCACGGAGTAGAGAGCCTGTTGAAAATCTTCTACTTCGACGCGTTACGTGGTGTTTGCTTCTTCTGCTGAAATTCCGAAAACACCGAGCCTCGAGATGGTTGGAAATCAAATGGAACTTTAGCTGCTGGGATGTGCGGCAATTCTGGTCCCAGTCCGATGTTTTCGAGTCCGAATGCGGCGGAGTCTCCTTCTGCCTTCTCGTATCCGCGGTCTCTTTTGGGAGCACAAAAACATCTCACTTGCGGCTGCGAGTCTTTTGGGAATATTTACTTCCTGGCCGCTGTTTGAGTACGCTTCGAGAATAATCGAACCCGGTGCCTTGTCTTCCTCAGGACCTTCCGCTTTGTCGTCATTAGTCTCTGGTGCTTGCAGACAAGGCTCTCGTTGAATATGCATTGAGCAATGAGCAGGCTGGATAGAGGCGGCACCTGGCACCTGTTTGGGGGTACGCGATATGTTGGCCGGACGAGCGAGGCGTATGCGCAATTGGAGCGCGGCTATTTGCTTGTTCAGGGCGCCAATGTTTCGTTCATCCTTGTCCTTCCTTTCCTCATACTCTCTCAGTACCTCCCTTTCCTCTTCCTCTTTCCTTTGCTGCCATTGTTTCAGGATGGCATCATTGTGCTCACCACCGTCTCCCAAGAGAGCAACATCAAATCAGAGTAGCCTCGCCTCCCTACTCAAGGATAGCTCTTTTTTTCAGCTTCTGCTTCTCCCTGTCGAAGTAGTTGCGGACGGCTGCACCTTTCAGTCGCAAATGTTGCCCCGCCTTCGTTATTCTTTCCAAGCCCGCGATATACATGTTCGAATATTTGCGAGGTTTTAGGGCTACCAGCAACCGGACTCCTCTCTATTGGTAACTCGCGAATCCTGGAATCTTGTGATTGCAGTGCAGTGGTCGGATAGGTGATCATGCTTCCCGGATTTGGAACATGTTGTTCTTCCGCGACAGGAGTTGGTAACATGCCCGAACCGATGGCACTTGAAGCAGCGCCGCGAGTTCGCGGTTTACGGCAGGACAGAACAACGAAATGAACCTGCGTTGATATGCTCGGGCACTGTGCAGCGGTCAAAATTCAGTAACAGATGTCTGGTGGCTATTTCTTTCTTGTCTCTCCAAATGATGATGCGCCTTACTGACTGCTGTCACGCCTTGATATCTTAGGCCTTCGAGCAGATCGGTCTCTCTCTCGATTAAGTGATCTGGCTCAGATATCACACCGTGGGAGCTGTTGAGGCTGCGGTGGAGTGTGACTCTGATATCGAGGTCTGCCATTCGGATTTGGCTGATGAGTGTTGTGGCGTCATGCTGTGTGGTGACCTCAACGAAGACCTCCCCAGTTCTTAGTTTTTTAGCATTGTATGACTTGCCGAAGATAAATTCAAGTACGGATTGCGAAGATAGTGGATAGGATTTGTCAACAGATTAAACTATCAAAAAACAGGGGTAGTTGTCTGCTTTCGGGGACTTGATGGCAGAAATAGGTGGAAAAGTTACTTCGTTGCGCACCCTATTCAGGGTCCGACCATGTTTGGAGGAGGGTTTTTGATTTACCATATAGCATAGGAAAAAGCAGTGGATGGGGGTACTTTCTTTGCTCGGTTAACCTTGATACTGATTGAGGTCACGGAGCTCCCTGACTGGTAAACCAACAGGGAGCCCATTCGCCGCAGCTTGACATGGACTCCGACGGCCACCGTTTGAGGTTTCTACCCTTTACCCTAAAACAAGTCACCACGGTTGTTTCCAGCTTATGTTGGGAGCTCGGGGTCCGTGGTGTCGCTAATACCGTCACCAAGATTGCTCAATGTGCCCCAGTTGGGGTAGGGACCAAATACAATCTCATCATCAGAACAAGCAGTCCTTGCAATTCTTTTTGGACAAAACTTTAGACATCATAATTTCGTGCACTGTAACGTAACCTTACCTTTTATTTAATCCTGCGTGATCGTAACGCTTCTAAGCACGCTCATTTGGAACTTTTCGTCGAATTCAAACTTCCAATCGGGTCATAAAGTGCGAGGCGTTAGGCAAAATTAGTCACCAACTGAAGTACATTATGTCCACCACTCATTACTGCGGGAATGGCAGTGCTTACTATATAGAAGCTTCAAAGAAACAAGCGGACTTCACTAGTGAAAGCTACTTCCGTGTTTTGTGCTTATGTCATTACTGCAAACAGCTAAGGAAATATACCCACTTCGCCGCGTGTCTGCTCACTTCGTTACAAATGCCATCGTAAGACGAAATTCGCTTGTCGCCCCAGCTAAGTAAATGCCTCCCGCCTCTTTCCCCTCACCTAAGAAGCTTTTTATCTCCCATCTCGTTCTACCCACTATAAGCACGCGAGAGGTTTCCTCAATTTGGTTTAAATTGAACACGTCTTACTGCTCCACCCTGAGGCCAGCGCCGCCGTACAGTGAAGACGTGCGTAAATTGAGGCAGCCCTACCCCGCACGGATTGGACGAGCTATCTATAGAACATTTCGTTACGGTTTCAGTTTTACTTCTTACAACGCCATCATGTGAATCGCGGGCGGCCACTATTGTATTTTCTTCGCGTATTTAAATAAATGAAGCGGAATTCATATATTTTTGATAAAGGAAGCCTGCAAGTATCTCTTATGTGTAGATGTTTCACCTGAGATATGTGTAATGCTTTGTTCTGGCTCAAAAATATAAAAGGTACTAGCAACTCCACTTGACTTACAAGTTTACAAGGCTGTGTATATATAAACGTGTCCTTCAATCGCTACATTACTTTGGCTGCAGGGGTATATCTCGAGACATACTGACAGACAGAGAGCCAGAGAGATATAGACAGAAAAACCTTTCTGTATGTCAGCAGCCACTGAAAGACTGTCATCTTCATTAACAAAGAACACGTGTATCAACCTTCTCGGAATAATGGAAAACCGCCTAAAAGACACTTCTTTCGCAATCCCCCTTATGCCACCAAAAGGATCTGTAAAAAATGCTGGCATGCTTGATTCGAGAAAGAAAACCTGAGCTTACAGGTCCGCTGGAAAGTAAATACAGGTGGAATAATTCAGAACCCCATGAAAGTTTTAGCGTACGTCAAAATATGACGCACAGGTTTTCTTGTTTTTGAAATACCTTTCAAAAACGGAACCAGGGGTGGTCATAGGCACACTACCGTCATTACGAATTTTTTCACAAAATAGTATTCCCGAATTTGCACACTCTATAGCCCGTGGAGTCATCACCACGTTAATGTCATTGCTTTAACTGTGTTGTATCAATAATATACCCTCCAGTTGCCTCAATGGACTGGGGCAACTGAATATTCCCAAAACTTCTACACCGTCCATAGTTGGATGGTGAAGGCACTAGAGATATTGCCTGTACCTGACGTAGCCATAACCCCCTCAAAAATTAATAACGCCTTCTTAGATATGCAAGATTGTTGTGCTTCCACGGTGTTACGTTTCTGCTCTAAAGAAGGATGAAAGTGTTGGCCTGTTACCACTGGTACGTTTGTACACAAAGCTCAGTCAAGGTTGTTTTACTCTAGCGTGACTGCTTGTCTAAGTCCCGAAATATTTTGAAACGTTTGGAATATACCTGGACGAAATTAATTACGTTTTGCGTTTTTTTTACTGTTTTCTAGTTAAGGGCGGTGCAGTGCTAACAGAATGCATACGATTTGCAAGCTACTAGGTCGCAAAGGCTGGTCACAGAGTCGAATGGATGGACCACACAAAGAAGCAAATAAAGTACGTGAATAAATCCAGAAAAAATTTTTCTAAAAACCTATGTGTCGAAGTTTAAAAATTTCCGAGGAAAGCCGTCACGTGGAGACTGTACCGCGTAGTCTTACTGTAAAAAAAGATCTGTCACCATGGAGACACAAAGAAAAAAAGAAAACACGTCAACGAAAAAATGCTCTGTTGTTTCAGAGTCACATATATATTACGCGGATTTCATGATTTCTTCTACTGCCAGAAAGAACAAAAGTATGTAACGCAGGGAAGTTACAGCCAGTCTACATAGAGAGCACAACCAGAAGTGCGCAGTCGAATTTCGTTCTTAAATATCGCGGCTGTTAACTTAACCGAAGAGCACTGCTTCCATACAAATCATAGCGTCCGGGCTATTCGAGATGTGGAAAACCCTCTCTACGGCCATGTCCGGAACGAGTGTAGAGAATAAGAAACTTCCCCAGAGAAGCTGTATGAGACGCGTTATGGCTGGTCGATGCTAAAAGGATCGTGGCGTCAGACTGCGATATCCACCCTATCACAGCATTCAATCATCCAAGCGGTGGCGAATGCGCAATTGGAAAGCTGCACCGAAGAGCACCACTCTTCAGCTGCGCAGACGTTGAACAATTGTCTGCGTTCTAATGGGTGGTAGTGCCTCCTTATGAAAGTCATGTCGTAACTGTAATTAATTTACGCTTTACATTTAAATTGCGATCACCTAGCCCCAACAAGACCGAATTTTGTTACGCCGCAATGTCGCTATGGAGATTTGTATCGTAGAATGACCTTGAAAATAAAAGGCAAAAAATACGCCTGTAATTTTCGTCTTTCTTTGGCGCGCCAGCTGGTGGCTAACACACCTGACTTGCTCGGTTGAGTAAAGAAACTGAATGTAAGATTAAAAATCATGGCACTAATAAAAGTAAAGTGTCTAGTACTACTCGAATAAAACCACACATCTGGGGCAGCTACAGTTCATAAAATTGGCACAATAAATACGGACAAGAATAAAAATAAAATATTTATGCATATTTTTGCTAACACTAATAAATATGCGAACACATTGCGCATAAGTTGTTATAAATAAAAATAAAGTCAGTTACAGAGTTTAAGACAACCACCAAAGTTTTAAAATCAGCATTAAAAACAAGCTTTTTGTTACTTATGTTTGATTTTCTTTTGTTTTTTTTACGATTGTGTTTACAATATCCTCTTACATCCAAAACTATACTGCACTTTATACAATCGTCCATATCGCTTACCTTCCTCAGACTCTGAAGTGGAGAGATGAACAATGACAAAGTGTGTCACGTTGTTTAATGCTTCCGGTCACATGCGGATAGTGGAGAGTATGCTCCTGCAATTGTTCTCTTAAAACATGCGTTCCTACACACCGCAGCTCGCAAGCGGACAAAACACATGTCTACGCGCCCACATGCATCAAGTAGGCAACGAGCTACAGGAACCCGATCGACGGCGGAAGCGACGCGGCGTACGCAACGCCTTAAACACTGTCACGTTCAGGTCCGACGAAGGGAATGCCACGGCACACACGTAAAAAACACGCCGATTTCACCGAACGTCATCGAGACAAATGCCCTGTAACTAACTTTCTAATATCCGGAACAACAAAAATCAAACGCCAGCATCGAGCAACTGTGAAGAAGCGAACAGTGATCTGGATACGAAAGGACACCAACCTACGCACCTATGCTGACACTTAATTATTCCTCAGGGTATTGAGTATTGAGTTTAGTATTCGTGAGTAATACAAATTGAGTACTCATGAATACAGATTGAGTACTCGTGAGCACAGATTGAGTACGAATACTCGTGATCACAAATGAGTTTGAGTTCAAGTGAGTACGATCACAAATAATTATGTGATGAGTGATTATGAGTGATTTTGAGAAACATACAAGCTTTTTGAGTCGGAGTTTGATTTATCACAGCGTGAATGAAAAAAAAACTGTGATTGAGTTTGAGTACGTTCTTTCTGTTTTGCCAGCCTATGATCAACGGTACCGCCACGCTCTTCGCCGTGAGAACGAAACGCCGGTTTGAAGCTTCTGGGCACACACAGCTCTTCACCTCTGCTGACATCGCCGCCTCACATCTGCTCACCCAAGAGAGCGCCCCCATCTCTCCGTCTCCGCTTCATCACCGTGCCAGTCCCAGCGGACTGAAGTAGGCCAATGTTTCGCCAGTTCTCTCTTAGCGTTGTAAATAGTTTTATCCCGCTTTCCATACCTGCCCGTTTGGATTGTCTGTTGAATAAAATGCGTGTGTTTGAATAGAAGTCGTAACATGGCTAATTGGTCTAAACGCGATCCCGCATTCCTTCATAACACTGGCCATGTTCATCTTCGGCCAGCTAGTGTAACGCACCCCCTTGTCACTAAACTATTTTGTGCCACGGGTCCGCCCTTGCCACCCGCCGAGTTCAAATTTACGGCTTCATAAAAAGTGACATACGTTGGCGACTTTTATTTGTCTTTGCGTCATCTTTATACAGACAACTGGGCAGAAAACACACCGCCCGCCCAGTGCAGCAGCGAAGAAAGTGAGCTGGAAAGTAAGTAGGAGCAATTCGTAAGAGAATTCTTCCAAGGGGAACCTGTAAACATAGTCAACCAAGGATTCCGCACACCCCTTCACCCCCCTTAAATGCCTTAAGCTCTTCGACGCAGGAAATATCGACCACCGCTGCAATGAGGCAAACATCTATTCCTAAACAGTTAAAACTGGAGCGATGCAGCTGCCGCTTAACAGCACCAGTTGCGCACCCGAGCCAGGCGAGCGAACTGCCGGTAGTGTAGAAAAGACGTCTTTGGCAGTGCTATCCGCAGTTTCTTAGAAAATCAGTTGCTTTTCGCTACTTCACCAAATAACAGCCGCCACACGTGCGTTTTCGGTGATATGCATTTCATAGATAACTTAGTTGGTTCATTAGGGCTGGACAAGTGCAGGAGATTCCCGAGAGCATCTTTTATATCTTCCGCGATTTTGGTTCACGCGGTTGGTCAGCAGCACTGGCGGGCTGTGTTTAGGCCACCGCTCCGTCGTTTCGGCAAAGGCTGTTCTCCACTGGATGGTGAGGTTGGATTCTCTGTGCTCACAATTGAGGGAAACATGCGCTCATGCGGAATCAAGGCAATGCATAAAGCGCATGTACCCTGCTTTTTCCAGGACGACGAATGTGGTAGCAAGAAAGACATCACAGAATCACTAAAATTCATTTGGTCATGACGCCAATGTGATTAACCGAATCCGTCTCATATCCACTCGAACGTACTAGCCAGCAACAATGACAGCGGCTTTCACAGGCACGTTTTTTGGTGAACGTTGGTAATATTTGAGTTTTAAAATGATGCAGGTAAGTTAGATACAACTAATAAAGTTGGTCACGGTATTAATGAAGGCCCCTTATACGTCGCTGCGGTCTCACATGTTCAGCATCCAGGACGGCAGAGCCGCAATGTACGTATTTAACAGCGAAATGTATTTTTTTCGGCTGTTGGCGATTGTCTTACTATTAGGATTTCGGTCGGACCCCATTCAAAAGATTGTTTTAACAGCAGAGATGTTTAAGCTTTTAGTTCCGTTGTATAGCGTACAAGAAAAAAATCCAGAAAAAAAGTCCGACCCCAGGTGATCGTGCGATTCGGGAGGAGCGCATGGCATCATGCACGTTGGCGCGTTGGCTTCCAGTACATGATGAGAATTGCGAAAAATTACCAGGAAAAAATCGCGAACGCACTTGAGCGTGCGCCATGAAAACACCCTGCGAGCGTTTATGGCGTGATATAGCGCGTGCTCTGATTGTGGCCACTTCACCTACTTGCGTGCATAATTGGGAAGAGCAGATGCCAAGTTAGCCAAGCTGGTGGCTGACTGTTCTCGCCGTGCTAAGGCGGACCACTTTGGGAGATATGTGAAAACCTGTGCACAAAATGACACCGGCCTCTGAGTCATTAAGAGCATTTCGCGGCATGTTCGAAAATACATGTTAGGGGCAACAGCAGAGTCTCCGACAAGCACGAAGGCAACGCCAGCTTTGCTGCTGAACAGCATTGCATCACTAGTGCTTGTTGCGCGCATTTTTTTGCAGAAATATAAAAATCAATAAATTTAAAGTGTGGTATAGTAAAAGCTTTACGATAATGTTATTTTAATACTGAAGTTTTCAACGTAGGCTACACAATTTCTACTAGAAATATCTTTGCAATGATGGAAGAAACAATAGTGCAACGGGCTGCAAAATATTTAAAAAAAGTTAAAACGTTATCTTGTACACCTCTGCAAAGTATCATGTCGACGGTATAAAAATGTTTTCCCTAAGGTAAGTAAAAGCTTTTATCACCTATTAATCCGTCCCTAATTACCGCAAACTCACTAATTTACCCGATGGAATTAGGTACTGCGTGAACGCAGTTCACGAGACAATTCCTAGCCCTCAAGACGGCTTTGTAAAGATGCCCACCGACAGAGTGACCACTCATTATTGTGACGACTTATGCCCACAACACAACACTATTATTCGCTCAAAATGAAACACGGGTTTTCTGCTCTCATATACGGGTTTAAATCTTGAAGTAGGAGTCCGCTGTACCGATATTTCAACGGACTGCAAGTTGCAACGCCACGAGGCACCCCACTCGCTGTTAGAATAGTAGATTTTGGCACAAATTCAAGTGTGGTGCACCAGCGGACATTTTGTGTTTTGTTATGACGACATTCATTGTAAATTAAAAAAAACAGGAGGAAGTAATTTTACCGGTGACAATAGAGCACGCAAAATGTTCCGAGTACAAGCGCTGATCACAACAATGTAGTGTTGCCACTGAGAGAGCTCGTCATTTCGGACGCTAATGCAGGAGCTCGCTGAAGAGTAGTCGTGCGCGGACGCACGGTGCCCCTGAACCTTCGTCACTAGATTTAAACACTAAAAACCAACGAACCCATCCTCAAAAAAAAAAAACAGGGGGGCGTGCGAAGCTTGTTACCAGTCAGCATAAACCAAACCAACACTGAAAACCCTTAAGCAGCCCTTAGGAAACGGAAATGCCTCTCGATAAGCCGAATTTATATCCAATCCTACCCTGCCAAACCCCTGATCCAAGCCTTACCAAAGCCAACCGACAGATTTGCAGAGTGTAATTTGGTATTAGACGATGACACTGGTACATACACACAAAAGCACAAACGCGCTTCCGCACACCAGCGCACGCACGCGGACGCACAAACGCGAACACGCAGACACACCGACACAGATGTACACGCGAAAAAATAAATAAGGCCCCTCATCCCATAAATAATCAACTCATAACATACATATACGCTTCTCCTTGTGTGGCTGCTACCACACTATAGATCTCGGCAACTGTCCAAATCAGCCGCTCAATTCCCACTGGGTTGTGCGGCCTAGAAGCGGTTGCGTGCGGCAAAACCACGAAGCGCGAGGGTCAGCTCTAACTCTAGGCTGAGGAATATTGTTTCCGAATGGCCTAATCAGATGCAAATGGATGTCATAAAGCGTGGTCGGGGCGTAATCGGGCCATAAGAAACGCTTTTTTTCTTCGGTAGCTTGATTTTTTGGTACACGTTCATGAGGTTTCTCCACACTTGCGAGTCCACGCACGCTTGAACACGAGGGTGATGAATTTACAGCTTTCTGCACACTCTGTTTATAGCGTGAGTTACTGAAAACATGTGAGAGAATGGTAGTATTGCTAAATAGAAAAAGGGGGATTATTGCTATGATAAATAAAAGCTCAACACTTTCTTAATGCCTGCCAGCCGCCTGAATTCCAGTTGTGTTCACGAAGAGGACAGTGTTCACGAAGAGGACATATTGCCGCGAACCAGGTACTGGTTTGTTTATTTATTGTTTGTTTTTGTTGCCCGGCCGCGCCCGGCTCTGTTATCTGTGTCCCATGCGAAGAGCGTGTTTCATTCTATGTTTTTATGCCCCACGGGCTATCTCATTCAGGTAAGCAGAGTGTTTCGCCCTAATGCCGCTAGCCCAAAATAATCTTCCGCGATCTACAATGTTCTGGATGCGAATCGACGGTTGCAGAAACTCTCGCGCCGAAGGGTAAAAGCCTGCACAGTAGACGCCGTGGCATTCGATTCTGCGACGCTCGCCGACGCACGTACGTCACTTTGTTGACCACTGCTTCGCCGCCTCTGTATTCTTTTCAGTGGTTAAGGGAGCAGACGTTCGCTCCAATAAACTTGTTTCTTTTCAAAACAACTGCATCGTCCTTGGCTTTGTGACATCTGGTGAGGTGGGGGTACGCACCCTTCATGCCCACTACAACCTCTGGAAGCCGCCAAGCCAGTCCAACAAGACCCAGAAGAATGGTTGGAGAAACTGGAGTGCGTCCAGAAATTCAACAGGTGGGACGACGCAAAAACGTTCCGGCATGTTTTCTTCTACTTGGAAGATTCGGCTCGCACTTGGTTTGAGAACCATGAGAGCTCCTTGACAAACTGGGCTCAGTTCAAAAGCGAGTTCACTAAGACCTTCACTGCCGTCGTTGGAAACGCGCACACGGAGATGAAGCAGCTATTTCGCCGCGCGGACCCCGAAATGACGGAAGAAAAGAAGTTGAGCTTCTTATTAATGCGCGGAGTGAAGGAGGAACTGTTTGGTGGACTTGTCCGAAATCCGTCCAAAACCGTCGCCGAATTCGTTACCGAAGCCAGCACCATTGAGAAAGCCCTCGAAATGCGTGCTAAGCAGTGTGACCGCAACTTTGTTGGCGTGGCCAATGCGAACGACTTTGGCAGCACGCGGATCCCGGCCGACAGCCTACGCGAGACTATCCGCGCAATAGTGAGAGAGGAGCTGCGGAAACTTCTCCCAACGCCGCCGCAGCCCCAAGTCGCTTCCCTCACCGACGCGATTAGAGAAGTGCAACAAGCGTTGGGAACTTCTACGCCATCCGAGGTACCCCGAGAGCCACAAGCTTTGACATACTCCGCGGCTGTTCGTCGACCCCGCCCTGCTCCAACACGCCGTCAAGAGGCCCCGGCGTACCGCCGCCCACTGTCACCCGCCCGACCCCCGGTAGCCCGAAACCAGACGCCGAGGAAGACGGACGTATGGCGAACTCCCGATAACCGTCCTTTGTACTACCACTGCGGAGAGGCCCACCATATCTACCGTCGCTGCCCATACAAGAGACTCGGACTGCGTGGTTTCTCCGTCAACGCACCTCGCCCTCTCCCTGGCCAACGACCACGTGAGATCGACGAGTATCCATCTGAACCCAGCCGTGGCCCAGCGCATTTCAACCGTTCGCCGTCTCCCTACCCATACCAATCGCCGAACGGCAGTAGCAACGCTTACTTCGCCCGTGGAATGTCACCCAGCCCACCTTCTGGAGGTGAAGTGAAAGCAGCAACTTCTGGAGGTGAAGTTGCTCTACGCCGAAAAACCGGAAACCCTCCAACGACGCAAGGACGCGTCTCAGACAGTGATTCACGACATGCCCTCATCCCGACGACCCGACCTAACCCTGACGAGACTCCCGACCACGACGATAGCTATACGCCGCGACGCTTACCCGACCTGACCGAGACGTCCGCTGAGAAGACGCCGACAACGACGACGCACAGTGCTCGACCGTCAACACGCACAAGCCGAGATGCGACGCCCCGACGCACCCGGAACTCGAGGAAGGCGGCATCCGACGTCAAGGTGTCAATCGACGGCTTTGATGTAGTCGGCATCGTAGACACGGGAGCCGACTACTCCGTAATGAGCGGACCATTTGCATCTAAGCTCAAGAAAGTTATGACCAGATGGGATGGTCCGCTCATACTCACAGCAGGAGGCCATCTCGTAACGCCAAGTGGAACGTGCACATCACGCGTCACCATAGGCGGCACCACGTACCCTGCTGAGTTCGTTATTTTGCGTAACTGCTCCCGGGACGTAATTATCGGAATGGACTTTTTGACGGACAACGCCGTAATAATCGATCTGCAGACGAAGTCGATAACTTTTTCCTCCGACCACTCCATGAAGCCTGAATCGAACCCCTAACCCCGTGCAGCTGTAGAGATCGCCGATGATCACGTCACCCTGCCACCCCGCGCAAGCTTGATGTCCACCGTCTACTGTGAAGGTTCTGCTCCCGACGTCGACGCTATCGTGGAGAGTGACCAAAGGTTGCTTCTTGACCGTGGTGTGTCAGTCGCAAGAGGCATTGCGCGGTTTAAGCAGCGCAAATCCCACGTTTTGGTCACAAATATCACTTAGGAGTACCAGCTTTAAAACAAGGCGCTTCAATTGCGTTCCTCGAAGAAACGCAACAAGCGAGTGACGTGATAGCAGTAGCCGACTTTGAACGCGCACCCGACGATACCTTCAAGCTTCCACACCCCTTCGACGTGAATCCGGCGCTACCGCAAGAAGAAAGGAACAAGTTATTGGCTTTGCTGCGTCCCTACAGCGTCGAACTCAAAGTTACGACAAACACCTCTGGCGAAGCACCGGATAATAACCAAGGATGGAGGCGGACCTACCCGACAGTCACCGTACCGCGTCTCTTCACACGAGCGCGAAGCCATCCGGACTCAAGTCGACGACATGCTCAACGACGATATTATACAGCCATCGAAAAGTCCGTGGGCTGCGCCGGTCGTAGTCGTGAAGAAAAAAGACGGCACACTGAGGTTCTGCGTTGACTACCGGCGATTGAACAAGATCACCTAAAAGGACGTGTACCCCCTGCCACGAATCAACGACGCCCTCGACCACCTCTGCCATGCGAGTTACTTCTCATCGATGGATCTGACGACAGGCTACTGGCAATTTGAAGTGGACGAGAGAGATCGAAAGAAGACTGCATTCATAACCCCGGACGGCCTATACGAGTACAAGGTGATGCCGTTTGGGCTATGCACAGCACCAGCAACGTTCCAAAGAGTCAGGGACACTGTGCTAGCTGGCCTGAAGTGGCACACCTGCCTCGTATACCTCGACGATGTTGTGGTATTCTCCAGGACTTTCGACCAATACCTCGCAAGGTTGCAGTCGGTACTCGAGGCCATCCGAATGTCGGGGTTAACGCTGAAGCCTGAAAAGTGCCGCTTCGCGTACGAGGAACTGAAGTTTTTGGGCCATGTCGTCAACGCCGCGGGAGTCCTGCCTGACCCGGCGAAAACTTCAGCCATAGCGAACTTCCCAAGGCCGAAAGATAAGAAGGGCGTGCGCACATTTCTTGGACTGTGCGCATACTACCGGTGCTTCGTCGCAAACTTCGCACGCATTGCAGAGCCGCTCACGCGCTTGACGAAAGATAGCACCCCTTTCAGCTAGGAAGACGACAAGATAAGGCATTCTCCGAGCTGCATGAACACCTGCAAAGCCCACCCGTGTTCGCTCATTTCGACGAAAACGTCAAAACGGAAATACACAAGGACGCCAGTGATAGAGGCTTGGGTGTCGTCCTTGTCCAAAAACAAAGCGGGTGCGAAAACGTAATCGCCTATGCCAACCGTGGTCTGTCGAACGAGGAGAAAAACTACTCTGCCTCCGAAAAAGAGTACCTGGCTATAATATGAGCCATTTCAAAATTTCGCCCATACGTGTATGGCAGACCATTCAAGGTTGTAACAGACCACCATGCGCTGTGTTGGCTAGCCAATTTAAAGGACCCCTCTGGCCGTCTTGGGCGGTGGAGTTGCGCCTGCAAGAGTTCGACGTTACAATCATCTACAAATCCGGCATGAAACACTCCGACGGCGACTGCCTGTCCCGCGCCCCCGTCGACCCGCCACCACTAGACTGCGATGAAGACTGCGCGTTCTTCGGAGTCGTTACGGAGAGCGACCTAGCCGCCCAGCACCGTGCCGACCCAGACTTGCGCGTAATGATCGACTACCACGAAAGACGAAACGTCGCCGTGACTAGAGCGTTCAAGCGGAACTTACTAGCATTCAGCCTCAAAAACTCCGTCCTCGTGAAAAAGAATTTCAGCCCCGGAACAAGAACGAATTATCTACTTGTCATACCTGCAGACCTTCGTGACAAAATTTTGAAAGCGTCCCACGACGACACGTTTTCCGGACATCTCGGCACAGCTAGCACTATTGCAAAAATTAAGGCGAAGTACTTCTGGCCCCGCTTTACATCTGACGTCACCCACTACGTTCGGAGTTGCCGTGACTGCCAGCGCCGAAAAACGCCGCCGACAAGACCCGCCGGACTTCTGCAACCACTCGCTGTTCCGTCGCGCCCTTTCAACAGATTGGAATGGACCTTCTAGGCCCGTTCCCGACGTCACGATGGGAGAACAAGTGGATTGTCGCAGCGACAGACTACATGACGCGCTACCCAGAGACCGCCGCTCTTCCGCGGGGGACTGCACAAGAAGTCGCCAAGTTCTTTATAAACCAAGTTGTGCTGCGACATGGAGCCCCTGAAGTCCTAATCACGGACCGCGGAACGGCCTTTACCGCGGAGCTGATGCAAGGAATCTTACGCTACAGCAACACGGATCACCGAAGAACGACGGCGTACCACCCCCAAACGAACGGACTAACGGAACGTCTGAACAACACGATTGCGGGTATGCTGTCCATGTACGTCGACGTTGAACATAAGACTTGGGACAAAGTCTTCCCGTATGTCACGTTTGCGTACAATACAGCGACGCAGGAAACTACGCAGATGACACCGTTCGAGCTTGTTTACGGAACACGGCCGACTACAATGCTCGACGCCATGCTTCCGCATGTAGAAGACGACGAGCTCAAAGCCGACGTCCAAGGATACCTTCAACGTGCGGAAGAGGCCCGCCAGCTCGCTCGAGTTTGTATAACGGACCAGCAGCTGGTGAATGCCGGCCGCCACAACCTCCGACGCCGAGACGCCGAGTACCAACCAGGCGATCGTGTGTGCGCTTGGACTCCCATTCGACGACGCGCACTCAGTGAGAAGCTTGTGCGACGGTATTTCGGACCCTACCAGATTCTACGACGTGTTGGCTAATTAACCTACGAAGTGATCCCTAGTGGTAAATCTGGCACATCACGACGACGCACGCGACCGGAAGTCGTCCACGTGGTTCGCTTCAAACCGTACTTCGCAACATGGCGAACTTTTTTTGTTGTTGTTTTGTTGTTGCTGTTCGTTCGAACTCTCGTTTTATTTTAGCATCGGGTCGATGCACTCTTAGAGGGGGGGGGGGGTAATGCCGCGAACCATGTAGGGGTTGTTTATTATTGGTTGTTTTTAATGCCCGGCCGCGCCCGGCTCTGTTATCTGTGTCCCATGCGAAGCACGTGTTCCATTCCTTGTTTTTATGCCCCACGGGCTATCTCATTCAGATAAGCAGAGTGTTTCGCCCTAACGCCGCTAGCCCAGAATAATCTTCTGTGATCTACTATGTTCTGGATGCAAATCGACGGTTCCAGAAACTCTCGCGCTGAAAGATAAAAGCCTGCACAGTAGACGCCGCGGCATTCGATTCTGCGACGCTCGCCGACGCACGTTCGTCACTTTGTGGATTCTGCTTCGCCGCCTCTGTATTCTTTTCAGTTGTTAGGGGAGCACAAGTTCGCTCCAATAAACTTGTTTCTTTTCCAAACAACTGCATCACCCTTGGCTTCGTGACAATATATCTTCCTAGTCCAGATCAGAAGTAATTTCCTAAAGTGAATGTGAATACCTTTTGTTTGGGGTATTCATTGAAGGTTGTGGCCATTACTAGAGAAGGGTAGTAACGGCCAGGCACTCTCAGACTATGAATGGTAGCCTACTAGTGTCACTGGAGAAGAACTTGTATGACAGCTGCATCTTTCCTGTACTCATCAACGGGACAAAAACTGGGAGGCACACTAATTTAAATTGAGGACGACTCTGTGAGCAATGGAGTGGAAGGTGATAGGTGTAACATTAAGGGACAAGTAGTGAGCGGATTGGGTTAGAGAGCAAACACGTGTTAAGACCAATAAAGTAGTTAAGAAGAAATCGGTGTGGGCAGGTCATGTAATGTGAAGGCAAGATAACCGTTGGTCAGTAAGAGTAACAGAGTGGTTCCCTAGAGAAGGAAAATTTGTCAAGGTGTAGGAGAAAATTAGATGGGGAGAGGAGCTAAAGACTTTTGAGGGATAAATTGGACGCAATTATCACAGAACCTAGAAAATTGGAGATCGATGGGAGAGGCCTTTGCCCTGCAGTTGGCGTAGACAGGCTGGTGATAAATTGGTTTTAGATATGAAAAGTTCTCCGTCAGCCAGCACACCTCAAATTCTTACTGCGAATAGAATATTGTCGCACTGCATGCAATAGAAACTCCGTAATAGGGAAAAAAATGTGGCCCGGTGTTCCACTTTAATCGGCGGGATACATCATACGAGTGTAGGTCGCTAATGGAAAGCGGCCTGGAATGCGTCACACCTCGACTTGTGCCCAGTGTGGTCTCCCATGCTACACTCTTAGTCTGGTTCATTCTAAGTTCGTGTTTAAAAAGGTGATCCGCACATTTTATATAGATACGAAAGAGAAATAACTAGAACGAGACATATAGGTGAACCGTCAACTTGTTTTCATTATGTTTGAAATTTTTATCTGGAATAGTACAATTGGGGTCATGCGCTGTCGGCGTTTCCAGTTACTGTTCTACTGTTGTGCCAGTAAACATTTGTGAAGAGTGAGTTTGTATATTTTTTGATCCTGTCGTGTTCCACATTGCTCGTGCACTGCAGTGAAGTATACACTGCTTCGTGAATCAACTGCGACAATGAACCGCCTATATGTTTGATGCTTCTTCGCAGGATATGAACTTGCATGAAGATGCACTTCCACTTGCCCGAAGAGAGACGTGCACACCGCATTTAAAATCTAACAAACTTCGCCCACCTTTATTAAACTGCCTGGCAATAGTGCACTTTCATAAGCAGCTAACACGTAATATTAGTGATATCTATCGACAGAAAACGAAATCTCACTTTGCCAACGCCGTAGAAAGCATTCAAAATGTCGTGAGAAGGTAATCTTAGGGAAAGGAGAAATTGCAGGAACTCATGTCCAGATGTTCTGGTGCGCCCAAACTGCTTTCGTTAACTTCGTATTGTGCTAATTTGAGGCGTGCAATACAAAATCAGCAGACTTGAATTTGGGAAGGACTAAACGTCTTCCGTTTCCCGCTCTGCTGCTCGGGCGAAGCCATACCTGCAGTAGTGCTGCAGAATTCGTAGTGCTTTTCTGAGCATCTTCATTACAAAATACTTTTTCAGGCCATACATGTTGTCCATTTGGTTTAGGAAGCGTCGCAAAAAAAGCAGTTTTTGTTGAACTCTCGGTCATCATCTCGCTGCGGTGTGGCACACGCACAATTTTAAGTGTTTCATAACAATATATAAATGGCTACATCCTGCGGAGAACTAGGTAGTTAGTTCACGTGACAGGTGGTGATGCGGTACGTACATAATGTTAATCGACATCGCCACATTTTACACTACCACAAATGATGATACCAATGCTTAGAAATTCGTTTGCTTTTTTCTTCTCCTACGGAATAATAATTTCCACACGCAAAAATAAAAGGCTCTTTGCACGAAGCGGTTGAGTGGGTGCTATCCCGAAGAAGAACGGAACGAAGATTGGAGCACTAAATCTACCACGCGGTATCTGCCTTATCTTCGAGGTATAAATACTGAAATGGCATTGTTATTTCAAGTTATACATTGCGGTATCGGGAAAATTCGCTGTTTTACCTTTTTTTTTTTGTTATTCCATGACATAAACGTATAAACGAACAAACTCTGAAAACGTTTTCGGAGAATATTTTAAGGGCTCCTTGGGGGAATGTGCTTAAAATAAAAGAGCCAAACAAGGCGTACGAAGAATTTCTGAACATTCTAAAGCCAATTTATGCTGCTTCGTTTCCTTTGGTTAAAGCAAAGCAGAACAGAAAGGTTCGTAAACTCTGGATTAACGCTGAACTTGGGAAAAGAATACAAGAAAAAAATATTTTATTTAGCCGCTATCTTAAAACGAGAGATACTAAACTGTTCAAAAGAATTCAAGGTTAAAAGCAATCGCCTAAATAAAGACCTGAAAAAGCCTAAGCAAGAGTATTATAACAATATATTTAGCTCAGTTTCTGGGTGTTCAGATATAATGTGAAAAAGGCTAAATTCTCTCTTAAATCACAATGTGTCCTCGCGTTCAGTACACAGCATAAATCTTAACGGCGAGGTTATATCGGGAAAGCCCTTGGCCGACACTTTTAATAAATTCTGTGTAAATGTCGCAGAAACACGTGATGTGAGTAATAATCTTGAAAATGTCCCATTTATCGACAGTAATATTTTTATAGATCCCACAAGTGAGAATGAAGTGAAATTACTAGTTTTGAATTTGAAAAATAGTACCGCACTTGATATTGACGGGATGCAAGTTCAACCTATAAAATATGTTCTTATGTTCTTTCTTCCATATATAACACATATATTTAATTTGTGCCTTGGCCCCGCTGTTTTCCCCTCCGAAATGCAAGTTGCACGCGTTACCGTACTCTTCAAGAAAGGCGATAGGAATAACATGTCAAAAATCCGGCCAGTGTCCATTCTGCCAATCTTATTGAAGGCATTAGAAAAGCTAATCTTGAAACGGTTGAATAATTTTGAACAGAAGTTTCAGTTGCTTCATGATTCGCAGTGTGGTTTCCGCAAAGGCCTTAGTACAGAATATGCTCTCATGGCACAGAAAGAGTACATTTATCAGCAATTCGAACAGGGAAACGTTGTGTTGGGCTTGTTTGTAGATTTTACGAAAGCTTTTGACCACATTAACCACAATTTACTTATTCAAAAACTGGAACGGTACGGTATTCGTGGAACGGCGGGGTCACTACTATAGTACTATCTGCAACACCGTAATCAGATTGTTAGTGTGGGTTGTCACAGTTCAGATTCTTTGTCAATCGTTACAGGAGTTCCACAAGGAAACACTTTGGGGCCTTTCCTCTTCAATGTTTCCATTATTGATATCGTGAACATTTCCTCAAACGTTAGATTTATAATATATGCAGATGATACAAGTATATTGTTAACAGGAAAATTAGTGAACGAACTAATAACACATGCAAGTATACTGCTGGGTATATTAAAAAAATGGACAAGACAAAATGGTTTAAAAATAAATGTTGCAAAGACTAAGGCTATGGTATTTCATGCTAAAAATAAAACGGAAATTGTAAATCAAACTATTATTTTAAATTCCATCCCTGTCGAGATAGTCCCTTCTCTTAAAATATTAGGAGTAATATTTCAAGAAACATTATCATTGGATCATCACATACACTTTTTAGCTGCGAAGGTCTTTCAGGTAGTCGGCCTTGTGTACCGAAACAAGCACTTGCTTCCTCGGAATATTTTGTTTTTAATTTACAATACCTTATTTTTATCAAGAATCAATTACTGCCATCTAGTTTCGGCTCTAACTTCTCAAGAAAACCTAAACAAACTTCATAAGCTTCAAAAGAGATTTTTGCGGGTGGTGGAGGACGTCCCAAGTACCCATCATACGAGCTCCTTATTTGAAAAATACAACTCAATGCCAGTAATAAAAATGTACGATTTTATTTTGTCCAAGAAATAATAGCAAGATATCAAAAACTTGAACGCGTTTCTAAAGCAGTTGGCAGATTTAGTACTTAACCAGCCTAAGTATAATACCCGAAAAAATGAAATGTGGAATGTTCGAACCTTTAAAACCACATACGGTCTTCAATCGCTTGGAAATAAACTTCCACGATTGCTAAATCAACTTTGGGATAAAGAAATTGACTTAGAAAAAGTCACCTTTAAACAACTACGAAGTCATTTTCTCCTGGCGACATGATCACTTGCTCTGTTACTTGCAATTTTCCTAAAATGTATTTTTGTATCCTGTTTTTTTATTGACTTGTAATATTGTATACTGCTCTGTGTTTTCCCGCGATACGTTTGTTAGTGTCTTGTTTTTTTTTCACTGTTTCGGAAAATGACAATGTATTTGTGGTGTTTGCCAAAACGATAAATTAGGCATTTCCTTTCATTATGATGCTGTTTTTGTGTTTGCAAGGCAAGTACGCCTGTCTTTCGCATTGCGAAATCGATTATTTGTTTCTAGCATTATACGCTCCAATGCACTTCACCTGTACAGTGTTTGTCTCTCGTTTTTTCTTTTTTCTCGTAGACTTTCTCGTATGCTTCACTCGTATGTATCACGCGTATGTTTCTTCTCTTTTTTTTAAGGCTAATGCGCCTACATTTTTCGCATTTTCTCAAACTATATTTTGTTCAAGCATTACACGTTTCGTTTCATTACACATGTACAGTGATGATTCTTCTTGTAGTAGACCAGTTTATTTCACGCGTATGATCCGGAATATTTTTATGAGAGTGTGACGGCTGCTGCCATGTCTTCGGGGAGGGGGGAGGAGACCTGCGGCCTTGTAAAGCTGGCATCACGCCAGCTTTTTCTGCAGGTCTCCTGCATCATGTATCCTTGATGCCAAATAAAGTCATTATTATTATTATTATTATAATTCAATTTCACCGAATGACCTGCCTTCACCCGCAGGTGCCCCGGTTGCTGCTTTCCTACAGTATTCGTGTTCAGGAGAACAAACTGCAGGGAAATGAGCAGATGTATTATTACTCACTAATTGGCTATGTCAAACTGGCTTCACAACTCCAAAGTAGTTTTGTATAGCGTGGGCATTAAATAGCATCAAAGTACATTTTATTGGTTTTCGAAAGGCTTGTTGTCGAGAGAACACAGTCCATTTATTTATTCATTTTATTTATTTCAATAACTTCAATGCCCAAAGGGCGTTACAGAAAGGAGTGGATAACTTTAGAAAAGAATTGTACACGGGGGAGAATATTCAAGTTACACTATAAATGCGGTTTACATATAGAAAATATTAATGTTGATAGAAATTATACAAAGTTAATAGCAATATACAGGCTCAAACAAAGAAATAAAGATAAAGCGAGCATATGATCTAATGCAATGCAATTAAAAACCACTTATGAAATAACATCAGCGGATGAGACCAAAATACAAGCAGAAGAAAATACGAAACGAACATACATACACACGAAAAATAAACCCATCTACCAAAAAAAATCAGTGTAAAAGATAGGGAGGCTGTAAACATGTTGGATAAATATACAATGCACGCGTGTAAACAACAACAGGAAGAAAAAAGTTTAATAGGAAGATAAAGTAGCGTTTGGCGGCCGTTAGAAATGCCCGCGTATCGGTGATTGTGGCGATTCAGGTTGGCATGTGGTTCCATTGTGTCGATGTTTTTCGTGATGAAGGAATCAAAACATAGATTTGTATTGCAATGCGGAACTTAAACCTTGTAGGAATGATCAGTGCGTGGTTATATATATGATGGACTACTTACAAGTTCGTTTTTTTTTTAAATTGGGTTAGGGTGGTAGATCTTGTTAAATACACTCCATCGAACTGCTGTTCTGCGCAAAGAAAGATTGGGTGGATTAAGGGTGCGTTTCCTAGATGCTATACTTGACATGCGAGAGTAGTTAGCCAAGATAAAATATGCGCTGCGGTTCTGAACGGATTCTAAAGCGTTAGTAAGATAATCGAATCCCGAGTCGCATACTGCGCAGGCATATTCTACCTTCGGACCAATTAATATTTTGTAAAGTATCAATTTCAGGTTAAAGGGTCAACAGAAAAGTTACGTCGGAGGTACCCAAGGGTCTTATTAGCATTGTTAATTATGTAATTCACGTGCGTTTCTCAAGCTAAGTTATGAGTTATGTGGACTACTAGATATTTATGAGTTTTAGCCTCTTCAAGTTGGCGGCCTTTATTAGTGTAAATTAAAGCTTCACGGGGGTTCAGACACCGGAAACTTCTGATTGTTTTGCATTTAAAGGGACCCAGAAAAGCCTTTTCTAAAAGTTACAAAAGGCCCTGATTGCCGCGTAGTACCAGTATAGCGATGCAATGCGTTGACATTATTCACCTACATTCAGTATTAGCTCCACCAGAAGCAAATAAGTACACCTGTACCCCCTTGCTGATCGATTCCTCCTCCCTCTCTGTTTCTTTCAAAGCAGCTAGAAACACTTGGAATAGCCATGTGACACCGCGACCCTCGACTTCCGTTCTCCGCTAGCAACATTCCTGCGCCCAGGCACGCGTCAATCGCTGCAGACCCGCCTGTGCCTCGGGATCGCGCAAGAAGGAGGAAGAGCAGCCGAAAGCCAATGGCAGTGACGTTTCAGGCGACCGAAGATCGGCCGAATCAGGGGGGCGCCTCGCCGTTGCGTCAGCCGCGGTCGGCGTTGCGTCAGCCGCGGTCAGCTTGCTGCGGCGGCGCGCTCATCGGCTGAGAAAGGCGATCTTCAAAAATTGTTTACAAACAATCCGTACAACGTATTGGGCTCACACTTGGCTCAAAAATTCCCCGTTATGTGTTCTGCCACCCGAATGCATTTGATTTCCACCTTCACAAAGTTTTTCTGGGTCTCTTTATTAATGTTTAGACGTATGTTCCAATTATTACACCAGTTAGACACTGTGTTTAGATCACACTGTAGCAGTGACGAGTCAGAATTTGAAGAAATGGTTTGATACAGTACACAATTATCCGCAAACAATCTGATGGAAGAGTTAATTGAGCTAGGTAGATCATTGATATAAATTAGAAAATGAAGGGGGGCGAGTACGGATACCTGAGGCACGTGTGATGCGACTGAACAGAAATAAGAGTCAAAATCATTATCGATTACAAATTGTGTTCCATTAGACAAGACACTTTGACTCCAAGCTACAATATTACGGTCCAGATTAAACTTTCGAAGCTTCATGCAAAGTAACTGATGAGAAACATGATCGAATGGTTTGGAGAAGTCCAAGAATATGCAGTCAACAAAATATTCTTTATCTAGAGCAGAGAAAAAGTCATGTGAAAGAAATAAGCTGCGTCTCGCAAGAAAATGGTTTCCTAAAGCCTTGTTGGCATGAAGAAAAAAAAGAGTTGTTTTCCAGAAACTTAATCAGGTGGGAATAATATATGTGTTCGAAAAGGTTACCGGGGATGACAGGTAATGAAATCGGACGGTAATTTAATGGGTTGTGCGTGTCGCCGGACTTTAATAATGGGACCACCTTGCCATTCTTCCAATCGTCAGGTAAGGTGTACGAGGTTAATGACTGGGTGGAAATCTGAACAAGAATTATGGATTAACATACTCCAGTGCTTTTGAGAAATTTTAAATTTATTCCATCTACTCCCGATGACGATGATAATTTTAAATTCCTGATGACTGGCAAGAGTCCACCCCAGTCAATAACAACTCGTTCCATTGGTGAAAAATCGACCTCTTCAATTGAACACAAGTTAGTATTTGGGGATGATTGAGTAGAGACCTTCTTAAACGCATCATTCAAAACCAAACAGCTGTTGGAATGAGGGATGACGGCACGGTTTTAGTCAACTAAAAAGATTGCTTTGTTTTTGGGGGCAGTGATTATAATCCAGAATTTATTGGTATTTTCAACAAGCAGCAAGGAAAGGGTACCATTGAAATAAACGCGCTTTGGTTTTTTTAACGGCATACTTGAAAACATTATTACTTTGGCGGTACATAGGCCATGCATCAGGGTGGTTGCACTTGAGCGCATTCCGAAACAGTCACTTCTTTCTATTGAAAAGGCGCTTGAGGGAAGTAATAAACCAAGGGGCACCGTGTTTACAAAGAGTGACGCGCGAGGGAATATACTTTTTTATCAAGGAGTGAATTTTATCTTTAAAACGGGCCCAGTTAGTATTTAGTGTACGTTCATACAATTGGACCATGAAATCATCTATGAAGGCTTCAAGCTCAGTGTTATTGGCTGCAAAGTCGACCTTGCTATAATTCCTAATGCGGTTTGCTTTACTGGCGGTTCGGTTAGTATCTGTGTTTACCGAGAAGTGAATAAAACAATGATCACTAAGACCTGGCGTAAGGGCGAGCAAGTGGACGAGATCTGGTGGAGTGTTTAAAACTACATCAAGTATATTAGCGCTTGATAGGGAGGTGCGTGTCGGTTGGTAACAAGCTGTGAAAAAGGAAACGTACTACACAAGTCAAGAAATTCTGTTGCTTCACGGGAGGAACAAGAAATGCTCGAGCCACTTCCGGACCAATTTATTTGAGGGTAATTGAAGTCGCCTAAAAGGAAGATTGGAGACTTGGGGAATCCTATAGTAGTGGTGTTTATTACGTAATGAATATCACTGCAAAATGATGAGGGGGCATTGGGTGATCTATACAGACGCAAAAATAGCGTTTTGGTGCATGATGTGAACACATGCGCAACACAATTCCAACGGAGTTGCAAGCGGAATATGGAGCGCCTGAAGATGATCCGCGACAGCAATCAGGACACCTCCTCCCTACATTCTGCCTCTATCGCATCGATAGAAGCCAAATGATTTATGGCATTCAAAAATTTCGCTGCACAAAACTTTCGCAGACAACCACGTCTCGTTAGAATAACTACATCGGCATTGCAAGTATCGATAAAGGAGGACAATTCATCGCGCTTATTCACAATGCTGGGAATGTTCCAAAATAAAAAGCAAACTGCATTCACGCAACTACTAACATTTAGCTAGGAAGAAGGAGTGCTGGGCATGCTAACTTCTTCCGCGTGTGTCGAGTCGACATGCAGAAGTCTTCACTGTATCTCCCTCCAGAAGCTTTTAGTTGTGATCAGGAAGAAAATATTGAATCTTTAGCTTTGAAATGCGAAAACGTGACTATTACAATCCGGCATTTATCTTGAACAAACTTTCCAAAGCGATAAGCGCGTTCGATTGCCTCGTCCGGCAACTGAGTTTTCAAAGCAGAAGATCGCGAATTTTGGTCTCGGATTCGGTCCACGATTCGGTAAATCTGTCGGACAGTCCGTAAAAAATGAGATTTTGGTGCGGAGATCTGTCTTCGAGTTCATCCAGATGACGATTTAGGGATTCTGTTTCGCTGCGCACAGCATCAGAAACCTTGTGACAGATGTCCATCCCAGAACACCCATCAGACGCGGCAATCTTTTCCTCCACGGCCGTCAGCCTTTCATTATTGTCGGCTACATAGCAATTACATACATTAGCTTACATCGCAATTTATAATCAATCACCGTATCGAATGCATCGCAATTACATACATTAGCTTACATACAAAGTTAGAATGAATCACTGTGTCGAATGCTTTCGAGAGGTCTATGAATATAGCATCTATCTGGTTACCGCAGTGAAGGCTGCAGGATAAGTCATGTGTGAATTCTAATAATTGGGTTGCGGTACTAAAACCGCGGTGAAACCATTCTGGACGTTCGAAAGTTTGTTACTTGATTCAAGATATTCTGTTTTATGTTCCTAAATTATGTGTGCCAAGATTTTACATGCGTGCGTGGTAGTAGAGTTTGGCCTTAGTTCGAAAATAGTTGTTTGTTGCCTGTTTTATAAAATGGAAGCACCTTGGCGTGTTTCCATGTCAACGGAACAAGTCCAGTCTTAAGCGATGTTCTAAAAATAATAGTAACATACCCAGGCAGTACAGATAACGTGACCAGCCTTTGGTTCATTTTTTGCCGATGCTTGGATTGTTAGGCTATTGGCAAAGTTTGGACTGCCAGAGAATATATGTTATTTGGCATGCATTTGGTCACGGAATAGTTGTTGTCTGTTCGGTCAGCCGAGGTCTTATCTCAAAGGCAAGCATCGGGCCACAGAGAACATCTTTGTTCATTGGTCACCATACGTCCGACGACGAACAGCACGCGACGGGCCACAGATTACTTGTTTCCTTTTTGGCCAGGTGAGGTCCGAAGACGAACTGCAAGCGTCTGGCCATAGGGGCCGCGTTGTCTGTATGGCCAGTCTAGGTCCCAAAATGAACAGCAAGCATCTGTCCACGGAGTACACGCTTTCTATAGGGCCACCATACGTCTGATGACGAACAAAGAGCGTCTGGCCACGCAGTAATCGTTTCCCATTTGGCCAGCAGAAGGCGGAACAGAAACGGCAACAGTCTGGCCACGAATTACGTCTTTCCTGTTTGGCCAACAATGGTCCGAGGACGAACGACAAGCATCTGGCCGCGGAATACACGTTTTCTCTGCGGCCACCCATGTAGAAAAGATCTCCGGACAGAGAATTGCGCGTGTGTACGTGACGACCTCTGAAAGGAGGGGTCACGGTGGGTGTGAAATACAATGGTGCGGATGAACGAGCCGCTTGTCCGCGGGGACTCTATGACATGCAGTAGCATGGTAGGTAGCTTCGCGAGCGCCTGGCGGTGGCACTGACCTCTACCGCGAATGTCCCTTTCAGTGAGTCAGCTAATTATGGCCATTAGAGCAGCAAAGATCTCTCCTTTACTTTATAAGCGCTGATAAAGCAGGTACGGCTGCTGACTTGACTTTTATTAACAGAAATATTGGTGTGTGGGATGGTAAATTCTACTTCAAACATTTTTTTCACGCCGAAGCTGGTTTAAACAAAAACGCACACGTAAATGCTACAACTACATCACACAGGGATATTAAGTTAGCGCCGCACAGGCGACGTAAGGGCATTCTTAAAAAAAAACGAAAAAAAAAACAACAGCTGTTGCAATGGATCTAACTAGCATTCGTGTTGTGTTTGGAAGCACCGCACCACTCTGGTTACTTTAGGCGTGATACCGATGAATAAAAGCAAAAACAGGCGATGAGCATGTAGACCCATCATTTAATTTTCTTTTTCCCAGCCTACCAAGCACATGCATTACCTTCTAGAATACAGCTAAGTGCCTGTGATACACATGGCGCTACTGATTCCCATCAGCCTTTCATTGGAGACGTGCTGTATTAATAAATAATAAATAATTTGCGTCGTAATAACAACATACCCCTTAGCACTGCTATGCATGACTGCATACTTCCCTGTGCCACAATGTCTTGTGACCGAGGTGCTTCGCAGAAAACACGATGTTTCGTCATTGGTGAGTGGAACATCCTTTACGATTGATTTCGGTTATATTTCCTATAGAATTCAGTACCTGGACAAAAAAAAACCCTTGGAGGCTTCCAAATATGGAATTCACGATAGCTACAGGCCATGTAGAGGTTTTACGATCTAATGTATATTGTCACGAAGCCAAGGACGACGCAGTTGTCTTGAAGGAGAAACAAGTTTATTGGAGCGAACTTGTGCTCCCCTAACAACTCAAAGGAATACAGAGACGGCAAAGCAGCGGTCAACAAAGTGACGTGTGTCGGCGAGCGTCGCAGAATCGAATGCCGAGGCGTCTGCTCTGCAGGCTTTTTATCTTTCGGCGCGAGTGTTTCTGGAACCGTCGATTCACATCCAGAACATTGTAGATCACAGACGATTATTCTGGGCTTGCGAGGTTAGGGCGAAACAGTTTGCTTATCTGAGTGTGTTAGCCCGTGAGGCATAAAAAGACGCGCTTGCTTGGAACGCAGATAACACAACCGGGTGTGGCCCGGCAGTAAAAATAAACATTAAATAAGCAAGCCCATACACGGTTTACGGTATTACCCCCCCCCCCCTTTAAGAGTGCATCGACCCGATGCTAAAAAAAAAGACAGTCCGAACAAACAACAACAACAAAAAAAGTCCGTCATCTTGCATAGTAAGGTTTCAAGCGAACCACGTGGACGACTTCGGGCCGCGTGCGTCGTCGTGATGTTCCGGAATCACTATCGGGGATCACCTCGTAGGTAAAATGGCCGACACGTCGTAGAATTTGGTAGGGTCCGAAATATAGTCGCAGAAGCTTCTCACTGAGTCGGCGTCGTCGGATGGGAGTCCAAACCCAAATACGGTCCCCTGGGTGGTACTCGGTGTCTCGGCGGCGGAGGTTGTAGCGGCCGGCATCTACCAGCTGCTGGTCTGTTATACGAACTCGAGCGAGCTGGCGGGCCTCCTCCGCACGCTGAAGGTATCCTTGGACGTCGGTGTTGAGGTCGTCGTCTTCTACGTGCGTAAGCATGGCGTCGAGCATCGTAGTTGGCCGTCTTCCGTAGACAAGCTCGAACGGCGTCAGCTGCGTTGTCTCATGGATAGCCGTGTTGTACGCAAACGTGACATACGGGAACACTTCGTCCCAAGTCTTATGTTCAACATCAACGTACAATGACAGCATATCTGCGATTGTCTTGTTCAGACGTTCTGTTAGTCCGTTCGTTTGGGGGTGGTACGCCGTCATTCTTCTGTGATCCGTGTTGCTGTAGCGTAATGTCCCTTGCATCAGCTCCGCAGTAAAGGCCGTTCCGCGGTCCGTGATTGGGACTTCCGGGGCTCCATGTCGCAGCACAACATGGCTTATGAAGAACTTTGCGAATTCCTCTGCAGTGCCCCTCGGAAGAGCGGCGGTCTCTGCGTAGCGCGTCATGTAGTCTGTCGCCACGACAATCCACTTGTTCTGTGACTGTGACGTAGGCAACGGGCCTAGAAGTTCCATTCCAATCTGTTGAAAGGGCCTCGACGGGACGGCGATCGGTTGCAGAAAGACGGCGTGTCGTGTCGGCAGTGTTTTCCGTCGCTGGCAGTCACGGCAACTACGAACGTAGTGGGCGACGTCGGATGTAAGGCGGGGCCAGAAGTACTTCACCTTGATTTTTGCAATAGTGCGAGCTGTGCCGAGATGTCCGGAAGACGGGTCGTCGTGGCACGCTTCCAAAATTTCGTCACGGAGCTCTGCAGGGATGACAAGTAGGTAATGCGTTCTCGTTCCGGGGCTGAAATTCTTCTTCACGAGGACTGAGTTTTTGAGGCTGAATGCCGGAAAGTTCCGCTTGAACGACCTAGGCACGGCGACATTTCGTCCTTCGAGGTAGTCGATCATGACGCGCAAGTCGGGGTCGGCACTCTGCTGGGCGGCTAGGTCGGTCTCCGTAACGACTCCGAAGAACGCGCTGTCTTCATCGCAGTCTAGTGGTGGCGGGTCGACGGGGGCGCGGGACCGGCAGTCGCCGTCGGAGTGTTTCCTGCCGGATTTGTAGACGATTGTAACGTCGAACTCTTGCACGCGCAAGCTCCACCGCCCAAGACGGCCAGAGGGGTCCTTCAAATTGGCGAGCCAACACAGCGCATGCTGGTCTGTGACAACCTTGAATGGTCTACCATATACGTATGGGCGAAATTTTGAAATGGCCCATATAGTTGCCAGGCACTCGTTTTCAGAGGCTGAGTAATTTTTCTCCTCCTTAGACAGACCACGGCTTCCAAAGGGGATTACTTTTTCGCTAGCGCTTTGCTTTTGGACGAGAAGGGCACCCAAGCCTATATCGCTGGCGTCGGTGGGAATTTCTGTTTTGGCGTTTTCGGCGAAATGAGCGAGCACGGGAGGGCTTTGCAGGCGTATTTGCAGCTCGCAGAATGCCTTTTCTTGGTCGTTTTCCCAGCTAAAAGGTGTGCTATCCTTCGTCAACCGTGTGAGTGGCTCTGCAATGCGGGCGCAAGTTTGCGACGACGCGCCGGTAGTATGCGCAAAGTCCGAGAAATCTTCGCACGCCCTTCTTGTCTTTCGGCCTTGGGAAGTTCGCAATGGCCGAAGTTTTTGCCGGGTCAGGTAGGACTGCCGCGGCGTTTACGACCTGGCCCAAGAACTTCAGCTCCTCACACGCGAAACGACACTTTTCAGGCTTCAGCGTTAACCCCGATGTACGAATGGCCTCGAGTAGAGACTCCAACCTTGCAAGGTGTTCGTCGAAATTCCGGGCGAATACCACCACGTTGTCGAGGTATACGAGGCACGTGTGCCACTTCAGGCCAGCTAGCACAGTGTCCATGACTATCTGAAACGTTGCTGGCGCCGTGCACAGACCATAAGGCATCACCTTGAACTCGTATAGGCCGTCCGGGGTTATAAACGCAGTCTTCTCTCGGTGTCTCTCGTCCTCTTCAATTTGCCAGTAGCCGGTCTCCAAATCCATCGATGAGAAGTACTTGGCATGGCAGAGGTGGTCAAGGGCGTCGTCGATTCGTGGCAGGGGATACTGTCCTTTTTGGTGATTTTGTTTAGTCGCCGGTAGTCAACGCAGAACCTTAATGTGCCGTTTATTATCTTTACGAGTACGACCGGTGCAGCGCAGGGGCTTTTCGATGGCTGTATAATGTCGTCGCTGAGCATGTCGTCGACTTGAGTCCGGATGGCTTCCCGTTCGTGGGAAGAGACGCGGTATGGTGACTGTCGGGTAGGTCGAGCTCCATCTTCAGTTATAATACGGTGCTTCGCTAGGGGTGTCTGACGTAATTTTAAACTCGACGAAAAACACTCGCTGTAGCGACGCAGCAAAGCCAATAATTTGTTCCGTTGTTCTTGCGGTAGCGCCGGATTCACGTCGAAGGGGAGCGGAAGCTTGACGGTGTCATCGGGTGTGCATTCAAAGTCGGCGACAGCGATCACGTCACTTTCTTCTTGCGTTTCTTCGAGGAACGCAATTGCAGCTCCCTTGTTTAAATGCTGGTACTCTTCGGTGAAATTAGTGACCAAAACGTGAGATTGGCGTTGCTTAAAGTGCGCAATGCCTCTTGCGACGGAGACACCGCGGTCGAGAAGCAACCTTCGATCACTCTCTACGATAGCGTCGATGTCAGAAGCAGCATCCTCACAGTAGACGGCGATCATCAAGCTTGCGCGGGATGGCAGGGTGATGTGATCGTCGCCGATCCTGACAGCAGCACGGTGATCGGGGTTCGGCTGCGGCGTCGTGGAGTGATCGGACGAAAAAGTTATCGACTTGGTCTGCAGATCAATTATTGCGCCGTTGTCCATCAAAAAGTCCATTACGAGAATTACGACCCGGGAGCAGTTACGCAAAATAACGAACTCAGCAGGGTACGTGGTGCCGCCTATGGTGACGCGTGATGTGCACGTCCTACTTGGCGTCACGAGATGGCCTCCTGCTGTGCGTATATGCGGACCGTCCCATGTTGTCGTAACTTTCTTCAGCTTCGACGCGAATGAGCCGCTCATTACCGAGTAGTCGGCTCCCGTGTCGATGAGGGCGACTACCTCAATGCCGTCAATGGACAACTGGACGTCGGGCGCCGCTTTCCTGGAGTTTTTGTTGCATCGGGGCGTGAATCTCGTCTTGTGCGTGTTGACGGTCGGGCACCATGCGTCGTCATTCTCGTCATCTTCTCAGCGGCAGGCTCTGTAGCTTCGGGTACGCGTCGCGTCGTGTCGTCGTCGGGTTCGGGAGTCACGTCCGGGTTAGATCGAGTCGTTGGGCTGCAGGTACGTGTTCGGTCGCGGCCATGGGTTGTTGGAGGGTTTTCGTTTTTTCGCCGTTCTGCAACTTCACCTCCAGTAGTTGCTGCTTCTAGTTTCCCCCGCGCGGGCTGGAGCACCTTCCACGTGAGAAGTCAGCGGTGTTATGGCGGTTTGGCGACTGGTACCGGTAGGGCGACGGCGAAAGGTTGAAGAGGGCAGGCCCTCGGTTCGTGTTGGACAGGTATTCGTCGATCTCAGTAGGGCGCTGGCCGGGTCGGGGGCGTGGTGCGTCGACGGAGAATCCTCGCAGACCAAGCCTCTTGTAAGAGCAGCGACGGTTGATGTGGTCGGCCTCTCCGCAGTGGTAGCACAGCGGGCGATTATCGGCGTTCGCCACACGTCGGTCTTCCTTGGCGTCTGGTATTGGTCTACAGGGCGTCGGGGGGGGGGGGCGGCATTGGACGGCTGTATGGCTGGGCCTTTTGATGACGGGTTGGAACAGGGCCGGGTTCACGAAGAGCTGCGGAGTAGGTCATCGCTTGGGGCTGACGGGGTGCTTCTGAAGGCATAGACGTTCCCAGCGCCTGTTGAAACTCTTCACGAATGACGTCAGTCAGAGAAGCCACTTGAGGTTGCGGCGTTGTTGGAAAAAGCTTCTGGAGCTCCTCCTTGACCACTGCTCGAATGGTCTCGCGCAATGTATCGGAGCTTACAGTTGCGGCACCCATGGTCTCCGAGAACAGCGCGTTGATAGGGCGGTCGTATTGCCTCGTTCGAATTTCTAGCGTCTTCTCCATCGCGGCCGCCTCAGACGCGAATTTACCCACCGTCTTGGGCGGGTTACGGACTAGACAAGCAAAAAGCTCTTGCTTCACTCCTTGCATTAGAAACCTGAGCTTCTTTTCTTCGGTCATTTCGGGGTCCGCAGGGCAAAAAAGTCGCTTTATCTTCTCAAGGAAGATCACGACACCTTCGTTAGGGTGCTGCGTTCGAGTTTCAAGCAAAAGCGCAGATCGCTCTTTTCTCACAACGGTAGTGAAGGTCTTAAGAAACTCCCTTTTGAATTGAGTCCAGCCGGTCAAAAAACTCTCATGGTTCTCGAACCAAGTTCGAGCAGCATCTTCTAAGTAAAAGAAGACATGCTGGAAAGTTTCTTCGTCGTCCCACCTGTTGAAGATGCGGATGCGCTCCAGCTTCTACAACCATTCTTCGGGGTCTTCAGCGGGGGCTCCCCGGAACGATGGCGGTTCCCGGGGCTGCTGCAGGACGATTGGCGACATTGTTTCTTGCACCATGGTGTTGGTTGCAGCGTTCCTTTTCTTGGGCCCTTCTGGCATCAAAGCGAACTCGGGTAGCAATCCTTGCAGTCGGCGGCTTTCTCTGTTTGAGCTGGCTTGGCGGCTTCCAGATGTCGTAGAGAGCATAAATGGTGAGTACCCCGCACCTCTACCAGATGTCAGGAAGCCAAGGACGACGCAGTTGTCTTGAAGGAGAAACAAGTTTATTGGAGCGAACGTGTGCTCCCCTAACAACTCAAAAGAATACAGAGACGGCGAAGCAGCGGTCATCAAAGTGACTTGCGTCGGCGAGCATCGCAGAATCGAATGCCGAGGCGTCTGCTCTGCAGGCTTTTCATCTTTCGGCGCGAGTGTTTCTGGAACCGTCGATTCACATCCAGAACATTGTAGATCACAGACGATTATTCTGGGCTAGCGACGTTAGGACGAAACAGTTTGCTTATCTGAATGTGATAAACCATGCGGCATAAAAATAAAGAAGGGAAGACGCGCTTTGCTTGGAACGGAGATAACACAGCCGGGTGTCGCCCGGCAGTAAAAACAAACAATAAATAAGCAAGCCCATACATGGTTCGCGACAATATTTATATGAAACGCCAATGCTCTGAAACGACGTGAGTGATTGACCAAAAGTGGTGGGAACCCCGGAAGTTACGAAGCTCTATATTTCTAGCACCCAGGGCTTAAGAACTCTCCTGACATGCACAGAGGATAACACAAGCGTTACGAGGGTGCAGGCAGGTTGTTCAATCCAATGCATACATACGACGATTGTGAATACCTTAATAGTACGAAATCACGTGCCAGACGCATCCTGAATTTGGAAATAATGTATTCCGTAGGTGTGAATAAACGCGTACGCGTGTTATAACATGGAGATTTAAAGGAACGTTACGCGGTGTTTCCCTGCAACGACATAGCATGTTTTCAATTATCGCTTTATATTCTTGTCCGTTTCGTTACCACAAACATGTTCTCACCCAGGCAACGTATCTATCACGGCTTTTTTTTAATGTAGCGAATCTAGCGCATTTCAACGGTTTCTTCACGATTTTGGCTGCCACCATTTTTACGCAGCCGAAGTGATCAATCTGTCTCCAAAATGAATTATTACGAGAGCATTACGAACAGTCACTTTAGTACAATTTCCTGGGAGGCTATCAGTGGGCCAAGTACTTCAATAGTATATTCGATATCGTCAGTGACACGTCATCTATAAAGTGAACGACAAACCAATAGAGGTTACTGGAGACTGCTGAAGGAAGATCTGTCATGAGGTCGCGTCTTGCCTAAACACAAAAATGTTTGCCCCTACCCCTCCGTCACCCTGTTGCACCTGTCGCTTCCTACTTTTTGACGAACATTTCCGGCCTAGCGGACCTTTGTGGTTACTAAAACGCTTTTGAGCTACTTCTATGAATTTTTCCTCACTCGAAAGGTAGATAAAAAGAAGCATCGGTTTTCTGCGGGACTACATGCTTGTTTAAAAACTTAAGACAGGAAGCGAAATTCTACTGTCACTCGCCGCTATGACTCAGTGGCTAAGGCGTTCCGCTGCTGAGCGCGAGGTCGCGGGTTCAATTGCCGGCACTGCGGCCGCTTTCTGAAAGGGACGAAAAGCAAAAATTCCCGTGTGTACGCGATTTCGGCGCACGTTAAAGATCCCCAGGTGGTCGAAATTAATCCGGAGCCCTTCACTACGGCACGCCTCATTGCCTGCGTTGCGTCGGCGCGTTAAACCCTACAATCAATCAATTGAAAGTCTACTGTCGGCTCAAACTTCGGGCTGAGTGTTACAGTCAAACCCGTTTATAGCGAACTCCAATATGCACAGTGGTTAGTTCGATATATCCAATAGTTCGATATAGCCGAACCCGCCTATAACGAGGTTATTGTTACGAGTTCGCAATCCGCGGGAGCCTCCGCACCACCTCCCCTCCTCCTCACAAACTCTGCCATCCGCGTATGCAGAAACAAACACAGTACAGTAGCCATTACCATACCAAAATAATCCATTTATTGCAAGTAATAAAGCTACTTTCCGCCTTAACTACCCACGTTGCAAAAAAATTCACCCGCATTTCCCCGAAGGGGAGCATGGGGAAGTGCGAATGCACGGGTGATGCGAAGGAACTCTTCTTGGCCAATCGCCCTAAGTAGGTATGTGGTGGGGTCGCTTTCGCACTTAAAAACTCTTCCTGGCCAATCGCCCTAAGTGGGTATGTGGTGCGGACGGACGGACGGCGGTGGACGCGTGATTCAGGGTCGCTTAAGATAATACTGATTGTGGAATTAAAAGCTATTTAATTCCACACTAGCCTGGTCAAAGTTTCAATGACTTGTGGGCTTGGCGCCTCGTGATCCCGATATATGCTATAGGATTCAACAAGGGCTTCAATCCCATCTCGGTGAGGTATATTTGTGTACAGAGAAGTTACATCTATAGTTACAAGGAAGGCGCCATCAGGGATTTTTATGTTGTTAATTTCCCGTAGGAAGTGGTTAGTATCACGAAGATATGCCGAATGGGTAGCGAAGAAACTCTTCTTGGCCAATCGCCCTAAGTGGGTATGTGGTGCGGATGGACGGACGCCGGTGGACGCGTGATTCAGGGTCGCTTAAGAAGTGCATTCGCACTTAAAAAAAACGTGATTTTTGTTTTCAATTTCGTTTTGGCGTTTTCAACTAGCATAGCATTATCTACACTAAACATTGTTTGCACCAGTTCGAGTCCGCGTCCTCAAAAATCTAAGAAGCATTGGCGGAGCACATCGACTGCCGAAAGCGCTTCATTATAAGCGTCGGACGGATTTCACTCGCGACATCATCGGGAACGCTGGTGAGCTCTTCCCACAGTTCACCGATGCTGCTGTCTTGGTCCGGACTCGCTGACAGGGCGTGTTCCGTCGTGAGTCCCGCGCGTCGGAAACAGTTACGGAAAGTATTGGGCGTCACGTCACTCTGTGCGAGGCGCAATGTCTCAGTCGCGGCTCTTGCTTCGTGGTCGCTTCCAATCCACATCTCAATCGCCACTCCGAGATCATGTTTTTCGGCGGCCATTCTAGGCGCCCAGAGTTTGATATATCGGATGTGAACTTCGTTATAAGGAATATGTTTCCCATGTATTTCCGTAACTGAAATATTTTTGTTCGATATATACCATAATTCGCTCTATCCTGGTTCATTATAGCCGGGTTTGACTGTACTGAGGGAAGAGGAGGGGTAGGAGAGGGAGGATAAGGGCCCTATGCGAAGAGTAATACGTTTGAAATACCTACTAGTATGCTTGAAGTGCACTTCAAATATTCTTTGTATTTTTACATGTATTTCAAGTGCATAAAAATTGCATTTTCTCAATTTTAGTAAGTATTCAAAATACATTATCAAATATTGGGAAAAAATACAGTGCTTTAAGTACCCTACAAATAGATTAAAGTGCACTGAACCTCTCGATTGCGCGCTTAAGGCATTCACAATATATTGAAAATGTATTTCTTCCCGTCAACCAATCACATTGTATATGCAGTGTAAATATTGTAAAAATACGCTTACCTAACTACATTTAGAGCAGCACTCTGAGTACATTTTAAAAGTGCTGAAGCATAGAAATATACTCCGAATATATTCGCAATATATTTCAATTGCATTTTACGTTTGTGGAACGAACATGGTAGAGATACACTCTCAATACAGGAATAATATTTGTTGAAAATACATTCTAAATGTATTGAAAAGCTTTGCCGAAATACATTTCTAGTACACCACAGCCGCTGCTTCAGTTTCTGAATCGTAAGGTTCACGTAAAGCATATCTTAAGTGCCGGATAAAATACCTCTCAAATGAATAAACGTACTGAGAATTTCTCCTCGATGTTTACTTATAATAAAAGAAACTGAGGGAGATACTTTCACTAACTGCGCTGTCTAAGGCAGGCATACATATAAGCTCTCTGTATTAGAGAGAAACTCGGCGTACACATATGTTAGCGGCGTTGTTCCAACGCAATCGGCAAAGCGGAAAAACATCTAATTCAACGAGTATATATATGTATGAGAGCACTTGCAGTTTGCCAGCGTTGTTACGACGGTATCGCTGTGGAGGCTTTGAAAATCCTCTTTCTCGGAAACCTATTGGCCTTAGATGGACAACGCTGGCTATGCTTGCAAGGGCGAGCAGCTCGGCGCCTCTCACTGCCGCTCACTACTTCCTCCTCTGTGCCCGGTACCTGCGGTGAGCAGCGCACCCCTCCTTCACGTCTTGTCTGCCCTCGCTGCGTTTCTTTTGGCGGTCATGGGGGGTCACAAGTTTTCGGACTCACAATGCGCGGTCATCGTGTGGACGGAGTCTCTGCTTGGACGGCACGTTGCAGCGGCGTTTTTATCAGGATATCCGTCCAGCCAAGGTAAGCACGATTTACCGGATTTTTGGGCATACGGTGTCGCACAACAATTATTCAATGTATGTTTTCCTTGCAGTAAAAGAGTGTTAACGCCTTTTATGAAATCCGCACGTGGTTGTTGAGCTAACCTTCACCTGCGATCAAAAGGTCCTACCATAACTACTCCGTGCAAGGGAATGTACCGACAAATCAAGGACAGCAAGAAGACGTAAAAAACGGAGTTTAGTGCTCTCCTTTTTGAGCCTAATTTTTTAGCTCGGGTCCTGCTGAGTGGCCGGGCGACTGTTGCTACGAGTTTCCTTGTAGATCCAGTTTTTCCGTTCTGAGCTTATTGAGGACTAACACATAACAGCGTGTGTTATAACTCATAACACACATAACACACATAGCAGCAACACATAACAACCTGTTAACAGAAAGTCCACCGTCCATGTTTACGCGCTTGAAAAATTTGCGAAGTGTATTCATGCTGAGCCCGAGGTCGCGGGTTTGATTTTCGGCAGCGGCGGCCGCTTTTCTGATGGAGGCGGGAAGCAAAAACGCCCTTGTGTACGAAATTTCGAAGCACGTTACAGGCCCCCAGGTGGTCAAAATTAATCCGGAGCCTTCCACTACGGCGCGCCTCACCGCCTGTGTAGCGTCGTTGCGTTAAACCCTAGAGAGTGTGAGAAGAAAAGAGGTTCCCCGCCTGCACTACATAAGTATCGCACCCTACAAACAATCAAATCAGTGTATTCAGGGACGCAGCTTTCTTTCTTTTTTCCTTTTCGCAGCAGCCGCTCACAACTACGCATGTTCACAGCAGCCGCCGTACGGGGAAGCAACCCAGTTTGTGGCATTCATGCATCCGGCTAATGCACATGCCCGGGCCATACGGCAAAAGCCGAGTAGCACTCGCCATTTTTGTCTGTCGCATGTCACCATTCGGTAAACTAAAGCCATGAAAAAGTTTATGCCCTCTGTTTGGAAGTGACCGAGAATGTTAAAAGCTACCCACGTAATATTCGGGGCAAGTGGCTGTAGCGACACTAAGTGCTTCATGCCGAGGGACATAAAATGACTTCTCCATCTAAGACAAACTGTATGAAAGTCGGAACTAAGTTACAATCAGTTTCCGTTCCCACAACCAAGAACCAGCAAAGGAAGGACGGAGAAGGAAGGGGGGCTGCGAGGGGGGCAACCATTTCCCCGCACAAGACCTCTCGGTTCGCAGAACGGGTCCCCCGACCGGGTTCGTCTCTTTTTATTCCTTGGATCGCTCCCCCAAACTTCGTGAAACTTCAGTACGTTCCACCCTTCCTCTTTTGTATTTCCTAGCAACTTTTCCCCTTCTTGCTGTATTCATTTTGTTCGCACTCACGAACACGTGTGCGCGTTCCGAGGGGCACTTTGGCCGCTAGTGGTCGAGTGAGAATTTGAAAAATGTGCCAAAGGCACCGCAAAACAGCAAGTCTAGAGCGGGTTCGCCTGGGCTGCTTGGCGGTTGTGTGTGTTTCGTAGCCGCAACGGCTCATTTTTGTCTAAAGGGTGTACTTAAACGAGTTTCTTTTAGGTGTCTCGGGTATTAATGAAGCCACTAGTTTTTACTTGATGGTCCCTGACGTTAACAGGTGTTTATCTGTTTTTTGTATGTTAACGACGCGAGAATTCACAATTATTTTCCGCGTTGCTCCTTAATTATATGATTACGTTGTCTGTGTACAGCAAAAATCATAAAACTACCAGTGATGTGCAACGGAGAGCAAGAAAATTACATGTGTGTAAGCAAAAATAAACTTTTTCTTGCTGTGGCTGTTTTAATCGCGTCGGTTAGGTGCTTACCATATCAGAGCTTGTAATTTTAAGGACGGCTTGAATGTTTTCTGTTTTTTTTTCGAAATAAACTTACTTTGCCTTTCTTTTGAAGGCTTTGTTGAGTGCTTACGTCAATCTAATGACTTTTATGTTAGCTTTCTACTACAATCCTGCACATGCATTGTTAAACTGTTTCGCTGCGCAGCTCGTAATTTCCGAAGAAGCTGACGCCGAAATACGGAAAACATAACAATAATTATAGTTAATAAGATTTCTACTTATTTTATTATCGTCCTGTGAGGTAACAGTCAAGTTTTGTCCAAGTTAGTTGAAAAACTATAATCGCCACCATTTCAAGTTAACTCAAGCGCCTAAGAAAGAGAAGTAGCGTAACGCTAAGACCTCTGTTGCAAGTTTGGTGACGTTGTTATCTTAGCTGTGTCTTTTTTCTTCTAATTTTCGCTAATTTGTATCCGTAGACAATGTCCAAACATAAGCCTACCCCCAACCACCATCCTTTCTTTATAATGGTATTGAAGATCTAGTGTCGCAGCCGATTGACGATATATACTATGCTTAACGTTGCATACATTTTTATACATCGTCTTACGTCCTTCAAAGGGGCATTGTTTTCATGAAGGTTTTTTTTTCTTTGAAGGGGAAACTAAAACATCCTTGCTCACGATGAACGTTGGCAGGGCTAGAGAAAAGGCCTTATTGATTTGACATTTATTTGCTTCTAAAAAAGAAGTGTTTCTCTAACATTGTCTCCTGTTTTTTTTCTTTTCTCTGCAGGTACTGGTGAAATTTCCCGCGTGGAGAATCTTTGGTACGAGGATTCTGATGCACAACGCCGCATCTGCGCTGGCTGCAGAGGTGGCTGAAAGGCATTCATTCGTGCTGCTTGGCAATGGCGAAATTGCCCAATTTGCTGAGGTGTAGAATAAACAACTTTCACACTGCCAATCTGTGCGCACACATGCTGTTCTTTTCAGTCATTTGCTGGCCCGCAAATGAGAGCATGGCTGTTTTACATGTTCACAATGGAGTATATCTTTAGGCTAGAGCCAATTAAACTTTTTGCAACCACAAAATAAAATTTTCTAGTTGAACGTTAACAATTCCCCCTAAGACACATCGCAAGGCATCTCTCAATGTATTTAGTGTTTTACTTAGTACACACTAGTAACACATTTTGAGTATATTTGAAGCCGTATTCTTTGTGCATTTAAAATGCATTACTAATGCATTTTGCACGTATTTAAAATTAAATTTTGTGAGCATTTTTAATGCATTTTAAATGCATAAATATACATTTTTAATGTTAATCCAAGCTTAAAGGCCTGCTGTAAGGCATGCATGGCAACAGCCTTGGGCGGGCTTCCTCTGGCCTGCATAGAATAATCTGAACCAGGCTATGGTAGGTCATACATAATTGGCCAATGGTAGGTCATACATGCTTGGCCAATGGTAGGCCATAGAGGCTTGGCCAATAGTAGGCCATACTTCTTTGGCCAATTTTAGGCCATGCGTATAGGCCAATGGTGGGTCAGCCAATGGTATCAGCGGCCACAGCAGATGGGCCAATGAATGGCAGCCAAGCTCCAGCCTTACTCTGCCAATGATCATTTTTGACTAAGGGCCGAACACTTTGGCAGAAGATTGGCAGGGAGGAAAAGGGCTGGCCACTGTTCTTTGGGCAAAGGTTGGCTGTACATGCTCGTGCCACCTGGGTAACGAGATGTCCAAAGAGAGTAGCGCACAAAAAAAGAATTGGGAATGTCGTCATGTCCAGCACCTTTTTTCCTATCTATATTCAGTATGAGATTCAAGACTCCTTGCTCACAGACCGTCACACTGGGTATTGGAGGATTACTTGTAGAGCTCGAAAAGCGCGGAATAACACCGTTATCTCTTGTAAAGACTGAATTGAAATATGTGTTGAAGGCGTCAGAAATCACTGCAGGTTCGGAAATGATTTGATCGCCATAAAGTAATGACGCCAGGGAAGTGTCAGTTGGTGAAAAAGACTTCCAAAACTTACGGGGGTTTGTTTTTAACAATCCTTTCAGCTGGACGCCGAAAAGAGAATCCTTAGCGGCAATATTTTTATGGCGAATCAGCTCTTTACTTTAGGAAATTGATCAATGTTCTGAGGATTGGTGGGATTTTCCTGATGCCGTAATCGGTTAACATTTCCCGATGCGTGTAAATGTCACGATTCAACCAAGTAATGTGCGGGTGTTTTTTTTCTTCGTTTTAAGAGCCACGAAGCGTTCGATGCCGTCACCATGGAGATTAAGGTTGCAAAAGGAGTCAGAACCATGTTCCAAAGTATCTATATTATAGGTATCATCTGCATGGGTGAAATCTCGAAATGTTGTAAAGACGGCATGTGGTTCAGGTAATACACATACAAGGACGCCCTTGAGGTCGGAGATACAAGGACGCACTTGTGGTAAAAAATACCGTAGATTATATCACACGATATAATTTGATTAATCCTGAAGTTTACAAAAATCAGATCAAGTGTTGCGGGGCATTGACAATCTCCGTAAGGTAAAGGCTTAAGAAAAGGGTAATAAACTCTCTCCCGATTGTGGTGTCATGACCGGAGTAGGTCAACGATGACCAGTCGATGCCCGGGACATGAAAGTCCCCCATTATTATTAAATCACCCTGTTCGAAGCTATGACTGGTCATAAATTGACCCAAGCTGTATAACGTGTCAATTGCGGAAGCGAGTGGGAATCTCAGAATTTAGCTTTTCGCCCAGAGGTTATAGGTGATTGGTAACGACTAGTGATTTCAGTGATGTTACTTGAGCTTTGAGATCTTCCAAACGTGAGTTAAAAGTCTCCTTGATCTCGGCAACGACACTTGCAATTTGTTTCTAACCGGCTAACAGCTCTGAACGCACATCTTCCATGTCTGGAGCGTGGTTTGAATCTGATCATTGAGCGAGTAAGGGGCCCGACAGCTACGGAAGAGCCATATCCTGGCGGGTCTGTAGATTGGGCAGGTTTGACAGGTCCAGAGTTTAACTCAACATCCCCGCTCAAGAGAAGGCAGTATAAACTGTACAGTGCAATTGAACAAATATGCGTCACACATTTGGTGCAAAAAACCAACAGCATTAAGCGATCGCCAGAACGCACGCTGTAGGCATTCTTCAAATATTACACCTGCAGAAAGAGCAGACGACGTATGGCCGACATGCCGTAGCTGCTGCCGCACTGGCCACTGAAGAGGGTTGCAGGTCCTGGATGCTTTACAGCCCTGCTGGATGTTGACGTTGACTTGGGGCTGTCCATCATTGGATGATCGGCTCTTACGTTGTTCTAGGGTGAAGCAGCGTGAGCACCATCAGGTGAGCCAGCAAACACGCCTATGCTATCACCCCCAAGGGTTGCAGGGTGGTCCGCAAGCGCAGGCTTGGCAGACACGTGTCCCAAACTGGTCATGGGGAGAGTTGACAGCGATGGAGCAGCGTCCCAGGGCGCAGGTCCGGATAAGTGTAGACAATCTGCAGAAAGAGCAGATGACTTTTGAGCGAAATGCCGTGGCTGCTGCCGCACTTCCCACTCCTTACAGTAATCTTATCTTGCTGTAGATTTTGCTATCTTACATTTGCAATATTTTCTTACAGTTGATAAAGATGCGATAAATTACCTTAGAATGAAACTGCAGTTGATAGTTTGCGCTCACATAGTCTGTTCGTGTGTAATTACCCTTGTTCTACGTTTTTGCGTCAGGCAGTGCCTCTCTGCTCTTTGAAATGTTGAAAAAAAAATGCCTACTCCCATGCCTCGCCAAGCCTTGCGTTGATGTGTCTTTGGGGAAACAAAAATATTAATTTGGACGTACTTACGCCTATTCTGGTTAATAATGTTAGGAAAAACAATAATAACAACAGCTTGGTGTCGACATTGTAGCACCTTCACAGCACCTAGTGCTAGTGAATACAGGAACGTTGTGAGCGTGAGACCTCAGGTAATATTGACAGCGTCCCAAATTTTCTTGGGTGTCAAAAAAAGACCTAAAATATCAAAAGTGTGGTCCTCTATCATTTACATTTTCAAATGGCGGAACGAACAGGTGCGCAAGAAAGGACACATAAAACAGACTTGGGATAAATATTTCTTGCTAGAGTTCCCGTTCTTTTCTCGCTTTTCATACAAAGTGAAAATTGCATCCCTATTTACCCAGACTTTTCGTGTCAAATCTTTATTTACCACTGCTATTCCTGCGGCTAATGACCCCAATAAAGCGCGTATGCGAATTTGTTATTGTAGAATGCTATCAGAATGATTTTGAAGAAGTGCTGTAGTTGCTGAGACATTAAGTATTAAACCATGGGCGTACTTATTAATCCACAGGTGCTTTGGACTTTGTTACATATCACGATTTTAATCAATATCTTTATGCCGGAGGAAGATTTACATATCACTGTAGCAAAAAGCATATCAGCGATTCTGAAACAACAAAAATGGGTGCGTGCACTTAAAGCAATTAGTTAAATTACGCAATGAAAAACGTTTATATAACGCTTTTATATATTCGTTGTTTAGAGGAGAAATACAGAAAATGCCTTTTCAAATGACGATGACAAACTTTAAAATACATCTTGGAAATAGTTGTATCTGGTTTGAATATTCTGAGATACATTTGGTTTAGTTTAATTTTTGCGGCTTACGTAAAAGGATTATATATAAAAACAGCATATACAATGGAATTACTATTCCACTCGTGTTGTTAATTCTCAATTGTTGGAAATTTATGTAAAAATGTGCTAATCAAGAGTAGGTTGCCTTTGCAGACATAAAGATCAGACAGGTATATTTCTCTCGGTAGAGGTGGAAAATTTTGCCACCTATCAAATGTAAAATATGCGCTGTCCGTGTCGTTTTGCGGGAGCCATACGTTTTGCTGAAGTTTAATGTACATTTTTCTCTTCCGTTCTGTACATGTGAGACCAAAGAAATTTTTTTATTATTTTCACGGGTGACTTCACGATCATCATCCCAGCCAATCTACTCCCACTGCAGGGCAAAGGCCTCTCCCATTAAACTCTAATTGTGCTACTCCTGCGCTAGCTGCACCCCATTTATCCCCGAAAACTTCGTGGTGTCATCTGCCTATCTAACTTTCCGCCACCCCTTGCCACGACTGCGTTCTCTGGGGATACATTCTTTTATTCTTGCAATCGCATTACGTGCCCTCACCACGTGTATTTATTTTTACTTTCTACTAATATGTCCTTAACGTGCGTTTGTTCCCTGACCCACTCAGCTCTCTTCTTGTCCCTTAATCTTACGCCTACCATCTTCCATTCCACTGCTTGCTGAGTCGTGCTCAATTTAAATAGAAATCTCTTAGTGAGCCTCCAAGGTTCTGCCCGTAAGGTGAAAACCTATGAGATGCAGCTGTCATGCACTTTTTTTTTTCAGGGACAATGATAGGCTGCATTCATTACCTGAGAATGCCTTCCAAATGCACTACACCCCATTCCTATATTTCTGATTATCTCTGCTTCATGGTTTGGCTCCAAGGTCCCAACTTGGTCATAGTAGATATATATTCGCTTACCAATTCCACTGCCTCGCCAGCTATCTAAAGCCGCTATACTATCCTGAGGATATTGATTACTTCAGTTTTCTGCCTATTAATTTTTAGGCCCATGGGTCTACACTGTTTGCCCTGTGCGGTAAGCAAGCTTTTCAATTCGTCTCCCAGGTTACTTAGAAAGGCAACGTCATCTGCAGATCTGACGTTTCTGAGGTACTCTCCATTAACCCCTAATTCCTCCGATTTTCAATGAAATGTTCGGAATACTTCTTGTGAAATATCCTGTGAATCGCATCGGAGAAATTGTCTAGTCTTGTCTGACGCACTTCCTTATAGTTATTTTCTGCCGTCCTGATGGAAGATTGCCGTAGCTGTGGTGCCATTGTAGATAACTTCCAGTATTCTTACAAAACGCCCGTCTACACCCTTATGTTGTAATACCTGAATGACTGCTGAGGTTTAGACCGAGTCAATAGCTTTCTCAAAATCTATGCAGGCTATATATAGGGATTCCGTATACTTCGCGCACTTCTCAACCACCTGATTGATCGTGTGAATATGGCCCATTGTTTAATAGCCTTCACCAAACCCTTTTTGTTCTTTATATTGACTTTAATCTAAGGTTGCAGAAATTCTGCTAGTCGTTACCTTTGTAAGTACCTTGTAGACGGCTGGTGGTATTGTAAGTTTTCAAGTCCTTCATGTCACCCTTCTTATGCATTCGGATGACGCTCGAGTTCTTCCAAGATTTCGGTACAAGCGCAGTCAAGGCATTACGGGTACAGGTTTGCCAGTTTTACAAGTACAATTTGCCTGCCATCCTTTAAGACGTCTGCTCTTATTTGTTCTTCCCCACGTGCTTTCCCCCTTTCATTGCTTTTAAAGCCATCCTTACTTCCTTTGTCTTTACTGGTGAGATTTCTATCTCCTCTAATCTACTTTCTCGCTCGGCATTATCTTGAATGACCCGGCTGCTGTACATATGTCTATAGAAGTCCTCGGCTACTATGACTATTTCATCCCTATTTGTGATGACTTTGCCTTGCTTGTCTTTAAGTGAATACATGCGATTTTTCCCCATGCCTAGACGCCTCTTCACTGCTTACTGGCTGCCTCCATTCTTCACAGCATTTTCAATCCTGTCCATAATATGCTTCCGTATGACATCAATCTTACCCTTATTGATGAACTTCGAAAGCTCCGCTATTTTTATTCTGTCAGCTGAGAAGGACATTGTCATGGTTTGCCTTTCCTAATTCGATCTTTCGTCTCCTGGAAAAGTTTACCAGTATTCTGCCTAGCCTTCGTGCCCCGAATTCTACAGCACACTCCGTGATAATGCGCGTGAGGTCATCGCTAGCTTGCTGTGTCGCACACTCTCCTTCCTCGTTAAGAGCTAAATATCGGGTCTGCAGCGCGATGCTGAATTCCTCAACCTTACGTCCTACTGTTACCTAATTGATCGGCTTCTTTCGTACTAGCATATTGAAGTCCCTCCTCAAATCTAGCCTAGAACGATACTTTACCATATGGTAGTCACTAAACCTTACCCTTCCAAGCACTTCCACATCCTGTACCACGCCGGGGTTATCGCATAATATGCAGTCTATTACAGTTTTAGGCTCGCCATTCGGGCCCTTAAACGTCCACTTCAGGATCTCCCGTTTGCAGAAGAAGGTGTTCATATTGCGTAGATTATTCCGTTCTACTACAAACTCCCCAAGTAGGTCCCCCCTGCTATTTTTGGAGGTGGACCATGGTTGCCAACTATCCTCTCTTCAGCCTGATTCTTGCCTGCTTAAGCATTGAAGTCTCCCATAAGTACGGTACACTGTGGTATTACTTTAACCATTGCCGATTCCACATCGTCATAGAAGCGCTCAACAACCTGGTAGCTGTGGCTGGATGTAGGTGCATAGCCCTGTATCACCTTGAGATTGTACCTCTTATTCAACCTCTTTATAAGATGGGCTTACCTTTCGTTAATGCTCTTGTATTCGTCTACGTTGCGAGCTATAATTTATTGACCAGAAATGCCACTCCCAGTTGTCTTCTGTCTACTAGGCTACGGTAACGTAGAACGTGTCGCTTTTTTGCACCTTAAAGGCTACACCTGTTCTAACCTCACTAAGCCCGATTACATCCCATATATGCTCTCTAATTCCTAGAAATCAACTGTAGACTCCCGTCACTAGATACATTACTCGTGTTAATGTTGCCAGGTTCAGATTACAATGGCGGACTGTCAGGCTCCAGGTATTCTTAGCTGGTTCAGCTGGCTAGCTCGGCTTTTTGAATCTTCGTATCCAAGTTTTCCCGCTATTCTAGAAGAATTACTTTGTTCTGGAGCACCACTTCAAGACTACCTTTAATATGAAGTGTTCCTTGCCTGTTATCGTACGTGGTCACAGGTGGTTTCTCATAGGGTGGCTCACTTTACCAGCTCTATCTACGGCCCGTCTTTTAAAACTTTTAAATTAATAGATAGTTTTATTGCCCATTGTTTTTTCAGTGCCTTTCTAAGAACGCAGAACTGGTGACAAGGAGGGTAAAACAGAGGCACCCGACCAGATGCTTTGCTCGTGTCGTGGAATGCAGGAAGCGAGCCCCTTCGCCAGCGGCCGGGTTTTGTAAAGCTAAGATCCACAGTCCACAAAGACATCACTCTGATGTCTAGGGGCCTGAATAGGTGGCTGCCTCCGAGAAGTAGGGAAGACAGGACAGTTAGGATGGGCTGCAGGCTTCGATATGAGATGCAATGTTTTTAAATTGTACCCACAGCATGGCTTAACACGAATTTACGTTGCTCGGGTGTCATTAGCTTAGCCGCAGGGGCTGCCAAAAATAACATGTTAACACAGGCTAACTAGGCGAATTGGTTAGGGGTCTTAAGGATAGCGACAAAGAACAACAGAAAACAAAGTAAAGAAAACGATGACGATAGCTATTTTACCTCCGCATGGTCCATCACAAAATGCTGCTATTCTTTTCAACCTAATCTATGCATCCGAGCTATTATCATACCCACGGAGGGCCGGGAGTTCAGAATTGAGCATTTTGGCTTCCTAAAATTAGCCATTGGGAGGCTTATGGAGGCTACCTGTTCAAATAGGTTATTAGATGCGACGCTGACAGGAGAATCTGTTGCCGGCGGCCCTGTCTTGCGTGCGTGCGTCGTCCGGGTCCGCACAGCTGCGTCTCTCCTCCATTCGCTTCCTCTCCTCTCTCCGATAGCGAACACTCTCTCCCAACATATGCGGTCACGATGAGCGCGGCGCTGCGCGCGGCTGCGCACTGTGCGCACGTGCAGTACTCTCTGTCTCCGCGGTCTCCTCTCCTTCGGGCGCTCCCCCCGGTCTCAGTCGACGGTCGTCCGCGCTTGCGCCTGCGCTTGCTCTCTTGCCGTACCCGACGATTGCATGATGCGACCGTACCTCCTAAACAACGCCTAAACGACTTTCATTTGCATGTATGCATGGTCACAAGTGAACATTACGCCCACCTCCCCTCGCAGGAACCCAACGATGTGATGGAAACGCAATGAACGTTCTCTACGCGTTTCACGCAATTCGACTAATCGACCCAACGGAAACACCGATGGAACCCCCTTCAGCGTCGCATCACACCAGGGTTCCCGGGAGGGAAGGTGGGCGTAATTTTGTTTTGCCCATGTGGACCAAAAATAAAGTATAATTATCGCTCTCAGCAGCCAAATTACCCTGAAATTGACTTTATAACAACTTTTGTTGCCTTAATAAAGTGTCATGTTTGTATAGAAAAGGGAGAGCCAGTCGTGTTTTATACAGTGCTAGTTGGAAGAATTCTAGCGTGCATGTATTACGAGATATCCCACCCCACGTTTAGTTGTCGTTGACATCATTGCGCATGCCAGAGAGTTACGAGCGGTGAAAATCTTCAACCTTATTTGAGGCGCGTGTTGAGTGCGGTGTTTGATCTGAAAACGGTGCGGAGGCATTGACAACTAGGATAAATGCCCTCCTTCCCCCCTAGGCTGGCGAAACAAAGATATGACAGTGCAACAGATGCAACTGCATGACGTTAGTGAGGAGCTTAGCGCCAATCCTAACGTTCCTGCATGCGGAATCATGCTAAGGGGAATAAAAATTTCCCTAACGTATAATGTGTAGAAACACAACTGCACCTAACTTTTTACTACAAACATGCACACTTACTGCAGTTCATAAAAAGGTAATCAATTTATTTAACTGGGCTGCTGAGAGTTATAAATACCATATCTCTTTGTCTCTCCATGGCCGCACAACCTTTTTTGCAACGGTGATCTTAGCCTGATTCCCAGTTCCTGCCTTATTTTAAGAAAACCATAAAACCCGCGGTGGAGTACTGATCGGTTTATGATCATCTAACCGATTTCCGTGGCCACGAGTCTATGAATTCATCGATATCTAATTAATCGCAACGGAAGAAAAACACCGGACAATTAATCAAAATCTGTCTGTACTTTGACCCTGGAGCGATTATTCCCCAGCCTTGCAAAGTGTTACAAGCGCTGGAAGGCGCAAATGCCGATGGTGATGCATTTAAAATGCTGTATACTGATTATTTGTTATATCGGCATCAACAGTTGTAAAAAAACCGCTAATTGTACCAACACACTCGCGCTGACGACACTGGTATCTTTATCTCAAGATTTTCTTACAACGGGCTTATGCCTGAGTATTGCAAAGTATTTCCTTTAATGCGTAATCTCTGAAATGACAAGTAGTATAGGACTAGTCCAATATGTTCCCCCATATATGGAATTCTGGCATGCTGGGATGGTTGGGACGAAGGTCGTGAGGTGATGAGCCGGAAACAAAATGAAAACGAAATACAAGGCAGTTTTCCCAAAAGTTATAGAACTAAAACTAAGAAACATAACGTTTTTTGAAGAATAAGATAGACGTAACTCCCAACGCTGTTGTGCCTTAAGCTGAAACAAGTTAATGTTATCCTACATTTCACAAACAGCCGATAAATATTATCCGATAAATACACACTTTTCACAACAGCCGATAAATACACACTTAATAGTTTACGCCTCACGGTCTGTTCGTACGTAATTAACCCTGCTCTATGTTTCCGAGTGAGGCAGCGCACCTCTCATCTTCAAGATGCTTACACACACCCTAGCCCACTCCCGAGCATTGCCAAGCCTCGCTTTGATGTGTCTTTGGGGAATTATAAAATACAATTTTTTGTACGCACGTGTGTCTGTATTGGTTAATAATTTTAAGAAAAAAAAAACCATTATAATATCAATTCGGTGTCGGCATTATAAAGTGATAGACCTTGGGGCTAGTGAATACGAGGAAGACTGCGCGCATGAAACGTGAGCTAATATACAGCTACACAGCGTCGCATATTTATTTTGTAGGGTGCAAACAAAAATAATAAAATATCGTCAAGTGTTGTAACCTTATCATTTACATTTTTATAAGCGGGAACGAACAGGGACACCAGAAAGAACACTCAGAACAGATTTGGGCTACTTGTTTTTTAGAGCGTTTCCATTCTTTTCGCGCTATTCAAACCAACTATTAGCCAGGATTTCTCTGTCAGACATGTATGTACCACTACTATTTATGCATTATATTCCCTGTGTAACGCGTAGACTACTTTTGTACTCGTATAATGCTGTCAGAAACGATTTTTAGGAAGTGCCATAGTCGGTGAAACATCAATATGAAACCATCGGGGTACTTATCAACCCGCCTGGTGGTAATGACTTTGTTAGATGTCATAATTGTAATCGCTATCTTGATGCCACACGAAGAATTATATATCGCTCTTTTTAAAACAGCAATTCTTGTGATGAAGCTATCGCAAGCACTTACAACTGTGGTTGCGTACAGGTTAAACAAATAACTAAATAAATGTTACAACTCTTCTAAATAAATTTGTTTTTGTTATTTTTGTTAAAAAGAGAAATACAGAATAATGCAATTAAGAATGCTAAGAGCAACGCTTGTGCAAAACTAAACAATGTTTGCAGGTGGCATAAAAATTATAAGATATATTTTGTTTTGTTTAAATTATGTGCCTTGTTAGAAAAGATTATATTCAAATTAGTTAATTGACCAACAAACGTTTCGATTTGTCGGTTCCCGCGTTATTTTGTTAACAGGACATGTATGAGTATTTACGTGGGGTATGCTAATGAGGACAATGTTGCCTTTTCAGTCAAAAAGCTCACACAGGTACATGCTGCTCTCGGTAGCAGTGAAAATTTATGCCACATATCAAATGTACAATATGCACGAGCCATGACGTCTAGCGGCAGCCCCACATTTTGCTGAAGTTTAACATACATTTTTTTCTTGCATTCCGCACATTGCAGGCTGAAGCAGTTGTTTTTGTAACTGTTGTCACAGGTGTCTTCATCATCATCATCAACAGCTTATCTACGACCGCTGCAGGTCCAAGGCCTCTCCCATTAAGCTCCAAATATGCCGCTCCTGTGCTAACTGCGACCAATTTATCTCCGCAAAACTTCTTGATCTCATCTGCCAAACTAACTCTCTGCCACCACAGGCCACGCTTTCATTCTCTAGGCATCCACTCGGTTACCCTTAGTTACCAATGTGCTTAATACGCGTTTATTCCCTGCCGCACTCTTCTCTACTCTTATCCATTTATGTTACGCCTATCATATCCCATTCCATTGCTCGCTGAGTCGGGCTCAATTTAAATTGAACCATCTTAGTGACCCTCCAAGTTTCTTCCGCGTAGGTGAATACCGATAAGATGCAGCTGTCATACACTTTCTTCCTCAGGGACATTGATAGGCTGCCATTCGTTATCTGAGAATGCGTGCCCAATGCACCCCATCCCATTCGTATGCTTCTGATTGTCTCCGCTTCAAGGTTAGGATTCAGGGTCACAACTTTGCCTAAGTATATATACCCCAGCAATCTCGAACTGCTGTACTGTCCCGAGGTTATTGATCCTGGCCTTAGTATTCTGCATATTAATTTTCAGGGCCACTGTTCTACTCTGTTTGTCTTCTGCGGTAACCGCGCTTTACAATTTGCCCCACGGGTTACTTACAAAGGCAACGCAATCAGCAAATCTGAGGTTACTCAGGTATTCTCCATTACCCCTTACTCCCACCTATTCCCAACGCAATGTTCTGAATCCTTCTTTGAAACATGCTGTCAATAACATTGAAGAGTTCCTGTCTCCTTGTCTGACGCCTTTTCTTATAGGTATTTTACTGCCATCTTTCTGGAAGATGGCGGGAGCTTTCGCGCCATTGTAAATATCGTCTAGAATTCTCACATGATTCCTGTCTGGGTCCTGGTTCTATAATGCCTGAATGACAGCTGAGGTTTCCACAGTCAAATGCTTTCTCATAGTAAATGAAGGCTATATGTACGGGTTCGGCATACTCCCCGCCCTTCTCATCACCTGATTTATTGCGTGAATGAGGTTCATTGTTGAATGGCCTTTAGGAAACCCTGTTTGTTCTTTAGGTTGACTAAAATCTAAGGTTAAAGAAATTCTGTCAGCGATTATCTGGGTAAGAACCTCGCAGATGACTGACAGTAAGCTGATCGGAATATAATTTTTGAAGTCGTTCATGTCACCTTTCTTATGGATTAGGATGATCCTCCTGTTCTTCCCAGATTTCGGCCCACTCCCAGTAATAGGCATTGCGTGTACAGGTTTGGCAGTTTTACTAGTCCAATTCGCCTGGCATACTTCAAGAGGTCCGCCATTATCTTATCTTCACCAGGTGCTTCGCCACCCTTTCATTTCTTTAAAAGGCATCCTCAATTCATCTGTCGTTACTTTTCGATGTCTATCTCCTCTGAACTACGTTCTCAATCTTCAATATCCTGTATGACCCGGCTACTGTAGAGTTCTATATAGAAATCCTCGGCTACAATATATATTTTATACCTATTTCTGATTACGTTTCCTTGCTTATCTTTAGGTGCCTACATCTGATTCTTACCCACGTCTAGACTCCTCTTCACTGCTTTCAGGCTGCCTCCGTTCTTTACCCCCTATTCCATCCTCTTGATACAATACTTCCGTACGTTAGCTGTCTTACGCTTATTGATTAACTTCGAAAGCTCCGCTAGTTGTAGTCTGTCAGCTGTGGTGGAGCGTGTCATGGTTTGCCATTTTCTAATAAGGTCTTTCGTCTCGCCGGAAAGTTTTGCAGCACCCTGCCTAGCCATCGTGCCCCCGACATCTACTGCACACTCGTTATAATGCGTGTAAGATTGTCTGTGGCTCCTCAGCCATGGCGGCCACTTCGGCAAGTGGTGTTAATAAATTTTTTGATCTCTCTCTATAGTAAGCTCTGCTGCCTCGGTAAGGGATGAATATCGGTTTTGCAGCGTGATGCTGAATTCCTCAACTTTACGTCTTACTGTTAGATCATTTATCGGCTTCTTTTGTACAAGCTTCTTAAGGTACGTCCTCAAATCTAGCCTAATATGACAACTTACCATACGGTGGTCACTACACCTAACCCTTCTAAGCACTTCCACATCCTGGACGACGCCAGGGTTATCGCATGTTATGAAGTGTATTTCATTTTTATGGTCGCCCTTCGGGCTCTTCCACGTCCACTTCTGGCTCTCATTTTTGCAGAAGAAGGTGTTCACAATGCGTAGATTATTCCGTTTTGCGAACTCGACTAGTAGGTCACCCCATCTATTTCTACAGCCTAGACGATAGCTCTCAACTGCCTTGTATCCAGCCTGATTCTTGCCTAGTTTAGGATTGTAATCTCCCATAACTACGGTACAATATGTTTTTACTTTGGCTATTGCTGATTCCAGATCTTCATAGTAGCGGTTAACTAGCTGGTCGTCATGGATGGATGTAGACTTGTAGCCCTGTGCCACCTTGAGCTTGCACCTCTTACTAATCCCAATTACAAGACCAGCTACCCTTTCGTTAATGGTATAGTATTCGCCTATTTTCTCAGCTATGATATATTGACAAGAAATTCCACTTCCAGTTCTCTTCTGTCCGCTAGGCGATGGTAATATCAAGCGTGTCCATTTTTCAGCACCACGGAGGCTTCACCTGTCCTGCTATACTAGTTACAACTTAAGAACGGCACCAGAAGATGCCCTTGAGCCTCATTACCGCAACCGAATGTTCCTCCGCTTGGCGCAAAGAGTATGTTACTTCGAATATTTTTGGAAGCACCCCCCCAAACAAAAGAAGTAAACTTAATGTTCTTGCCATTTTAAAATTTCAGTGTGAGATACATTACCACAACTAACGTGTATCATAACGTAAAAGTATCATGAAAATTGCCATTCCCGGTCAAAACCCGGTGCAAAAATGACAAAACGGAACATTATTAAGAAAGAAGTAACAAAGTTCAGTCTACTTTTTATGGCTTACGTGTTGTACTTTACGCACGTTGGCTTTATTCACTAGCTTTTAAATTACGAAGTATTAGCGTATAGTGGCCTTTTTGATTCGCGCATTGTATTTTTGTCCCCACATTTTGCCCGCATCTCATTCTCCAACATGGACGTTTCGTACGAGGTTACGAGGTCGATTTTTTCGCGGAGCATACATGACTACACAGTTCCACCTGCAACCGCATTTGTTACTGTTTCTTCGACTCCAGATTCTTCGTCGCGTTTGCGGTCTGGGGAGAGTTCACCTCCCCCAATGAGCCCGTCAACGCTGAAGCATCTGTACAGGAAGAACTGCAGCCGCATTGTTATTTGTCGCCACGTTCAGCGTGCAGTTTTGAACGTCTACATGAAGCTGCATGAGGAGCACCCGCACGTTGGCGAGATAGAAACTTGCCGCACTACGAGTGCGTACACAGGTGTCAGTTTCCGGAAGATTTTGGACATCAAATCCAAAGCGAAGGCGACGGGCGGGAAGCTGACAACACCTTGGCGAAAAAGGCCCGGAAGCGAGAACCGCAGACCCGGCACTGCGATGTATGACGGCTTCACTTTGTGCACTCTGGCAAACATTGTGCACGATCTCTTCCGGCGCAACGAGCCTAATACTGCACAGAAGATTGCGGAAGAATTTCGGAGGAGTGAGCATCTCCCCAGCCTTCGAACCTAGACCCTCCGCCACCTCCTGAGTGACATCGGCTTCGTCTTCCAGAAACGCAAACGAAACTCGATGATGATGGAGAGTCAGGACGTGCTGATTTGGCGGTAGAGCTACCTTTGTCAAATCTCTGGGTACAGGCAGCAGCACCGCAAGGTCTTCTAAACAGAAGAAACTTGGGTAAACGATGGCCACACCGAGACGAAGGCTTGGAGGGACGAGACAGTAATTTTATTTCCTTTGAAACTGCTGGCAATGAAGAGTTGCCGAGGTGCTGAGGCAAAAAACGACTTGTATAACTTTCTCACTAAGCCCATTTGCACAGGCAGCATTTGGAAGTAAGGCATAAGGAAAATCACTGCAGTGTTCTAAGTAGAATCATATGCTACTTATGTGCTTGAATGGACTTCTCTTGGCCACGCCACGTATGGGATGTTTTGTTCTTTCACAGAGGATGTGTACATTTTCCTCTCACTACAGGTGCGCTGGTATGTGGTTTCAAGTCAAAGCTTGCAGTGTAATTCAATGTATGTAATTGGTAATTAAAAAAAATGTCAAATAATGATTGGCATGGCTTCGATTGGCGTGGCTTTCGTGCACACATTACAAAACACAAGAGTGTTTGATGCTATTGTTTATACCCATCAGCATTATCTAAAAATCTAAAATTGTTCTCCGCGCCGTAGTCGAACGCGCATAATGTTGCGTACCTTGCGAAATTAATGCTTCAGCACATCGAGTACTTCAAGTACGTATAACTGCATCGATCTTTGCAACGTGGTGAATCTTACACAAATTAACGATGCACTCGCTGTTTTACGCGCTATATTACAACCTATTTGTTCATTCGTATGGTATAATTACGAAATATCGCGCCGTCCATGAACGGGTGGGGTGAGGTGTGGAAAATCGATCAGTTCTACAATGATAGACGCAAGATAAACAACCGATAGCAATCACCCCCAGCGCACCCACACAATACCCACACCGTACACGAGTCGTTACCATGATTGTTCGGACTTAATCTGCCTATAAATTACTGCAGTGACGACAAACAAACTCGGTGAGAAAAGCAGATGATGTCACGCATTTACCGCATTCCTCTTTTAAAACGTGTGCGCACTGATGTCATGGGTCCGTCACTTCGGCGGAGTGATACACTACATCAGTTCGTGCCGTTCTTAAGTTGTAAGCGAGTATAAACTCACTAAGCCCTACTAAAACCCATTCAATGCCCTCTAATTCCTTGAACAACACCTCTAGATTAGCTTCGCTAGATAAAGTTCTCGTGTTGTAGGTTCCCAAGTTGAGATTCCATTGGCGGCCTGTCCGGCTGTTGTGATTCTTAGCTAGCTAGCTTGCATATCTAGAGCGGGTTTTTGGCATTTTTGTATCCAAGTTCTCCCGCTATCCTCCAAGAATTACTTCACCCTTGAGCACCAGTTGAATATTTTACGTTTAATATGAAGTGTGCATGACCTGTTGCCGTAGCTGGTCAAAGATGGTTTCTCATAGTGTGGTTCACTTTACCAGCTATATCGAGGGCCCGTCTTTTTAATTTGATAGATTGTTTTATTGCCCATTGTGTATTTTTGTGTATTTCTAAGCACGCAGTGCCTGTGGCACGGCAGGCAGAACAGGGGCACCCGACCAGATATTTTGTCCGTGGTGTAGATTGCAGGAAGCAAGCCCCTTCGCAGGCTGCGTGATTTTGTCGATCTAAGATGAACATTCCTTAATGAGATCACTTTGATGACTACCAGCCTGAAAAGGTGGCTGCCTCTCGAAGGGGGACAAGGGACAGTTAAGATTGACATTAAATGTGGCCCACGCTTCGATTCGAGATGCAATGTCTTTAAATTGTACCCATGGCTGGGTGCGATATGAATTTACGTTGCTTGGAGGTCGTTAGCTTAGCCACGAGGCTTTCCAAAAATTGCATGTTAACCCAGGCTAACCAGGCCAATTGGTTAAAGATCTTAGGAATAGCGATAAAGACAATAACAAGGAAAGAACGTGAGGGGGATGATCACGATAGAAATTTTGCGTCCGTGTTGTACACCACACAATGCTGCTCTTTCTTTAAACACAAATCCCTCCATCCGAACTATACCCATGGAAATGCCGGGAGTTTAGAATTAAACCTTTTGGCTTCCTCAAATTATGCATTGGGGGCACACGAAGACCACGTGTTCAAATATTCGAAAACTTCAAAGCGCACGAAAAAGGGGGACAAAGAGACGTGACACACACAAGTGCTTACTCTCCAACTATAGGTGTATTGAAAAACCACAAAATGTATACATGAACGCCACTCTGGCCGTTGAAAGATAATAAAAAGGACAATAGTCATTGCATATCTCGGGTCGGCTGTTAAAAGTCAAGTGAGCATTTCGCGGGAGAGAGTTTTTTGGTGCAGTTCACCCGCAATAAAGAGCCACTGAAGTGATTTGTAAACATTGCGGTATTACTAGCGTAACTTGTAGTCCGGATTTCATAGGCCATGTTTCGACCACTCTGCGCACGTTTACGCGACTTTATTTAGTAGAAAAATCACTTCAAAAATGCTTTCCTGCTCTCTGCACCCTCGTCTATTTTCTGTGGCGTTTTCGTGGGACGTCAGGAGGAGATGAGCTGGCACTTGGCGGCGCTACTGCAAAGCTCGCCGATTTTCTGACAGAGTCAGTCGGCCCAGCGTTTAGTCCACCGGCCGCCGACGGGTCGTCGCAATTCCCTCGCTCAGTCGAAACTAAGCCACAACACGTTTGTGAATTGAAGACTGTGCCTTTCATTACTTTGTACACTGTATCAAGCTCCGAGTCCGGGTCGCTCCACAGAAGCGCTGCACAAATGCACATGCGACGCTCCGCTGACTGGTACGTTAGTAGGAAACCCTAAGGCCGCTTGAAGGCGGGAGAAGAGTCAGCGAAGTCAATATAGGTTCTAAAGATGTAAAATCAACTGAAACTTTTACCGTAGAGCATAACACTAGGGAACAGGAATCACGTTTTTGCGCTGGTTGAACAAGCCCAGCGGTCAGCTACATGACCAGGCATCTGCGAGCGCTTTTCCGTCTACGAAATGCAATTGCTAGACGTGTGTTATTGTGGAAGTTTCGGGCACGCATACTTCAGGAGCGCTATACAACAAATAGTAACCTAAGGTACTTGAAATGCTATGGAATGGAATGGATGACTTTATTACAGGAGGAGGCCAATAGGCCCTGGTGTGGGGCACGGGGGCAAAACTAAATAAAAGTGTAAACTGCGTGTACATTATATACCTTATATATATAGCCTTGACAGCGCTTGCTCGTGGGCGAGTGGTCTAGTCTAAAGCGCTACGATTATTGTTTTGCAAGTCGCAAGTGCGAATCCCCGAGGGTACATTACTTTTTTGTAAGTTTATTTTTTCGTTTGCGACCGATGTTTTCTAAACTGAATTCACCATTTTTGGGTCGTAACGTTCACTGCTCCACGAGCGAGTTCGCATAACGCGCGAAGACTGACAGTGACGTGCTTGCGTGTTCTCGTTCGCGTGCTGTGGCCACAAGCACCGACGTCTTGCGGGCAGTCGGCAGAGGCCCGAATCAGCATATCCTTGGCCTGGTGCGAACACGCTTTTTATGATACAGGCACCAGTGAGGCAAGCTCCGAATATGCGGGAAAAGCACATGGCATTTGAGCGTCTGCGGTGACGCGGAGGGTGTTCATACACTGTGTAGGCCTCAGCAAGGGATTTATGCGATTCTAAGCCGTCCTGGGAGGCTAATCTTGGGCATTTTACAGCAGACGACATGGCAGAAGCGCGGTACGACGATTACTGAGATGTCGAGAATGCCCATCTAATTATGCTTTCGGATGTCCAGCATGTTGTTTTACAGAACCGAAACTTGTTTGAATGCTAACCTTGGACATCGTCCAATCAAGGTGCATCTCCTCCCGTTGTCACAGCCTTTAGATGGTGCGGCCGCCACAAACCGGGCATGGTAGATTTAATTCTTTCCCGCTTTATAATACAATTACCGCATTAGCAACTGGATAAACGACGCGAAGTGTGGTAATTTGAACTAGCCTACGCAGTGACCAAAACCGAGAGGTTGACAAATTCACATCAGTTTCTCTTTAAGGCGGCTGGATTCCCTCCGTCTGTACTGTCGGCAGTGTGTGGTGGCCTTGTGCGCCCTTTCAACTGGAAATTTTCAGAGGAGTTGGAGGACTGGCGTGACATAAAATGTGCTGTAGTCCCGTACGGGCACAAAATGGCACAAGGTTTGAAGAACGTGCGTTACCGATACGGCGTAAGGGTGTTGTTCTCTGAAAAAACTAAATTGTGCAGTCTCTGCCGCATTGTAATAACAAGGACTGTCCTAGGAAAAAGAGGAACAAGTGTGGCGTCACCCACGTGCAGCCGTTGGTTCCTTTTGTGATACGCGTCGTCTATGTAGGTGGGCCAAAATGGACACTGTCTAAACGTTCGTGTGAAAGAGCATGCGTCCACTATAACCAATTCAACCGGCGCCAATCTTCCTGCTCATTGTAACAAGTGTGGGTGTCACCCTTTGTTTGGTGAGACAGTGGTAATCTACAGGCTTAATGATCACATTGCCAGGGACCTGGTCGAGGTCTACTTTATCAATGGACATAATAAGTATGTAAGCAAATCATCCATCCCTCTTCACGGGAACGAGCATGCGCAAATCGGCACCATGTTTGTTTAATCTATGATTTGTGTTCATGTATAGGTATCAGACACTGAAGTTTGCACGCGACTGCAGCGCCGCTTCTCGCCACCGCTTAGCAACTCTGGGTCGGTGGATGTCGCGACCGGCCGTTCAGCGCACGTAAAAACAGACGCGCTGCGTGCAGTTCGAAGTTGTGTCGCGGAGGTTTTTTAAGAAACGTCGTTATAATTGCAAGTTACAGGGTCCGAAAGGACAAAAAGGCTGCAGGAAAGAATTAGTCCCAGCGCCGATATTGCTACGTGTAGGACAGCCACAATCGCGAAAGGCAGCCTGCCATCATGCGGTACAGGTTTCTCGGTCGGGCAGCCATGGGAGAATAAGCGTCGCAAGAAATGATTTTATCAGTACGAAAGGTGTGGTAAAAAAGAAAGTTGTGACATTTTTTGTCAGTGGAAGGAATAAAATTATGAGTACGATTACTGTTGGTGCGCAGCGCAGACACGAAGGGCCGTAAAACTAAATCGTTTTCGTTCTGTGTTTCATACATATGGCGCGCTGCTATGAATCTCATGCCGTCGTAGCATTCGCGTAACACAAGCTATTCCGGTTTCCGCCACCATTGTTCAATCAGCTGTAACCTTTTTTTAGCGACATGCAGGGCACCGAACGGATGCCAAAAGGCGGCCCTTCTTCGCGGGGGTTGCCAAAAGCAATGTGATGATGGTCAAAACGCATCCTGTTTACTGCCCTACTTTGTTTACCCGCAGTGTACAGAGTTCGGCCATGCATTCCAAGCGAAAGCGTGGAAAGCTATCAAAGGTGAGTTTGCATTCACTTGTGCCGGCTTCTCTAATGCGTTTTGCGTACTCAGAAAATTGAGGTTTGTATTATTTAGGCAGAGGATTTGAAGGATGAGGAAATACTTTTTTGGGGGGAATTCCGTACGGCCTCAACAAACTGTACCACAATTAGCCGCTAAGACGGCTCTAACCTTACTCACAAGATAGAAGCCGATAGAAGACAACTGCAGCTCCACGGCAGATTTCGAACTTTGTTTAACGGCGTTTACCTTTTCATCAGCTAATAACGTTTGGAATTCGTAGTTAATTAGTGACAACACCAACCAAGCTGAAGAAGGGCAACCGAAAAAAGTAACTGTAGTGTGTTAGCGCGAACAGTAGAAACAATAACACAAACACGAATCTGTCGTGGAGCACCGTTGTTACGTTGTTACTGGTCACTTTGTTAGGCTGTGATACAAAAAAAAATTGCTACTGACCTGAATTGGTGCTGTAAATAAGCTCCCCTTGCTGAGAATGGGACTTCGCGACGATGTCTGTCCCGTCAATTTCTTTCACGGTGTAGGCGCGCAAGGAAGCGTACAACGTCTGTAACTTCTCCCGCACGCGAGAAGGACAATAGAAGTTAAGCCCCGTAATTGTTCAGAAATCGCACAGAAGCAGTTGAAACATGCGGAAACTATTTGCTAGACCAGTTTTCAAGGTCGAGACACCAAAAGCATACCGAGGCAAAAGCATACCGAGTGGTGCTGAATATATGAACGTGTGCCCGACGTCTGGCTCTCACCGACCCAGTTAGCTCACGCTTCCACGGGGCGTCGCTGGGTGTAGTTATTCGTCGCTCCCTCTGAGCAGTGACCGGTCGCTATAAATTTTGCGTTTTTTTTAATAAACAGATAGTTGCGAGTAAGCGCTTCAAAGGGTCGCTCCACTTTGTGCCCGTTTTTTGTGCGCTTTGAAGTTTTCGATCATGCACCAACTAGCCACACTTGCGCTATTTATTCTGTTCAAATGGGTTATTTGCCCGTGGAGACACAAAGTTAGATTATACTTTTATGCTGTCAGAAGCCCCATTACCTGAAATTGAATTATTAACTCTTGTTGCCTGCATGAAAGAAATATGTTTGTATAGAAAATAGAGAGTGCGTGTAGTTTTATACTGCACTATTTCGAAGAATTCTCCTAGCGCGTCTTTGCTCCGAGATCTCCTAACCCACTTTTTTGTCGTTTACATCATTACGCATGCGAGAGAGTTAGGAGCGGTGAAAAGCTTCTCTCTTATTTCAGGCGTGTGTTGAGTGCGGCGTTTGGTTGAAAACGGAGCGGAGGCATTGACAACTATGATAAATGTTCCCATTACCCCAAGTAATAAAACAAAAGAAGTTACAAAAATGTTGCTTGAGCTTATGATACAATCGGGTTTTGAACCAATCAGGTGCAGGCCTTCGTTGCCGTAATGCGGCAAGGACTTGTACTAATTAAGCAAATATTTTTTGAAGCAAAGCTTTCTAGCTCTAGAGAGAGAGAGAGAGAGAGAGAAAGCCTTTAATGAAAGCTGAAGACTAGAAGCCAACACTTCTTTCGTGGGGTGCGGGACAACAAATTCCCAACGAGTGCTGGCGGGGCGAGAAATGGGGGCCGGATGGTCTCCTTCAGAAAGCACACTCGAGGTGGCACCACAAATATACCCATCGTTCCCCACGTGGAAGTGCCTGCTCGCCGGCAGCGGCGGCAACGGAGGCGGTACGGTTTTGTTATCTGCTTTAGCCACCGTTGTTTTGGGCCCGTTTTGGTACAGCTTCGCGTCTATAGTGGGGTGCCTTCGCACAGGTTAAATAATTCCTTCGACATCACCTACCGGGTAACCGGCACTCTACTGAATTAAGTGGTTGGACGGAAAACACACGTTAAGCATTGGGTTGTAGGGCGGAAAAACCAACTGTAGGACCACATACAGACATCTGGCTGCTAGAGAAACGCTACCTTTTTCGCATTGCTTGCCACGACTGGCACTCCGTTTTCTAAAATTGTGATTACCAATTCATTTGTGTTCTGAGAGGCATTAGAAAACGCGAAAGTATCTACTGGCTCTGATAAATAGCCGTAATAAAAGTTCTTTCGGCTTTCTCGAAAATTTTCAAACCAACTAAACTAACGACTTCAAAACGGTATGAATGGGAATCACTAACCTCACATGCGGAATTGTTTCGGTGTCTTGCTTGTGTCGCGTGGTGGTGTAGCCCCAAGCTAGCACATGAGGATGGCTAGGTTACGCTTTGTCACCCTTCGAAAGGCGTCCCTCCCCGTTTTCTATCTCCGGACTCAAGCCCAGGCTTCAGCGGCGGGGTCCGCCGCTCTACCCGGCCGTGGCCGACGCTGCTGCTCCGTTCTGTACGCCACCCCAGCGAATTCCAGGTAAAAGCTGGCAGAATCTCTGGTTTCACTCTTTGTAGAGCTACGTGTGTGAACTCAAGTGACGTCGCATTGGCAATTGCTCTGGGTGTCGTTTAAAGCTTAACTATCCAACCACATTCACCGGGTGGGTTGGGGCCAACTTTGTTATCTTTTCACTTGTCTTTAGCTTTCCGTTTAGACTAAGCCGTGCGGGATTTGCCTTGTGGCCTACGCACATTGTTTCTGTTTTATAAGCGTGGGACGATGTAATGCAGTTACCGTGCAGGTATTCAAATACAAAAACAGGCTGCAGAGTTCAAATGTTTTTTTGTAGATGGAGAAGTTTAAGATACAAAAGCGCGAAGGGCGGAGAGCAAGCATGGAAGAGTCAACGTGTGTTAGCAAGGCGGGCAGAACAAGGTACACTAAAGTGGCAGTCACAGCGTTGCACCTCCTGCCAAACTTTCATTTCTTCTAACGGCGTCACGCCCGACGCCAAGACTCCAGACAACTTCTTTCGTGCGGTCATCGTTGCGCTCCCCTGCTAGGTCCCCCTATATACGAAAAACCGGGGTCTCAGCCACGCCTCCACGTTACAGCGCGGAGGGTCCGCATTTGATGCACGGTGCCTTACGAGGTACTGTTCCTGCACTCCTTCGGGTTTCTAATTCTTCAATCTCTTTCGGTGGCCACTTCAACAGCAGACTATTACAAAGAACTGCTTTTTCGGAAATCGAATAATAGGTGTTGTTACTATTATTGCCAGCATGAGCGAACCACCTCACAGTTGTTTGAGTAAATTTCCTTAGAATAGGCAGAATCTTAGCTGGTTGGATCATTATGAATTATGTACCTGTTAACCTAAATTTCAGTGGCGACGCACACAATATAAAGACTATGGACAATGCTGACACTACCAACTAAGTTTTATTTCCCCTTGCCTTGTATATTTATGACCTCCCTAGGCACGTGATCATTATGCAAGCGCGAGCGGAAACGTTTTTCTTTGTTAACGTAATCGACCCAGTTGTAAATCATTCCTCGATGTTTTCTCAATTTCCATCGCTTCAATGATTTCACTCGCAAGCCTATTGATGTTTTGTGCATTGTAATGACGCTATTGAAGTACACTTTACACTTGTCACAGCCCCCGCGGTATATGACCAAGTTTTTGACGGATCATTGTTTATGGTGGCAGGGTGCTCCCGTACCCGGTACGTCATTGATTATGTTGTAAGTAATGCCAATCATATCTTAACAGTATTTTCGTAGGAACATTATTTCTTCACGCAGTTCAATGAAACTACTTCTCTACAAAAGTTCGGTTTGTTCTAAATTCAAATATGTGGCTGCCGTTTGGCATCCTGGTATTGCATCGCTCAGCCATGAATTTGACGCGGTTCAAAATAGTTCATGTCGTTTCGTACTTTGAAATTATCATCTCATCTCCAGCATCACCACACTAAAAGAAATCGCTACCACTACTTGAGCACCGCTGGTAAATATTGCGTTTGTGCCTATTTAACCGAATGTTCAAACCAATTTCACTCTTAGGGTAGATTAGAAACCAATCCATCCTAAATATCAGCGCACGTTGGTCATCAAATTAAAATAATCATTCCATTCTGTCATACAATCCGCTTTCAATTTGTATCTAGCGAATCTGTTAACTGGAAACAACTGCCACGTGCAGCTGCAAAATCTTGGACGTCGGGGCTTTTAGGCGTGCAGTATACAGACTGTTTGAGGGAAAATGTGTTCGTAATTGTTTTATTGCTTACTGTGACATCGACAGTGTTTATTTAGCATCCTCAATTAGAGGTCGGTCGGCACTATATTGTCGCCAGCCAACGTTTTGCCGTATAGTTTGGTCCAGCGCAGCGTCCACCCCCTGTGGCGGTGATACTTCCGTGTTTGGCAATTTTAGTGTTTGTCTGGACAGCCTCGCCCCTGTCGTTCGTCGAGAATTGGAGGCCATCGCTCGTCTTGTCCCGGTCTTTTAGCTCCTGAATAGGCTTGGCCTTCTAATGCCTTATGCAGGCGGTTGCACGGAAAATGCTTGCACAGCTTGGAATCTTCACTAACAGTTAAATGGCACGCTAATCAGAACTCTGGGTGTCCCTTTCCGCCATGGACCCAACCGACTATGCCCCAAGGCGTATCCAGGCCCTTAATCTTAAAGGAGCCATGAAGAGAAAACCACAAGTTTGGTTCATTCGAAAGATTGCCTCGTTAGAACCATAACGACACCACTTATAACGCAAACTTCGCTCAAATAAGCTACATAATTAGGAAAAAAGGAAATGACCATGCGACCCACCAGCTCATTTTCCGCAACAGAACCTATGATGTCACTCGAGAATGCTCTGCGATTGGCGGAGGCCGGCAAAAGGAAACGCATGTTAGGTAGGGCTTACAGTTTGCATAGCGAGCTAAATGCCCGTGAAACATACTGCACATTCTTTTTATGACAAAGAACGGTGGAGTAAACGGTTGAAGTTCCGAACGAACACGCAAGCGTGTGCGCCATTGCATACGAAACTACCGCCGGCCGAACTCGACATCTCGCCGTCGCCACCGTCGCGCAGACGAATTTTCGGATTCGAGGCTCTTAGGGGCCAATGAACCGTTCCAGCACGTACAGCCGCGACCTTGCTTGGTATCTTAATCCCTTGACAGGAGGGTGGCCGTCATATCGCCAACCAGCAAAGGTAAAAATAGAAACGAGGGGAGTAAGCAACAGCAAGAAGCGACGAGATAGTGCCAGTCGTCGCAGAAGTTTAATGGTGTTGGCTTGCTGCTGTCGTTACGAGCTCGTTTCCAGTTTACAACCACTTAAAACTTCAGTTTGTTCGAGTACTTCACAATGAAATTTCGTTGCTCCGTTTTGAAATGCCCATGTAGTATGGGCAAATCGTCGAGGGAGTGCGACATCCCCGCCGGTGAGGAGATCATCTTTCATGTGCTGCCCAACGACGAACCTCGGCGAAGCAAGTGGCTACGTTTTGTGAACTTTGCAAACGGAGGAGAAAGAGAGCTAAAGGAAGTACGAGTGTGCTCGCTTCATTTCGAGGAAGTGATTACGGCAGGGACCCTTACGTTAGCTCACTCCTGGGACATGCTGGCGCTCGTCGCCGACTTCGTCAAATCGCTCTGACCTTGGGGGAAAAAAATGCCGTAAACACCGCGCATTGACGCTCGTATCTTTCTGGTCGATGCAGAGAGCTCGCGCGAACGGCTTTCCATACACGACACCGGCCAACTGGCATAAGCGATACTGCTACTGAATTGAACTATTATTAACCGCTAATAAAAATACGGGCACATACGTACCAGTCTGTATTCGTCCGTTCGCGACGGGGCTGACGAGGCAGCGGTGCCTACGGCAGGGCGTTCGTCTGTTGTGGCTATCGCGGAATGGTCGCTTTCCCGTCCACCGCGTATCCCACAACTCTTGCCGCTCGTGCACTTACAAGCATTGAGCGTTCAAGCTCCTCGGCGAGAGTTTTGTTCTCCGGATCAGGCGATTCCATGACTAGGGCTGCGGGTGCACTAGGTTTTACTAGTATTTTAAAATGGCCGCCAGTCTCATTCGACTCCCGCGTGTGGGTGCTATATGGAGTCGACATACTAAGTATCTGTTCATGGACCGGCTCGTATGACGCCATTTCACGTCACGGAATGTGCAATTTTAGCGGGAGATTTAACATTTTGGCTTAAATTGCCTTATTTCTCAGTCAATAAAGCACCATTTGCTTCCGGGAAAGCCCTTGGGGTACCATGAAACACCTAATCTTTCGAATAAAGCAAACTTTTGTTTTCTCTGAATGGCTCCTTTAAGAGTCGGGAACCCTACACAACAAACCCATTTCATTTTATTGCGCCTGAATTGGTGAAGTGACCCACTGCTGCTGCAACCACTCTGTGACGTCATCGCCGGACTCCTACCTCCTGTATATCATATGCAAGCGCCGTCACTCTTTGAGGTGAGCACTCCGATACGTCGAAGCCTATTTTCAGCCCTCTCACGTAATCCATCGCCTGCTCTGCCGGCAACGTTTCCATTTAGCTTCTCCATTGCCTTGACGTCTTGAGTCATCGCCGACTACGTCACCCACTCGTCGTGAAACAATGCGAATGCGCTCCTATGATCACTGCGGACGAAGACACTGGGCGAAATTGTCATCATAGTAGCGGCGTCAACAAGACAATTATCAATATTATCGGCATAATCAGTCTGCTCACGTTCACTGCAGGACAAAGGCCTCTCCCATTGACCCCCAACAGCTTCTTTCCTGCGCGGCGCGAGTCCACTGTTTACCACGGAAGTTCCGTATTTCATCCCTCCATCGTGTTATTGAGTTCGGCCTTGGACCCCGTGCGGGACGGACGTGCCGTTAGCTAGCTCCGCGAACCCATAGTTTGCCCGGGCTTAGGCCCGCCGCTTTTGCCCTTACTGCCGCTCGCGGCAAGCCCTTTTTAGGGCTTTAATTTCTCTTTAACTTCTACCTCCTAAGACCTCGGCGCCATGCCTCTTTTCCCTCACGTGGGCGCAAGCCCGCCGCAGATGCGCATGGCGTCCCCAGCCTACCTCGTCGCGCTGAAGCGATGCTTTGAGCACCTGCCCCACATCCTACCAGAGGATGAGGAGCAGGACAGCGACAGCGACGACTCGGATAGTAAGACCAATCCGGATACATCAAGCGACTCAACTAGCAGCAGCTCCGAAACAACAAGCAGCTCGGGTGAGTCCGCTACCCCCCCCCCCTTCCCCCCCCCTCGCGCGCACAGAGGCCAGGCCGCACCGCCTACGACCCCAACAAGACGCGCAAACGGGGACACAGCCTAGAAAGTGTAATCACGAAGATTCACTTGGGCCGCACGGCCTGGCGGGTCTACCAAGCCGAGAAAGAAAAGGAGGCGAGAGCAACGCGTGTACCTGCAAGCGTCGCACCCAGCGCTTCCTCCCCCCTGGCAACACCACTCGCCAGGCTACGACGAGGCATCCGCGAAGGCCGCCGCCCCCCACCAACACCGCGGAAAAAGCCAGCGTCCAAATTAACCTCAAGACCGCCGCCGAACAACAGCAGGCCAAACCCAACTGCAAAGGGGACAACAAAGAGGAGGCAGAACCGCAAAATGGCGCCCACAAAGACCCGCTGCCAAGCCCCTGCTCTCCCTCCCGCCCAAACGCAAAGCCCCCAAACGAGCGCATCATCCCCAGCAAGCGTGCACACACAGGAGACCCAGACGAGCGACCCCTCAGCGGACGCACTCCAGGCGTCTGCAAGAGATGCCCCACTCGCGCCCACCAGTTCCACGAACTCCGACAGCGAGGGCGAAGTAGCAGCCGCCGCAGACGACCAGGCGGCTGCAGGAGATCAGCAGCAGAAAACGCAACGAGCTGGCGACGAAAGCGCGCTCTCCCAAGACCCCACTGCTGCTGCTCCGCCGTTGCCGCTGCCGCAGCCAGACACCTCGCGCACCGCCGGCGGCGACAGCCCTCCCCCTCGCCCCTAGAAGCGCGCTTCTCCCCCCCCTCCCCGCCCCGCAAGGCCGCAAAGAAGCCATCCCCGCGGAAGGGAGAACACGGCAGCCCCGCGAAGAATGCGCCCTCACCTCCTCCACGAGAGCGCACCCAGTCTCCTCGCCCTCACGCGCGCACATCCGCTCCTTCCCCCTCACCACCCCGCCGCGCCGCCGAAGAGCCAGCCCGGACAGGAAAAGAATGCGAGCCCCCAGAGAAGAGCGCGCCCCCTCCTCCCCCGCCGCGAGAGCGCAGCCCCCCCGCCGACGAAGACGACGACGGCTTCCGCGAGCGACCGAGAGGCAGAGGGCAAGGAAACAACTACAAAAAGAAAAACCAAAACAACTCCGCACGCTCACCGACCTCGCCGCGCAAAACAAACGCGCCTGGAACAACTACACTTACGGTGCTGTTTCGCCCCTTGGGACGCAGGGGAAACTTGGCGGGGCTGACGCGCTTTGCGACTCAGAAGGAGCTGGCAAACATTCCTGGGCTCACCGCCTGCCGCGTCAATCACCGCCTGAGCACCGTAGCAGTCGATACAAACGACGAGAAATCACGCGACGCGCTGCTCAGGGTGAGCACACTCTGCGGAATCAGAGTAAACGCACAGCCGGCAAGGGGCACGCGGAACGCCAGGGGGGTACGGCGGGACATAGACCTGCCTGGTGACATAAACGACATCATCTCCAACCAGACAGAGTCCCCAGTGCCCATCGCACACGCCACCCGCAGGGGCACGTCTGTCTTCATTGTATTTGACGGCCCAGAAGCGCCAGCTGCGGTAAACATCGCGGGTGTGCGATGTAGGGTCCAAACCCTTCCCCCACGCCCCCTCCAATGCGAGAACTGCGGGCGCTTTAACCACTACACCTCAGCGTGCCGCAGTGCCCCACGATGCAAAAACTGCGGCGGGGAACACGTGACGACCTCCTGCACTGAACACACCCAGCGCTGTGCAAACTGTGGAGGCTCACACCATTACTCCTCGCCGCGCTGCCGGCAGTGGCGACGCGAAAAAGAGATAGCCGCCCAAGCCGCGTCGCAGGAGGTTCCGCTACGAGTAGCGCGCCAAAGGTACTTCAACCAGCCCCGCCCCCAGCCACCGCCCGAGCGACGCCTCTACAGCAACGTGCTGCGCGCCCCTGAGACCCAGCGTCCCATACCTGCGCCTCGGAGCCTGCCCCCTGCGCCCAGAGCCCAAACCCCTGCTGCCGCTGCCCCTCCCCCCCCCATCCAAGCTGTCACCGCCGTACTGCAGCAGGCAGCCCAGGCCCTGCAAGAGGCCGTAGCCCTGCTGCACAATGGCCTCTAAATCCCCCCCCACCTCGACCCCCGGGAGGCTGCCCCGCCCCAACATTCTCCAATGGAACTGCCGGTCCCTCAAGAAACGCCACGCCGAATTTCATCTTTTTCTTCAGGCAAACCGGCAGTTCGACATCCTCTGCCTGCAGGAAACGCACTGCCTACCCACCGAATGCAGACTCCCGGGCTTCGTAGCGTACCACGGCGAAGAGACCTGCGAGGACGTAAAATGCACCACATCCTGCTGTCGAGACCCCTCGCACAGGTCCCGTCGCCCGCCTCGTGTAGCAGTATACGTGCGGAGCGACTGCGCGCACTCACAATTAGACTTGTCATCCCTCCAAAGTAAACACCTAAAGTGCGCGGGGATAAACATCCGTTTCGGCACCACAGACACCACAGTGGTGTCCGTCTATATCCCCCCCGAACGCAAGTGGGACCCCGCGGAGCTCCGGGAGCTACGCAAACTTTGCGGCAGAGACACAATCATCTGCGGAGATTTTAACGCTCACCACACGAGCTGGGGCAGCCTCAAATCCACCACCCGCGGCCGCCTACTATCAGAACAATTTGGACCCACGGGCCTCGCGCCCCTCAACACAGGCGACCACACATTCATCAGGAAAGGGGGAATAAAAACATGCATCGACGTTTCGCTGGCCAGCGAGCGGTGCTTATACAACTGGGAAACCGAACCGAGCACCTGGGGATCAGACCACCTCCCAGTGAAGCTCACTGCTCGATCAAGAGGTAAACCCAGAAATAAGACCTATAACATCGTTCGCTGGTCGGCCTTCCGAGAAACGCTCGACAGCAGCGAGGGCAACATCCTAACCAACATCACAGACGCCATCGCAGCATCCACTACAAAACAACTAGTGAACGAGGGCCAGCCAGTCCCAGACATCAAGCTTCTCAACCTCCGCGCCGCGCGACAACAAGCACAACGCCGCGCCACGCGGAGCGACTCTGCTGCCGACTGGACTGTCTACAACCGCCTCGACGCAGTGCTTCGCCGCTACTCCAAACAACTCCGACGGAACAGCTGGGAGAGCGTCTGCAGCGCGCTAAAGGGGTCAGCGGGGCAGGCCAAGGCGTGGCGCCTGCTGCGCGCGCTCTCGCAGACGCCAACAAACAAGACCCCCCTCCTCGCCCTTTCCATCGCCAGCGAGAGAAGCGCCGAAGAGCTGGCGGAAGACTTCGCCTCCTTCCTCGCGCCGCCCGTCACCCCGCAAGCGTCAACAAACGCAAGCGCACCCGATGACGTCGCGAGCGCGCCGGCGCCCTCTCCCCTCCCCCCCCTTTCACCGCCGGCGGCGGCAGACGATGCGCCAGACGAAAACACGCCGACTGACGTCACGCGCACTCCGACAACAGAAGCCCCGGCGTTCCCTTTCCCCGCAGAGCACGCGGCCGACATACGCGCGGCCTTCGAGGCCCCATTCACGGCGGCCGAGCTGGACCGTGCCATTCAGAACGCCAAGCGAAAGAGCGCACCAGGAGCGGACGGCATTACCTATCAGGCCATCAGAAACCTAAATGAAGAGCAGCGCTCGCGACTCCTTGACTTCTATAACCAGTGCTGGTCCTCTGGCACCCTCCCCCCACAATTTGGCCTTCAACTTGTCTCCCCTGTACTAAAGAAAAACAAACCCCCTGACTCCTTCTTCTCCTACCGTCCCATTTCCCTCACGAGCGCTGCGTCCAAAATTCTCGAATCCATGGCGCTCGCACGCCTAGAATGGTTCGCGCGCATCTGCGGCTTAAACCCCGAACAGCAAACTGGGTTCCGCCGACACCACAGCACCATGGATTCAATTGCCGATCTCGTTTCCACTCTGGAGGAGGCAAAAGAAAACAAGGCAGTTGCCTACGTCGTCTTCCTCGACATCAGGAAGGCCTTCGACAGCCTCCCCCACGCGGCTATTCACGCTGCAATCAGGCGCTATAACATCAGCGGCAACATGCGCGCCTATCTAGAGGCCTTCCTGAGAGGACGACAATTACGTGTGCGTCTCTTAGGCTGCACCAGCTCGGCGCGGCCAGTGACTTCAGGCGTCCCCCAAGGCAGCGTGCTCTCACCCTTTCTCTACAATCTGGCCCTCGCTACGCTACCTCAAGCCCTTCCCACGACTCCAGATGCACCCGTATATGTTAGCATGTACGCGGACGACGTCGCAATATGGAGCACCACCACAGCGAGAGAACGCATGCACGCGCACACCGCCACGCAACAAGCACTCGACGCGGTCGTGAGCCACTTGCAGGGGTTAGGACTGGAGGTGTCCGCCCGAAAAAACTGCAGCCCTTCTCTACCATCATGCGGCAAAAACGGCTCGCACCACCCCGCCACTGAACATCGGCGGCAAACCCCTCCCCTGGCAGGACACGGCTCGTTACCTTGGGATCACCATAGACAAGCGCCTCACGTGGCTGCCACTGGTGCAGCGCCTCAGGGCTGACCTCACCGGGGTTCAGCGAGCGGTGCGAGCCCTAGTTGCCAGAGGCAGGGGCTGCTCTCAGGAATGGGCCCTCCGCATATACGACGCCGCGGGGGTGTCCCACGTCCTCTACTCGCTGCCGTTCGTGGCCCTAAACAAGACAAACTGGGCCAAGATCGAGAGGGACCACACGGCAGCGATACGCCTCTGCCTCGGACTGCCCCGAAGCTCAGCCATCGCCGCCACGCTCGCAGAAGGGAACGCCTGGCCCGCCAAACTACGAGTCCAACAGGCGGGCCTGCACTACATCAACAGGCTCACCTGCGCACCTGACGGCGCTGCGCTACTCGGCCCCTCTCAACAGCTGGGAAAATCGCCGAAGCCTTCGCGGAGCTCACCGGCTACGCGCCCCTTCCCCGCCCAGCCACCCCTCTCCCTCCACACCGCACCCGGAACTACAGCATCAAAACTTCCCTCCCGGGCATCAGAAGCAAGAGAAGAGACCCTCCCCAGGCGCTGCGCTTCGGAGCGCTGGAAGTCATTGACACGGGCAGAGAGGCGCAGCTCGACATATACACGGACGGCTCCCTCCTGCCCGGTCCGCCGGCCAGCGCGGCGGCTGCATGCGTCGCCCCCCAGATCAACAGGACTAACAAATGCCGCCTGCCGTTCGCCGCAAGCTCCACCACCGCAGAACTGGCAGGCCTACACCTCGCAGCAGACCTCGCCCTAGAGCTGCAGCCGCCAGCAGTTACCATCTACTGCGACAGCAAAGCGGCCCCTCCAGCGCCTCAACCGCCCGCACAAACACGCGCCGACTGTCGCCGCGCTCCACAACAAATTCGCAGGCTGGCAACGCGGGGATGCGCAACCACTCTTCAATGGGTCCCGGCACACGTCGGCATCGCCGGAAATGAAACAGCAGATGGTCTGGCCAAAACAGCACACTCCGCAGCCACGGCCGTCACCTCCGAGGTGACTACGATCGACGAGGGCCGTGAGCTAGCGACAACACGAACGCTGCGGCTCCATCCTGACCCACGAGTGGCAGCACATCGAACACCTGCCCGCATCCCCCGCAAACTGTCACGACAAGAAGCCAGCCTGCTCAGCCGACTACGCACGGGCTGTGCAGTCACACAATCTAGACTGCACCTCTACAAAAAAGTGGACAGCCCGGCGTGCACGCACTGCGGCGAACGCGAAACAATCTCACACTGCTTCACCGCGTGCACTGCACACAACTCGGAGCGCGAGCGGCTGCGGAAAGCGTACCAGCGCCTGGGGATACCATGCAGCACAGAAGAAGAGCTCCTCTTCCCCCGCTGCGGCCGCCTCCTTCTTCTCGACGCGTTCAGGCACCTCCTCTCCTACCTCGATGAAACCGGCCTGGCCGCGCGCCTCTAAACAAACCTTCCCTCCCCCCCTTCCCTCTACGGTCTCCCTGAGCTGCAAGGGGGGCTTTTACTCTTTCTTTATTTTTTCCGTAGGACCGCTCGTCCCGCCGGGATTCATTCACTAAGGCCCAGTACGCGCGGAAGTGCCGCCCTGTCCGGCGTGGCGGAGTTGCTTGAATGAGCGCCCTCTCGCATTCCCCGTCCTTGACCTTGACCTACTCCACTAGCCGCCGTGGCTCCTTCCTCGGCCGATTGGCCCCCCTCCCGCTCGGCGCTTCTTTTCTTTTGCGGGTATCTGCCTCGCAGCCGCCGCCATACCTAAATTATTCACTCCCCTACCTATCCCCACATCAACACCTCTTCTGCTAACCTCCCCCGCTATACCCTCCTTTCATATCCCCCCCCCTCCCCCCCACAGGCTTGATAAGGTGTCGGCAACCTACGCCAGACAGTTTCGAGCCTTTTCCTCCTACCTCCCCCCCCCTCAAAGCCTCATCGCATCGCATCGCATCGTGTTATTCGCCTTCCTCCTCTTCTCGAACCATGTCTTGGTATGCGCTCCGTTAACGTAATTTTCCGCCGTGTGTCGGTTCGTCTCACTATACGGCCAGCCGATATTCATTTCATTTTCTTTATTCCAGGTATGATATCGTCAACTCTAGTTTGTAATGTGATCCAAAGATCTCGTTTCTTGTCCATAGGTATTATTTCCTACATTATTTGTTCTACGACCGGTTGAGCTTACCTACGTTTGCGTTCTTGTTGTTTAGATCCAACCCTCTAACTACCAGGCTAGAGGTGAGCGGGAGCTCTTCACCCGAGCTAAAGCTCCGGACCACCACTTGGGCTCGAGATTACCTGGCGCGCGTTCTCCAGCTAAGGGCCACTTGCTAGCACGGTGCCTCGCCAGGAATAAAAGTTTTTCTCTCTTTCTCTCTTGTTGTTTAGTCAGACACCAAGTTTCCATCACGTGTGGTATCCACGGTTAGTAGATATTTCTTTTGAGTGAACTAGGTACCTTACTCTTCAATACTTGTGAGGGCTTTCCGGGTCATTGAACGAATAATGATACAAGTAACGCTTAGGAACAGGAAACGATCTTCGTGAATCATGGAGGTAACTCGAGTAGATATCTTAGTTCCTGTAAAGGAAGATAACTTATGCTGGCTATGCAGCGAGACGAACCCAAAACCGCTTCACAGCTAGGGTACCAGATTGGGTACCAAAAGATGGGAAATAAAAGTGAAGGGCAATAACACGATGACGCGATGAAATAGGGTAACTCGGTTACATGAACAAAATTTGACATGTAAACTTTTACGTTGTAACCTAAAAAACTCATCGTAATCTAAAATAGATGCTTGTCGCGCCATCTCTCCCTGCGCCGTGTAATTTCTCCCTTGCATGACTCGATACAGAGAAATGGCGGTATCCACAGGTTCGGTGGCCGCATTTTGCGCCACTCGAGCCTTTCCACGGCTGTGGTTCACCTATCATGAAGCGAGGATTGCTGTTACACGAAGTGTTTGTCGGAGTGAGTCGCGGAGGCATCGGCGAGCCCGTTTGGAACTGGCAGCGCTACACGGCCCGTTCTTCTACGACCTTAAAGCCCGGATGTTAGAACAATGCCCCGGAGCCAGTGGGGGCGAACTCGATGTGTGTATTACCACAACGGTTTGCACGTTTTCATTGGATGAATGTTTTCAGTCGAGGCTTTTCAAATGTAATATTTGAACAAACAGCATACGAGAGGAATCTTCGTTACCAGACTGGCTGTTTGGCTGTATGTTTTTTTTGTTTTCAGCAACGGCTATTGAATGAAATACGGGCTTTATTCGTTGCATCAGATTAGACCGGACCATCGGGCAAGCCGGTGTCGTGCTTTTAGCGGTGTTATTAGTAGAGCGTTAGCTTGTCCGCCTTCGCCATCTTTTGAGCGTTTCGTTTACCCTTTTGCCTGGGGCATCGGGAGCACGCAACAAGTGATTGGCCCGTGTAATTGTCGGATAGCTCTGGTTGAATAATTGAATTTTCTTCCCATCAAGCACTTATATTATCCCACTATTCTCTCTGCATTATCGGTTTGTTTCAGCTGTCGCGGAACGCTAATTTTTCGCGCTTGATATCTTCGGAATTGTGTCTAGTTTATTCATATTTTAGGAACCTATGCGTTCAAACCCAAGCAGTGCATTTCCGTAAAGTCGTCCAATAAATGCTCCTCAAAATTTCTAAACTGATTCTTTTCTAGCATATGCCTGTTTATTTCTGCCAAGATTTTCTACTGAGTCGGTACAATTGGTGTCGGTCATTTTGAGACAGCGGATCACTTTCACCATGTAAGGGGTTAATTATTCTCATTTGCAATTAATATCTCGTTGATTTATTTGCGTGGAACGCAGGGCCAATGGCTGTGACCGTGATCCCAGTGTAAAGAAGTAAAGCTCCTTTAGGGGATGGTGGCAGGTATGAGGCAGCATGCAGGCTTCTGGATTGTTTTTTTTTTTTTTTCAGATGACATAGAAATTGTGACGAATTTGTTTACAGGCTGGGCTGGCCAAGGTACTCTTAGAGAAGAGCAATGTACCCTCATCGATGCCTGGCTGATCGAAAAGTGTGCTTTCATGTGAACACCTGTGTTATGACTGATCAGCACTACGGTTTTTGTTGCAGACATACAGTGTTCCTTTAGCTGACAACCAAGACTCCGCCGAGTGTGACACAAGTGGAAATGAAGTCTGATTCCAGTGGAAACAAAGGCATGAAGATGAAAAAACTGGAACATATCTATTCAAATATTCTACGTGAAGATGGTGTGATGATGTTAGTGTTCGGGTGTTAATGAACAACGAGACTGGCGCACAGGACGGGCAAAGGATGATGGGCAACACGTGGTTCCAGCAAGCAGGACAACAACATTTATCGACAGACAAATGGGAGGCAGCAAAACTAGTCAGAAAAACTGATGACTAAGGTCCTACTCGTGCTAGTGCTATCAGCAAAAGCAGTTACACAAGTAAAGGAACGAGCTCACAGGTCTTGTTGCTTGTAGCTCTCAGGATCAGGAGTGGACTTGCTAGAAGTGACGTGAGCCGTGACCGATGTCGTCGCAGACGTCGTAGATGGATGTGGCGTAATGGTGCCGTTTCACCGCTGCCTCGATGGGCCGAGAAATATACGACTGGACGCCGTGGCCGGAACGGGACACCAAAGAGATCGCCGACTCCAAAGAGGTCGTGCGAGCCGAAGCTCCCCGGCGCAACGCACGGGTGCTTCGGTTTGCGGAAAGAGCAGCTGGTCCGCCCGACGAGGTGGCGGCGCCGCGGAAGGGAGCAATGGCCAGGCAACCCGGCGCAAAGCTCGGGTGCCTGAAGCAGAACGGGTGTCCGGCCCTACGTCGCGGGCCCCGCTTTGCCGGCAGAGCTGGCGACGTCCCAGCGCTGCAACAAGGTCGTCGCCATCGGGTGGATGTCGCCTTTCTTTAGGGCACCCGAACTCCAGCCGGTCTTGTGTTCCGTCTCCAACTTCTTCCTCGTTCTCCCCCCCTTTCTTACTTTATGGCGTATACCCGCGTCTGGGGGGATTGGCCTTGTTATCCCCTGTCCCTTCGTCATCCTGGTATCCTTTTCCTGGTATCATCACGCTACCCCCCAATATCAGAAAGTTTTTGGGGTGAAGCCACGCAAACTTTCTAAAAACATGGTACCCGGAGGGTAAGTCCTAGAACACTATATTCTAAGTTTCTAAAAGGATCCTTAAATTCTAGTCTAGATCGGTAGTAACGTCCCTAAATGCTTACAAAATTTCAGTTCACATACCGGGAAGCACAGTTCAGTTTTGGTCCACCAAAATAGCATATCCACTGCAATGACTCTAAATACTAACTTTTTATTGGAATGGCCAAGATTCCTCAAGTACCCAGTTGACCAACTGCATAAACTTAAACCTTTCCCTAGTCAAAATAAACGTTTCATTCCAGTACTAGTACCATTCTTTCCAGGTGGTTATTTCACAGTTTTCTCTTTTGCCGATATTTCTAACAATGCTGCCCATGAAAGTTCATGGTGTGCTGAACGCTCCGATGACAATTTTCTCTGTGCTTGCAGCTATTTCCTGCACGGTTAAAAAGCTTGAATGAAGTTTTAAGGCTGACAGTTTTCTTCAGCTCTTTTTCGTCAGTGCTTTGTGCCCCTGAACAAGAACATCTTATTGCACAGCTGAAAAACTTCTGAGAATCAGCATTAGAGCATCCTTGCCTATGCATCAGCGAAGGGTTATTCCCTTAGGAGCTTATCCCGCGGATTTGTCTGATGACAGCTTTGCGTTTCATAGGCTTCGGTCTCTTAAAATGCAGTGAACAAAAGTGCTTTACCTGTTTCCTTCTTTTGGAAATTGCCCCTCTTGAGTCCGTCTTGAAAATTAGGTGCTCTACTTTGGTTTCGACCAAGCGAAGCATTTTCCTTTTCCTAATTTTCCGCTTACGAGGTTTAACCAGAACCGGTCGAACCAAAGACACCGTTTCGCGGTCATCGGATATAGGTAGTGATTCCATGACGTCAGGAGGAGAAAAATCACCTTTTTTACTGGTTGCACCCTCAGCTGCACCATTTTCTACTAAGACCTCAGGTAGCAGGATGTCCTCGTTTGTTAGAGGGGTACATCGCTCACATTTACCAGGGAGTACAAGAGGAAAAGATCCATCCGGAAGACTCAACTTGGGTCAAGCCACTTTCGATTGAGCGTCTATTTGCACAGGTGAGTCTTTTGTGCCTTCTACGACATTCTCAGGGGAATTTACAACAGCATTTCCTATGGCTGGGCCTGCCTCACGAGCTCTTACCTGCCGCAGTAATTCTTCCCGCTGCGCTGTAATTTCGGCAAGCTGCCGTTCTTGCTCTGCTTTCAGCGCTGCGCTTTCAGCCTTTTGCTGGGCATCAAGCTTTGAGTGTTCGGCCTCCACACATGCGCAAAGTTCGGAATGCCTCAATTCTTGAGCCTTGGCAGTAGTGATAAGCCCCTGGAGCACCGTGATGCCATCCATCTCCGCCAATCTCGTGTGCTAGTCTCGTTACCTCTCGAGGTGTTATTGAGAGGTCCTGTCACGGACGCAAATTGTGATGATCTCAGGGTTCGGGTGTTAATGAACAACGACACAACGCACACTTGACGCGCAAAAGACGAGTGGACAAACACGGGTCCAGAGTGAAACTAGACACATTTATGAGAGGCTCAAGAAACTGAATATGCGTAGAAGGCACCAAAGGGAGCAACACTAAACACAGACACTACAAAAAAAGCTTAATAGAATGGTTCAGGTACCAGGAACAATAGTTCTGGGACCCACTAAATGTCCCTAATAAGACAAAGAGAAGAACGAGCTCACAGTTCTTCAGATACGGCGTAAGGCGCATCCATTCTAGAAGCGTAAGTTTGCCCAACGGCTTCACGTTTTGGAGTTCCCGGTGACCGTAGCGTACTGTTCGGGTCATTTTGGCGCCGCTGCCTTGAATGGCAGGAGCAGTAGTTCCACGGTGAACAGTGGTGGCCCGATGACTCGGTGCGAGTTGAGGCTCCCCGGCGGCGCAAGGCACGGGTGCCTCGATTTGTGGGAAGAGCAGGTGGTCCGCCCGATGCCGTGACGGCCCCCGCAAGAGGAACAATGGCCAGGCTACCCGGCGCAAAGCTCAGGTGCCTGCAGATGGACGGGTGTCTGGCCCTACGGCGCGGGCCCCTCTGTGCCGGTAGAGCTGGCACGGTCCCACCGCTGCAGCATAGTCGTGGCCATTGGGTGGATGTCGCCTTTCTTTAGGGCACCTGAATTACAGCCGGTCTTGTATTCCGTCTTCAACTTCTTCCTCGTTCTGTAGAACGAGGAAGAAGGTGAACGAGGAAGAAGTTGAGAAGTTGATTTTCTGTAGATGGCTCTGCAAGGTGGGGAAATCTAAGTGACGGCCCGTCAAATATAGACCTCCATCTACGGCAGCAGGGAACAAGTTATTCAGATGGCCTTTGGAAATCTTCACTGTGCCCTGATTTCGTGCCTGCTTGTGTACTACATAAAATATCAAACGTACGTATTTGCAATTTTCCAAGTGCTTGTTTTCATGCAGCAAATTTATATGCAAGGAGCACTTTCGTCGAAAGACATTCCAATTCGCCATAAAGCTTGTTAGTGCTTAAGAAACACGATAACTTAGTGTGGGAATCTACAACTCAGATGTAATTGCAATGACAAACCTAAGAACGAAGTGTAAAATGAATTCGCAAAGACGAACGAATTCCGAGTGTGAAGTTGGACTCGGCGACATGGAGAATGCAGCGAATACAGCCCTAATTACTGCTTTGTATGAAACAGTTATTTTATAATAAATGTTCTTTCTACTTCGTCGTCTCGTCCACAATTTGTTCATTGGCAGTATCCAAGCAATCCAAAATTTTGGAATACTTTGCATATATCTGCGCATCTATTAGGGTGAAAAATCTGTATATTTGGCCGTATTTGTGAAGTGGATCACGCAGCGTTTAATAAACAGGTACAATAAGGATATATGACTAAAATTAATTCTACCCTGAAATACTAAATAGAAATATAGGAAAACCCTAATACTCGTTGAGGGACAATAAGATTAGGGTGGTTCTCAGCTTTGGTGCTTTTTAAGGAATAGTCCTCATGTGTTATTCCTTAAATATGGGCACTATGTAAGTTCCCAAATACTCATGCAATCTTCTGAAATAGTGCTCCTGTAATATGTGCAAACATAAGTGCACGTATTGCAAGATCTTTTTGATCATCATGATCCAAGCTAACAAACAAGAATCTTTGGCTTGAAGCTATGTATCACAGCTTTGGCGTCCTTTTGAGGTAAGCTGTCAAGTGAATCTCATTTGGCTTATTTAACGAAATGTTGTTTCACTAAAACTTAACTTCATTCCTGCAATGTGTGATGCTCGTTTCTTAAACGGCACAAAGCTGATGCCACCATCCAATTTAGTTATGCCTGTTCATATGCCTCACGCGTTGCCAAAATTCTCAAAGATTTTTGAGTTACAACTTGTGTAATAACTATTGAACAGGTCATCTTATACATATACATATGCATGGATGTAGGTATATTAAGAGAATATTTCCGATCTTTATGTTGACGCAATTTTACTAATTAAAAATGTTACTTTTATTTTAGTCTATCCTTATTTTAATGTTTGCACAGCCGCAATAGTGGCCGGCAGTTCAATAAATGGACCTATAAAAAACACTCGATGCTTTCCGAGTTCAGACTGCGCAATGGAGAGCGTTGTTGCACATATCGTCTTCCACTGACTCACCGTGCATTCACCCCGACCAAAAGACGCTGTCGGAGGCTCGCCACAGCGATGTCGGCGGAAGCGCGCTGATGTGCGGCTTAACACCTTCCAGGTTTGCGGCCTTGTACGGCGGTAGATGTCACCTATATAAGGGTATACATGCTGAAAGCTAGAAAGTAACCTATAACTCAGTAACCCTTACGTGTATACTTATATAAAGGTTACTGAGATATAGGTTATTTTGTGCCTTATAAATTATATTTTACGAAAATTCAAAAACGTACACCTCAATTAGGGGTTACCCAGCTTAGAGCATAGGCTGTTGGTATTGGTGATCTTATTGCGTAAAAATAAATAATGCGTGATTAGCCTGTCTGACTTGAAACGCTTTAGGCACATAGTTACGTTTATTACACTGCCAGCCCCAGATCAATGAATTGACCATTTTCTTTCACACCTGTTGGTCTAAGTGTTTTCTCAGAAACCCCTTACCGCAAACAGAACATCGCATTCCAGAACTGCATTGTTATTAAGGGCATTGCAATGTCGCATGCTCACTTCGGGTTCCTGCGTGGTTCTTTTGGTTACGTTATGGCGCATGCAGGACGTATGCAGCTGCAAATGCTCGCAGGACATTTCTTGTTGCTAAAGCGGTTTTGGAAGGGCTCTATTACTGCTACGTATTTGAAGATCATTCATCGCCTCTGTTAAGCCCTCAGCCAAGGCGTGCAAGGTGCCCCTTCTTGATGGCGTCGCATTCTTAGAAGTTTGTTCTGCAGTGCCACGTGACCAGCTGAGGGTGAAACAACTGCTGCGCTAATATTAACGCCCGGCGGAGGCTATGTCGCTCGTGTGTGCGCTCTCTTCAAACGTCCGGCGGAATTTAACAATTTACATACAAAACACTACACTGTCTGGGGTTACAGGAGCAAAAACTGAAAAATAAAAACATGCAAGATTTACCCACACAAAATTAGTTGCAAATAGCGATTGGTTTCTGTCTGCCCATGTGTGGCACGCCGCCTGGCATCTCTGGGCGTTCCCTTCAGCACGAGCTAACACACGAATCTTGTCACAAGAAAATGAAGGTGTTTGGCAGGATGTGAAATGGCGTGCGAATGCAAACTTTCACGGATAACTGTGTTCGTAGTAGTTTTTTAGCCTAGCGTTAACTAGGTTTGAACGTCTTCAGCTGGATCACTTTCTTATTAAAATTAAAAATAAAAACTCTTCCTTTTGTGACTTAAAGGGACTGGAACCTTTTGGTATTTAAATTAAAGCCTCTTCCTTTAGACTCGCCAGTAACTTTAAAAAATAGCAGTGGCTTAGCGCGGCTATCCCAGGAGATACGCAGCGTGAGCTAAGGTTCAGCTGGTTATTGTTAGGTTTTCTGGTTGTCTAGGATTAGCTTAGTATCATGCTTACTGCTGCTAAAACAATTTCCAATCCAATTAAATACAATCCACTCAAGTCCAGTCCAATCCAATCTAATGAAGTCCAGTGCGGTCTAGTCCAAACCAGTCACGGCTTCTCGCGCATGCGCAGCACAGCTCTCCAGGAGCCACCGGAAACGGCTGTCAAGTGGTTCCGGCGCAGCGTCAGTCTTCGGAACTGCGCCGGGATACGCACAGCAGGGCACTCGCCGGCTCCAGTAGGTCTTCCACGGCTAAGACGTCACTCCTCCTGAATGCGCAGGGCGAATGTGCAGACCCAATCCTCTACACAACCCTACCCTAATTGGATTGGATTTACAATCCCATTCAATCCTATACAACTTAATCGAATCCAGTTCTCTTCGCGGTTCCTCAGCACGGCCCTCACATTTCCACGCGAAACTGGTCAACAAAGGCCAGTGTAGCTTGCGCAACAAAAACTATGGGATGTACCCACGCTGTTTTGCTTGCAAACGGGGCGCAGCCTCGGGAAGTGCGCTACGTACTAAGTCCTTAAATAAAAGTGAATGCTTACCGCCCTCGTTTTAGCGTATAATATACTGCAAAAATCATTGTATCATTAATACACAAGCTAAAGCGAGTCTTTTTCAAATTAATTTAAAATTTACATTTATAGATAACATAAAAAAATTAGGCTTTATGCAGTTAAGCCAAAAGTAAATTTCAAAATACAGGACAACTTCAAATATTGAAGTAAAATTATGCCTTTATTTGAGCTGACGTTTTCCAGTAAATTTGTGAAAAATATTTATTTGTGTCGCTGCGTGAGATTTTGTTTTAAACTATAAACACTTTCGCAATCACAATACTGCCGTTCAGAAGGGCGTGCAGTTCGAAGATCTGGATATTTCCAACCCCAGACGTAGCACAGGTTGGGATGGTTTTTAAACAGAGCTTTTTCTCAAGTCTTCGAAGGAGTATTGGCGGCCTTTCACAGCTTGTGAATATGCTTCTCAGAGACGGGATTTTTTCGGCGTCCCGAAGGTAAGGGTTGCTCACTCGCCCTCTGCAAGGGCGAGTCGCGAAGCTCGACATTTGAGCGTGGCGCCTCGTTACGCTGGTCTATTGTGATTGCAATCCGTCCGCGAAGTGCCTCGGCACATGGCTCACGTACGATAACAACACCGTTGTCGCTCCGTATGACGCTGATGAGTGCCTTTTAGATGCAAAGCATCTCTTAGTCGACCCTCCGTCGTCCGTCGGCGTCCCCCTCTCCATGCCAGCTGTGATAACGTTGCTCTCCTCCTCACCGGTCGGCTCGTCTCGTGCCGGCTCAGGAAGACACCGGCAACACTGTCGCTCCAGCCCTAACCAGCTGTGATAACGCCGCTTTCCTCGTTGGCGCTCGGCTCGTCTCGTGCCGGATCAGGAAGACACCGGCAACACTGTCGCTCCAGGAGCCCTAACCAGCTGTGATAGCGCCGCCTTCCTCCTCGCCCTTCGGCTCGTCTCGTGCAGACTCAGAAAGACACGGGCAAGACTGTCGCTCGAGGTGGCCCTTAAAGGGGAAGCGTGCTCGTTTCGTACTGGCCCAGGAAGACACCGGCGACACTCTCGCTCCAGAAGCCATCTCATGGTCGGGGCTATTTCCCTCCCTTGTTGCGCCGCCCACACCCCCACTGCGCATGCGCGTCTCTCCAATCTCATCTCCTCCATCTCCCTTCGGGGAGATGGTGTAATTTTTTTTCTTCAGCGAAGGCACGCGGCTTTTTTGTTACATAATTGTTTGAATCCGCTAAAAGAATATATCCCCGGTCTGCTGTGTAGTTTAGATCAAGAAAAGACATTTGAAGTCGTTAGCTGACCGTACACCTTCCAAACGTTGGCCAACTCGGGTTTCGCAGAAAACTCTGATACATGGTTCGCGCTCTGTATAATGCGCACACTTCCGCTCTTCTAACCCACGGCCGCATCTCGGATAGATTTCAGTTGGTCGTGGGGCCAGGCAGGGCTGTCCTCTTAGCCCTGTCATATATGTTCTGGCTATCGAACTTATCGTACAGTGGCTAGCGTCCGAACCCCGCATGGGCGGTTTTCTTTTGTCGCCCGGTGCCCCGCGAATTCCTAATATCCCTACGCCGATGATCTGAGGATCACCGACCCAGACGAAAGCTCTCTCTTTTCCGCGCTGGACGTGATTGCTCGGTATGGCCAGGGCAGTGGCGCTGAGCTCAACACCGACATGAGTGCGGTAATATACCTTCGGTACCCTGCGCTGCAACCAAAAACCTGGGTTCCCGATGGCTTCGGAGGCTAAAATTCTTGGTTTAGGTTGTAGGCGGCCGACGAGGTGGTGAGGCCGAGCCCACGTTTATTGTGGTTGCGTTGGTTGTGCCATGGACAGGACGAGGCAGGTAGAACGAGGGTGACGTTCCCGAGTTGTGCCGAATCTGTCTATGCCTGAGCTGGCTGATAGTGCTGATGATGATTCTGCGGTGATGCTGGCAATGGCGATGGTGTCGTTACAGGGATCCCCCCTAGCGTAAAGCGCGGTAAAGTGACAAATGTGAATAACAATGCAGTGAAATATACTAAGTACAGATATGTACAAATTGTCCGTAGTCAGGAAGAGTCCGTGGGCAGTGTTGCAACGTTGTCGTCCCAACGCTGACAACCCGTTGCTGCGTAGGCGAAGGCCGATCAGAGCCCAGCTCCGTCGCCTCCGACATACGTGTGGTAGCGTGGTTTGAAGTCAGCGGCCAGCCAATGTTGAAGCCGTGAAGAAGTCCAGAAGCCGTAGGCAAGACGTAACTTGTTTACTTCACAGAGAGAAATGGGCCGAAGCTAAAGACTATGCCCCGAACGGTGAGGTTACAGTACAGGACTCGAGCACAGTGACAGCATTCATTCACTGCTCAAAGAGGAATGAAATAAAGCGCTAGGAGGGTTCTTAATAATACCGAAAGCGCGGATGGTCGAAACAAGCGTTCCCTCTAGATTGTGCACTTCACGAACGGCGCACAAACGAACGGCGCGAACAACACTCTTTCCAGAGTTTGTGAGCATTAGGTAATAGCTGCGTACGCTGAGTCTGAGAGAGGGGAGAGAGGAGATCCCCGCTGTGGACTCGGGGCCTGTGTGTCTTTGGGACAGGTGTTGCATCGGCACGCCATCGAAGGTTGATCGAGTCGATAGATAGGCGCCAGAGATCCGGCCTTGTCGAAGCTTGCTGCAAGCATGAGTCACCGACAAAGAGGGCCTGCTTGAAAGGCGCACGTAGTGGAGGCTTTCCCGCCCAGCCCAGGAGTATTGAAACAAAGCCCAGCGGCGGGCTCATTCGTAACAACTTTTGCGCTGGTGGTCTGAGATCCCTATGGATAAGCGTCTTCGACCGTTGTCCGGAGGGATGCTTTTGGAGAGAAGTGCTCGCCAGATGCTCGACTCCAGGCCTGGGCTGTACAACACCGTGCTGGAACTTCACTGGGGCCTGTCACTGGACGAATAGTGGCCCGCCAAGAACGTCAAGGGATTTGTCAGGCTAGCAACCGAACAAAACAGGAAGCCACAAACGCATCGCCGGCAAGTGCGTAGACAAATCCACACTGAAGCTCTACCAGGCTTTTAGTTGCAATAAAATACGCTAATAAATAACTGCACTTGTTATATTTTAGCCAAGCAGTACTTTAAAGAAGCACACAAACTTGAAAGGTGACATTTTCCGTGATTGGAAAGGTCCCGCACAAAAAAACGTAATAGTAAAGGGCAAAACCTACTTAAGGAAAAATAATGCAAACGAGAAAGTCAGGTGTCTACAGGCCACCTCTCGCGCTGAGAACTGTGATTTGAGCTCTCGTCATTGCCCTGAGCTTTTCCCTTTTGCAATCGCACCTTAGGTGCGCCCGCTCTCTGAAAGCGACTGCGACCGGTCGAGAGGACATCGGCCTTCTTCCGAGACGTATCTCGAGCGCGCAGAGAGAACTGCTGTAATTTCCAGCTGTCGAGCAAGGCGTGTGCTTTCGTTCTCGGCCGCTGCGAGGTCCGCTCCAGTTTTCAAGTTTGGCAGATTGGAAGAGGAAATTTAGGTCAATAGAAACTGCAGCAAAAAATTCAAATGTGAAAGTTTAGTTGAACGGTCTATCTTCTAGAAAGACGCACCCACCATCATACATGTTGCGCTAGTCGTAATAAAACTGCTCATTTTTGAAAGCCTAGTCAAGCGCAACTTGGAGACCGGTGTGCACAGCTAGTTGCGCTGTATCTGCTCCTGCCGCCGTATATAGCAAAAAACGGGAGCAGGAAACCTGCTCGCGCCTTCCTCAGGCTAGCGTGATTTTGCACTTTACTTTTTTCCTTGTTTTCTAAAAGTGTGACTACAAGGCATTATTTAGCCCGGCTTTGAAGGATTAGCATCATGATGCTAAAATGAGGTAGAGAGAAAAAAAAAAAAAAAGTTCCTGCGATTTTGCAGCCGCCCCATTCCATAGGGGCGATTTCCCGTGCAAGCCGGGTGAACTTCCCAAGCGTTGTAGTCCCACACAAGGGCCGAGCGCCAGGCCGGGGAGTCGCTTGTACCTATTTTACCGGTAGGTGCCCGGCGCCACCAAGGAACACGAGCCCGAGCCCGAGTTCCAGCCCGAGCCCGAGTTCCAGAGCTCTGTCATTCAATTGTGATCAGTAGAGAAATTTTCACACTGCTCGTTTCGACTGCGGTACTTGACATTCCCTACCTTTCCACCGTCGGCTTAGGAAACAGATGTGGCTCTCCAGCGTATCTCGAACCACATTATTTTTCCTCAATGGGTGACGTTGCTTTTGAATTTCCGCCCAACTTGTTTTCATACCACTAATGGTAAAGAGAGTTGGATTGGGTGCGTGCAGTTGGCAAAACAGTGTTATGGGCGTTTGAAAATAATCGATTCCGGGAAAATAATAATTGCCCTAAATTGCAGGCGCGCTTCTTGTGAAGTGGTTCCTCTAGTTGAAGAAACCTTTGCAAGAATTAAGAATTTGAAAAAGGGCAGAGCAGTATTATTGCAACGAGTAAACTTTATGGGGGTTATGATGACCATGAATTAGTGCCGAAAATTTGCAAGCTTACCGAAATATGTGTCTGCAATTTTGCAAGTTGAGATAAATCTGGACTTTGCTTCCGTTAACGAGATGTTCAGGTGTATAAAAAACTGCTGCTGTAGCTCCTATAGTTCGTTATTTAAAACTTTCTAGGTGTAATTTTTGACGAAATATTCGCACTATGGTGTTTCATCTACTACGCTGGGTATTTTTAAAGAGCGGTGTTCTGGTTTCGTGAAACCTTCGTATAAAATTTCCCATTCACTGTTAGCGGTGCATATCATTTTGGAGAAATAGAAGTGTCCTTCCACCATACCTGTTCCATATCTCATGACCACCAATGACGCCTGTTGAGAACAACCTGGGGTTGTTTCGCTCAGACCTGACTATTTGTGAGCTTCCTGATGGTGGTGTCGTAGCGTATGTATAATTAGAGTTGTAATGTAAAGGGGATACTCCATTATAGTCCTCTGTTCATATATTTTTAAAACGAATGCTCTGCTCCTGATCTGGGAAACGGCAATGCGAGCAGCAGGGTAGTGCCAGCATTTGGTTGGAATGAGAGAAGGAGAGCTTTCGGTCAACAGTGTTGAAAACTCGTCGTCAGGGGGCGCGGCAAATATGTTTTCCCTCGGACGTGATGTTCAGTATTTTGGCCATACAGCGGGAGCCTTTCATTGCATTTTTATTTGTTTTGCTCTGTGTCCTGGGCATTGTCATTGCGGCACGCCGACATCGGATAACGCGAGTGTGGTCCCCGATGTTTTTATTTTGTCTTCAATTGTTTTTGCAAGTGGTTATTGGATGTTTTGCGTTTACGGCTGCTCCCTATATGAACCATTCTGGAAATAGAAGTATCTTTAGAAGAATGTGAGAAGGTTGGAACTGATAACTTTGTAGCTGCGAATAATGTACCCGAAATCTGCGTGCAAGCAAGGTCCCCGTCACGTTTTCGCCACATGCAACCGTCCTTCCTTTCAGAAAACGGCAGTGAGGAGTCGGTCCCGTCTGGAGGGGCTACTATCGCTCTGGCTCCAGGAGGAAAAAAAACAGCTGGCATAGAAAAATGATTGGCGCAAAACTGGTAAAATGTCAGAGCTACCTTAAAACGTAGGGGTGAAAATTTATTTACGTTGTTCTCATCCCCCTAGAGTGGTTTTAAACGAAACGCCGAACAAGCGTTTTCGGGGTTCTTTGAAGGGCTGTTTTCGAACAAGCGGGTAGTCTATGCCAACTTTTTTTTGTAGCTTCTTGATTATCTTGTTGCACGGCTTAGATAAAAGGCCGGCCCTATTTTTTGTAAGTTTTCCTCGTAAATCAGAACAGCTTTTTAAGTGCGTAGTTATAAAATACGCATTTCGATAAACACCATTTAGAGGTTCATGCCTGTGGAGGGAGCTATCCTTGCCTTCGCATTTTTGTTGTGCTGTTAAGAAGCTGTGCAGATGACAAAAAATTAAAGGTATCATTTATTGAAACCACAGAACTGATTTGCTAGAAAAAATCATCAATAACTCTATATACCTTAACGTTTCTATTTGTTATTTGACCTATAGTTCCGCCAATTACGGCAAAGGTTTTGGCCGACGATTCTCAGGCAGTGAGACGTAGCAGAAGGAAATCCGCCCTGGCTAGAAGACGTGATGTGCAGCCGTCGTGATTTTGGAGCGCTGGCTTTCCGTAGCTGCAGGAACAAAACCGGTGAAACAGCGGCAGCAGCGCCTGCTCGACCAGTGGTGCTACGATCGACTGACGTGTAAGGGTAGTGTAAAGGGAGTTGAGGCCGATAGGATGGAGTGGGTATGACGATAAGACAATAGGTTAACCATGACGAAAAAGAAATGGCTCCAATCCAAATTGACTCCAATCCAATCTGCGAAGGCGAGTAGAAAGCAAAGCTTTAAACAACACCCAACACAAGTTCCCCTGCGACGTGATTTGTATTCGCACACGTGGCTCTATAAAGAGTGAAACCAGAGATCCTGCCAGCCGTAGCCTGGAATTCGTGGTATCGGCATCCCAAAAGCAGCAGCATCAGCCACGGCCGGGCTAGTGCGGCGAACGCCGCCGCTTTAACCCGGCCGTGCGTCTGTAGAAAGAAAACGGTGGGGAGGGTCTTCAGAATGGTGATAAAGCAAAACCTAGCCATCCTGACGTTCTAGCTTAGGGCTACACCACCGCGCGACGCAAGCGCAGACACCGAAAACATTCGGCATGTGAGCTTAGTGATTCCCATTTATACCGGCTTAAACTAGTTAGTTTAGTAAGTTTGAGAATTGCGAGTAAGTTTAGGGAACTCTTATAATCGCTATTTATCAGAACCAGTTGCTCCTGTCGCCTTTTGTAATGCCTTTAAAACACCGCCGAATTGATATTCACCAATTTAGAAAACAGGCTCCCATTCGTGGCAAGCAGTGTTCTCAAGGTAGCGGCCCTCTAGCAGCCACATGTCCGTATCTGGTCTCTACATTTTATTTTCCCGCACTGCAAACTAATCCTACGTATCTTTGCCGTACGACCACTTACATCCGTTGGGTTCAGATTACCCAGTAGGTTCTGTCGAACAAGTTCTTTAAGCTGTGCAAATGAAGCGCGCAATGGACGCGAAGGTGTGCTAAAAAGGGTCCAAAAGAACCGTCGCTAAAGCAGACAACAAATCCATCCCGCCGACATGGCAGCCTTTGTCAGCAAGCACCTGCGTGCTGAAGACGCCGAGTAACCACTCGTCACGTCATTTACACCGTCTTCAGTGAGTGAAAACTGCCATTTCTAGCCACATCGGGAGTTTCTTGTCGTGCACGCCACGAAGGAACTGGGAACTAGTAAAGGTAGAAAGCTTTACTTTAAAAATTGACTACATGCAAGCAATCCCGACGCTGTGTCGAGCAAATGTGGCCTTCGAAATTTAGGGTAATGCTAAATGGTGTTTGGCGATTCATGTCAACTACAGCACGAAGAGTGGGCCACACGAAAGCCGTGTTGGGTGCTACCGGAGGCGTAGCAAATCGGCGCTTCCGCCAGAGGATCGAGTTTCTGTGAGGTCGAGATGACGTGCGCATGCACTGTGAAAAATAAATACACCAATACATTTTCTTGTAATGTAGCCCCTGGAATGAGATTCTTTGAAATTTTTTGGTTATCTGGTTGCAGACGTGATGCCCTGTCACATTTTTTACAGGGTGCTTGATATTTTCTATATGAAGGATGAGAGAATATACATTGTAGGAACACATGTCTGGAATATTCATAGCTTTAAATATCTCTCAAAAATATCATACTAGTACGAGAAACTATTTGTGAATTGCAATATCAGTGTGTGTAGTATGCCATACGTGGAATTCATGTTGTAGCATAGAGAAGGGGCCGCAGGTAGTCTTCAAAAATGCCCTATTGAAAGCAACCTCAATATCTGGGGCTCAGTTTTTTTTCGTTTCAAAAGGTTGGTGGTAATGATGGTGCTGTTGAAAGACATTATAAAACAAAGGCAGTAATGTGTCCTGATTAGCAGTGCATTCAATATTTACGTTTGGTGTGTTTCGTGGGTCCGGGGCTAAGTCGTTTCGCATAGCCCAAGGATGCAAGTTGGATTCCTGGCGGCGGCTTCCGCTTTTCGATATTCCGGAGCTCTCCCCTGCAGCGCTTCACAAATTGTGTTGTATTACCCGCCGCGGTGGCTCAGTGGCTAAGGCGTTGCGCTGCTGAGCACGAGGTCGCGGGCTCGATTCCCGGCCGCGGCGGCCGCTTTTCTGATGGAGGCGAAAAACAAAAACGCCTGTGTGTACGAGATTTCGGCGCACGATAAAGATCCCCAGGTGGTCAAAATTAATCCGGAGCCCTCCACTACGGCGCGCCTCATCGCCTGCGTTGCGTCCGCGCGTTAAACCCCAGAATCAATCAAATTACAAATTGTGTTGTTTCGGTGCGTAAAATTTCATTATCAATTATTACTTGAATTTCATTATTTTTAAATTTATTCTGAAACAGTTTCTGCAGAACCAGATTCTTTTGAAATGACCGCACATAAGTACAGAACACAGGCTTTGGTTGTGGCACGAGCGCTTTTTCAGCGCATTTCCTTCTCATAATTCTATTTAGATTAGTAAAATGACTTTATGTCGTTCATCGTTTCAGTCGATTTCTCGTTGCAAATAGGTTAATGAGAACACACAGGATTATTGACTATTTAAACAAGAATGAGAAATGCTATTCCGTTTAATGTAAACCTTACACTTATTTCGTATTTCTGTGGCTCGTTCGTCTATGTCTAAAACAATATTATCAATTTTTATAAAAGCCCTGTGTGAAAAAGGACAAATTGCCATCTTTATTCAGGATCTACGGTTAACATGTTCAGAGGTTTAGCACATTGCCTCGTCATATGTATTGTTTATCATACAGAATTTTAGAACTTCTTTAAAATATAAGACGAAGCAGTTTGAGTGTAACCCTCAGAATATTTGAAGCTTATCTGCGGACTTTGCTGGAAATGTCCCGAACGTCTTCTGCCACCCAAGTGGTACAATGACCTTTCTCCTCTACCGCGCCCACCACTTAGACTGCTCCCTTCCTATTGCCCGTTGCACTCAGTCTATAGTGAAGGGGTTGTATATTCGTTGTATAATCGCAGAGGTAATTACAATACAACCTTCAACTCCGCCACAATGTGCAAACGTGCGGCAATATCCCTTTGCATTTTTGGGCTGAAATATTTGTTTCAACGAGTTGGTTTTGTATCCTATCGTCAATATTTAGCAGCGATGTATGAACAATGAAACAAGACTTCAAGTACCACTTAGGTATTTGCGGTAACATTGCGCCTTTGTAAACAAATTTAAAGCGAAATCATGGCCGCTCTGCGGGCCATGGAAAGAAGAATGATAGGAGTGTCTTTTAGCGATATGAAAGGAGCTTTGGTAAACGGAGAAAATCGTAGAGTAGAGATGGCGATAGAGATAGAGATGGAATATAGTAGAGTAGAGTAAAGTGCAGACCACCATCGTAAGACAGTGGTTACCGAGAGGCGTGGAAAAATAAAATACCATTAACTTCATAGACATGAAATAGGGAAAAAGATGATGATAGTTCATGTTTTGCTTCAACTAAGCGTATTTGTTTAGATTAGCTGAATATTGTTGGCAAACATAAATTGCTTTACCGGTTTTATTGGTGTTCAGAAATTTTATACCCATATGAGCAGCTTTTTCTCTTATTCCCTTTATTTTTGACTAAATGTGTCACCGACATAAAATATGTTACACTTCACTTGTAACATTGATTTGTAGTTTATTGTATCACAGCTTTTACCATGAGATTGTACGCACACGGATTACGTGCCGCAGCGAGGGGCTTTGTGCGAGGCCAGCAAATTGTGAGACTATAAGACGCAGCTGCAGCGTGGCCACTGTCACCCCCTGAAGAAGAAGCCGAGCCGGCTTCGAAACGTCGGGTTTTGCCTTTTTGCATTGTATTGGTTGGAGCCTAATTAAATCTCAGTTCAGTAACTTCCCAACCAGACAGAAGTCTGTCGAAATGTTCACTTTCAAGCTTTTACCATGCGTTTTTTTGCTAGCCTACTCATGTCTGTAATGGCCAGTGGCCAGTGCCCTTAGAATAAATAAATAAAATGAAACAGTCTTCCCTACACCTGTTTAATAAAGTACTGGCAGGTACACGGACAAAATTTGCGGGTATAAAGGCGAATAAAGAATTGTAGAAAATATGTTGCGAACAAACACTCTGGGCACTGCGAATATGTGGAGAGGGAGAAAAGTAAGAACGCGTGCGACGTGCGTTTGTGTGTTCCACCACCTGCGCGAAGTGAAACGGTGTTCTAATTTAGACGCGTGCGGAGAGGGAATAAAGGTAACAAGCAAGAGTGCGTGTCACGCGGTTTTACGTCCGATTACAATACATTATCTTCCTTGCCGCCTTTTCGGAGTTCTATGTGGCATGTGTAGTGGTTCGATATCCGCGCTATAAGAAAACTCCGTTTTGTATACCCACACTAAACTCCACATAGCGCATCACACCACTGCGCCAGCTTCGCTGGGCTTCCCTCTTTACACCTTTGAAGGGCTATGGGTTTTTGCCACTCCATGCGATGAATCCACTCGGAAATGCCATAGCAATATAGTGGCAGCTGGTGTAATCGAAACATGCTCCATTACGGCATGGTTTGGTCAATGAATGTCTGCTGCATAATGGAAAACATTTCTTGCAGATTAAGATGACATGAGCACTGCAATGAAATGAAACTGAAAGAATCGCAAGTTTCGGGGTATCACAACGCTAATTCTTCAAAATATTTCCTTTAGAAACATTTAAAAGTAATGAAAAAGAAATAGGTATGGTCCCGTGCTTTCAAATCAAACGTTTGACGATACTAACGAAAGAATTCATGAACATTGAATTTTTGTCTTTTTCCCTTTCATTTCTTTTTCGGGTGCAAGTTACTTCAACAAGCACAACGACACACGCCTCAGATTCTTTAAAAACGGCGTTAAGGGTGTCTCAAGATAACCTGTTGTACTCACTTGCCATTATGTTTTACTATCACAAGGCATTGTGTATTGAATAATGTTTAGGTTTATAATGCATAGTTTTGAGGAGTGAGCACAAGATCTTATTAATGTTCCGATTCCTGGCGAATTCCTAGAATGGGTATGTGTCACTAACAAAATGGCAAAAATGGCAACGACCGCTGCTCGACTAGTGTCAGCTTGCGCGGATAGCACTGTGGTAACCCATGCAGGCCCTAATTTGTGGAGGGAAGTTCACATTATGTGTAACTGAAATGATTTTGTATATATTTCAAGAGCGAAGCTTTTTAGCAACTCGTTATTGTCCGTATCGGCAGTTTAAAAACACCACGAAAACGCTGAGCCAAGAAAATTGGCAAAAAACCGAGCATATTCTCTGTGAAATACCGGGCAAGGTTGGCCAAAATGACCAGACCCACTTAAATATTTATAGAGAGTAGACACGATTGCCAAAAAAATAAATCCAGCGTTCGCCGTAATCAATGCAACAAATGCTGGCAACAAAAAGAAAAACAACACAGCGCAGGCCTATCCAAGGTGATGTCCAATGATTAAAACTTCCAAACGAAGGGATCTAAGCTCACACTTATAGCAAAATGTTGGATTAAAAGTTGTTGCGGCTGCAAAGAAGCAGAAAGCTGGCTACAATCGTGCACTCAATCCGTTGTGGTAGTCGTGAATGTTGCGTACAGCTACGCTAACTTCAAGTATTACGCGTTACGCGTTTGCGGGAGTGTCCACAATTTTTGCTTAGTGAGAGCCATTGCCTTTAGGGCGACTGTGGTTTTGCTGCGAATTGGAAAATTAGGGATCTTTCCTTAAAAAAAATGTATGTTATCAAGAGCCACCCAATAATTGATTATTTCGAAAGACAATTCTAGAAACTGGACGGCTGAAATCAACCTCCCATAAGCAGCATACACAAAACCCAAATAATTTAAAAACGACAAAATTGCAAAAACGGGAATACCATGGTTCACATATTCCGACAACTTCGCTCAATAGGCACTACCAATAAAAGGCGCTAAATAACCGAACGAAACTGCGAAGGTGCAGCTGCCACAAAGCTTATTCAGCAATAATGAAAGGCCACATCACGAAGATTTTTCTAATAATGTGCACTCGACCGATAACCGCGAAAAGCAAAAAAAAGGGGCTGCCGTCTTTGTGTGTTCCTGCAATGCAACCAAGCAACGAATTGCTGCTTAAGTGAAGAAGCAGTCTAACAATAATAAAGTATACTTCAAATCTACTAAAAGTGTATGTGTAGCGTTTCGTGGAAAACTGCTTCAACCAACGTCTACATACGAGTTGTTTTGAAAACATGCAGAACCCTAATTAGTTGAAGGTGATATGTTCCCGATGGCAGTTGGTTAAAACTACAGCCCAGTGAACTGTAAGCACTGTAGGTTCAAAAATGTAAGAAACAGCGCGAAGGACAAGACGTACAGTACAAGACACACTACTTCTACTCTACGTCCTGTCCTTTTCGATGTTTCTTACATTTTTAAACACGCCCCAACCAGCCCACTTTCTCCTTGTTCTAAGATACTGTAGGTTCACTTGAACGAATGTGAGTCCGCAGTGTCTAGCCCATCTTTCTACCTCTCTCGAGGCGGGTACCCTAATTGAGTTTAGTCGACAAATTAACTAAAAGTGACATTTTATACTTTGCATACTTCTTCCTGATTTCGGATGATGTTTCGTAAGACATTTGCTCTTGCAGGCTGCTCTTGGCTCCGCGTAATTGTGCGGCTCATTGCGACTCTCAAGACGGAGTCAGTCGGGCTGCCACCAGCGGGTCTTGCCAATTCGTTTGTGCAGTTAGATATAATCCACTAAAACAAATTCTTCCCAAAAGAATGGCACGAACTTTGCTTGTATACCCTACAAACTTTAGCAAAGTCGATCAAGTCAAAGTATTTTCAAACAAGCGCACGTGCGGCACTTCGCTTACTTCGCTTTGCTCGTGTTGTAAGCTACACATATCGCCTGCGTGACTTATGTGCTAGTACAAAATCTAACGCTACTTGAGGCCACGAGATGAGTCACGGAAGTAATGTAGATAATAAATGAAGAAATCAACCTTATCGTTTGGGATTTGGTAGAAGTAGTAACACTTCATAAGATGCGCGTTACAGTGTCTGAGGTACGAAAGGGAGTAATGGCGACAAATTTGTTGTTCATCACTGTTGCCAGATTTTATTTGTTTATTTTTTTACCTATTACACGTTCCTGCAGCGCCCATATAGCATTATTGTAGTACGTAATTTGTCAGTGTGAGACAAATAACAATGAAACACTTATTTGAAATACAATACATGAGGCAAATATCTGAAAAGAAAATTATACAGCATGCTCTATGGCCTCAGCGAAATTCATGACAATAAACAGTTCGTTTGGGAGGTTATTCTAGTCACCAATAGTGGTAGGAAAAAAATGAATGTTTGAACGCAATAATGCGACATGGGTATTCTATAATCTTTCACGCATTGTCTCTGCATGCGGATGCATACTGCGACTGTTTTAAATACAAATCTTTATGTGTGCCGTTTTGGTTATTTTAAATGCTGTGTAGAAATTTGAAACTTAGCAGTTATCATCTCCGCTGCAACGACTTCCATCCAAGATTGTTTATAATTTGTGAGCTCCTGACATTTTAATTATAAATACTGGTTAAAAACAGAGCAGCTGGCTTCTCAACTCTCTCTAGTTTGTCTTGTAATATTGCCTTAGAGGGGTCGCATAACGTGCATGCATATTTAAGAACCGGTTTTATGTATGTGAAATAAGGCGTTTCTATTAGTGTGAGGGGGGGCATCCTTAAAATGCCTCTGGAAGAAATAAAGACAATATGCCTTGCTGATTATTGTGTCGATGTGGGTGGTCCAGTCTAATGTTTCTCTGAGGGTCACACCAAGATATTTTACCGTGTCTACATTGTGTATTTTACTATTGTGCAAGCATAATGAACAGTAATCTTTAATTTTCTTGTTCGTAAGTTGAACGTGATAGCATTTGGAAAGGTTTACCTTCATCTGCCTGCCTGTACACTAAGTTATAATTTGTCAAGGTTTGTTTGTATTACATCGACATCTTCGGCACAATTGACAGGGTGATATATGATACAATCATCAGCGTATAACCGCACAGTGCATTTAAGTCTGATAGGAAGATCATTGATGAAAATAAGAAAAAGTAGTGATGCAAGGACGGAGCCCTGCGGGACTCCAGATAAAACGCTAACAGGAGATGATGAAACACCATTAACAAGCACCTGCTGCTAGTGATCTCTGAAGTAGTCTTGCACCTGGCTCAGGAAATATTTCCGAAGGCCTAAAAACGACATCTTTTAAAGTAGAAGATTTTGCACAACAATATCGAAAGCATTTTGTAAGTATACAAAAATAGCATCTACCTGCACACCTTTGTCGAAGCCTAACGAAATATTGTGAATAAACTCAGTAAGTGTGTTCCACAAGATAAGCCTTCCCGAAACACATGTTGCCACGGCATGAAAAATTTATTGTCTTGAAGGTGCTTGATTAGACAAGAATTTATCTGACGTTTTACAGAAAACGCAGGTTAGAGAAACTGCTCTGTAGCTGCAAGGTTTGTCGTTGTCACCTGTTTTTTGTAGGGGTGTGACGTTCGCTATCTTCCAGTCTCTGGGCAACGTCGCGCACTTTAAGGACAGTGGGAACAGTACGACCATAAAAGGTGCAATATGCGCAGCGCAGCGTTTAAGAACTTCATTTGATATGCCGTCAGGGCCATGCGCAGAGTGTGCATTCAGATTAGCAAACAATGATTTTACCCCTGCCTCAGTTATCTGTATGTCATTCATAATTGTAGGTTGCGGAAAGGCAGTGGAAACCTTGAGTGGGTTTCGTTCCGAAATAACTTAATGAAAGTAGGAAGTAAATCATTCAGTTCTAGCCTTATCGTCTGTTATTGTTACACCGTTGTGGGAAAGAGGTGAAATGCTAACCGCGCCTTTTATTGCTTTTGTGAAGTGTCATACTTCTTTTGGATATGTTTTCATTCTGTCAGCGAGAAACGTTAAGTACTTGTGTTTTGCTTGTTTTATTTCTTGCTTACGTTGCGCTCCTAGAACCTTTACTTTTGCCAGCAACGACGGCTGGTTTGTTCTACGGAAGTGTTTGTACAACCGAGCTTTTCTTTTTATCGATGGACGTAGTTCTCGTGTAACCCATGGTTTTCCATGCCGTTCCTTTGCTGTAACCATTTTTGAGAGGATAAATCGGTTTACTAAAGTTAAACTTTTTTCTTTGAACAACCTTCATAACTATTTCATGTTTAGGTCATGGCTGTGGTCTAAGAAATGCGTCAAAAACGAGATTTACTCATTGTAATGTCGTCATAGTTACCTTTATTGTACAAGAACACCTTCTTTTGTGGTGCTTTGCCTATTGTTATGCTCTGACATATTACCGCACCTACCACCAGATCGTGGTCGCTAATCCAAGCTGTTGCTATAACCGACTTCAGTAAGTCCTTACGGCTGCTGAATAATAAATCAATTATACTACCGCTCGAGGGCCAGGCTGTGTAGGAAAGTCTACAAATGGAAAACGTTCAAACGTTTGGTTGCACCACTGATCCCGGAATGGTTATTTTCAACCGGATGGTTGTCTCACCCAGTGACCTCAGGTAGACCAATTTCACCGATCAGCAGAATCGTCTGAGCTGATACAGCAGGAAGTGATCGTGGCAACCCAAGCAACGGTTCAATAATATTTGATCCTGGTGGTCGATAAAAAGCATCCACAACCAAGCTGCTGCCATTTGGAAAGTGATATTATGCACCAAATATATTCTGATGCATTGTCAGCGCAATGACAGTGCGTGCTCTTATGTGTATCGCGAAACAAAATATATTCGCCGCCACCAAGCCGGTTGCGGTCTTTCCGATAAGATATATAACCACTTGGAAAAACTTCAGTGTCTGAAACTTCTCTATACAACCAAGACATGGTTCCAAGTATTATGACTGGTTCTAAAATGCTGACCAACGTATCAAGCTCGACGATCTAATTTTTGAGGCTTCTGCAGTTTACATATATGACAGCCAGTTGGTGAAAAGAACAGTTACTGGATTTGGTTTCGCTACTGGTTGACTGCTATCGGGTGGCTTCGCAAACGATATCAGTGTTAGCATCATATTGATATGCTTTTCCATCAATAGTCAGGTTGTTCTATCTAAGCGGGTATTTTCTGCTTCTTTCTGGTGCATATACTGAAAGGTTTGCCTTTTCTTGGCAAACATTCTTCGAGTTTTCTTCACTAATTGAGATATTAGTGCCCTAAAATTTCCACCGCACGGGGCACCTTGAGTATTCATGGTGACGGTGAGCAGCGACACCGCGGACCCCGAGCTCCCATACATAAGCTGTGTCCAACCATGTCGAGGTGTTTAAAGATGGAGGGTTAGAAACAACGAACGGTGGCCGTCGGAGCCCAGGTCAAGCTCCGGCGGAGGGGCTTCCTGTCTGTTTACCAGGCAGGGAGCTCCGGGAACTCTTCAGCTATCAGGGTACGGCTGATGAAAAAAGTACCCCCGTCCCCAGTATTTTCCTATGCCGTATCGATAAACCAAAACCTCCATCAAAACGGGATCGGTCCCTGAAAAGGGGCCGCACCGAAGTTTCCTTTCCATCCCTACCAACCATCAACATTCCGAAACCTGAAAACTATTATCATTTTTTGGACCTTGAATCAATAGATAAATCCAATCTCCTCTCCTCCCAGTCTGCATTCCTCGTCTCAGAGTTTCTTGAAGGAATCATTGGCAAATCTTTCGAGGCAAAAAAAGTACGAACAGGCGAAGTGTTGGTTGAAGTCAAGACGCAGCAGAAAGCCACAAATCTCATGACCCAAACCCGCATGGCAGATCTGGACATCACTGCCAGACCCCACCGCAGATTCAACAGCTCGCAGGGTGTGATATCTGAGCCAGATTTGCTAAGTGAAGCACAGGCCGAACTACTGTAAGGCCTGAAGAATTAGGGCATTACCACTGTCAGGAGAGTCACCATCCGTCGTGACAATGTAGAAATACGAACAAAGCACATAATCTTGACATTCAACAAATCAAAACTTCCTGAGCACATGAATGCTGAATTAATTAGGTGTGGTGTACGTCCGTACATACCTAACCTGCGCCGCTGCTACAAGTGCGAGTGATTCTTGCACGCTACAACTTCTTGTCGCGGCAAAACGACCAGCGCGAAATGCGCCGCACAAAACCACCCTACTGAAAACTGTGACTCTACTACCTTCACCTGTGCAAACTGTCAGTGGACGCACGCAGCATGGTCCCGAAGCTGTGGAAAGTTTCAACAGGAAAAGAAGATTATCAGCGTGAAAGAAACCGAGAACATCGCCTTCCCAGAGGCACAAAGAGGTTCGCCTCTTTCCCCCTGGGGAGGTACGCTGACGCAGCTCGCCGGGGGGCGGAGCGGTTCCGGTCTCGGCGGTGACCCAGTACCGCGATTCGGACTTGCTCCCGCCGCCGCCCCCCCCACCTCGGGTCGCCTCCGGCGGCCCAACCCGCCTCCGTACCGCTCGCTGAGCCCGCAGCGGTTGTGCTGGCATCCTCGTCTGGTGGGAGTGATTCTGCATCGTCCCCTTCCGCTCCACCGTCCCAAACCACATGCGAGGGCACGGAGATGGAAATGGGGCAGCCAGCGGCAGCTCATAACCCCACCACACCACCTGCGCCATCCGAGGCGTTTTTGAAACCTTTGTTGGTTGCGGGCAATTAAAAGCGCGCCCCAAAAAGTCCGCGGTCCAAGGAGCCTGATCCCTGAGGTGCTCCGAGGACATCCGAGGATGAATTGGACGTCAAACAATTCTTGTCTGCGGTGCACCGCAAGGAACGCGTCCCGACGCTAAAGCCTCCCGACAAGCCAAAAAAGGCGAGAGTCACAGCCCGGAAAGACGACACATAAACAAACACACACTCCAGTAGCTCTCACACTAAATAATGGGAAGAGAAAACATACTTCAATGGAACTGTAGAGGCCTTCTTAAAAATCTTGACGATGTATACGAAATACTGTATGCTAATCAGCCAAGTGTAATGTGTGTTCCGGAAACACATTTCAATTCCAAGCACACAAATTTCTTGAATAGTTACATGGTCTTCAGAAAGGACAGGGATGGCTGCACACACTCTTATGGCGGTGTGGCCATAATTGCCCGGAAATTCTTAGCCTGCCACCCTGTCAATCTGAACACTGTCCTTGAGGCTGTAGCAATCTGAACAATATATTTAATAGGTTGATAACGGTATGCTACATATATATTCCTTCTGATCTTGCACTTTCGAGCTCTGACTTCGAGGCGTTGGTTGACCAGCTGGCCGAACCATACATCGTAACAGGCGACCTTAATGCTCACAATTCTCTATGGGGCTCATCTATGGGGCCCATGGGGGTCGCCTGATAGGTTTCTTTTATCCTCTGGAGCATGCCTTTTTAACAATAGAGAGCCTACATACCATAACATAGGACACAACACATACTCATATCTAGACTTGGCTATTGGCTCTGCAGTTCTCTTTCCTCTTCTCGAGTGGTGTGTAGGAACTGACCCATATGGCAGTGACCACTTCCCCACCTCACTAACATACATAGGTAAAGGCCCATGCAGTCCATCTTCTCATAATAGGTTCAATGAAGCTAGAGCTACCTGGAATACAGTTAGAGACATCCAAACTACACCACACATCCATCGGACACCTACACGTTGAAGAAGCTACCCAACTCCTTACGGCACACATCTTCGACGCCACCGAAAAGTCAATTCCGCACGCCTCTGGTGCCCCGCGCAACCAGAGGGGGCCGTGGTGGAATGAGGACTGTAGGCGGGCGCGAGAGGCCCAGAACAAGGCGTGGGGTAACCTTCGTCCCTACCCCACATCGAGTAACCTCCTCTTGTTCAAACGGGGCAGGGCGTTTGGAAAACGTGTGCGCAGTGGGGAAAACGAGATAGTTGGTAGTCCTTTTTGACATCCATAAACTCGTACACCGACACACACAAAGTCTGGACACACATACGTAAGCTCAAAGGCCAACAAACACACACCCTGCCCCTTGTTAGCCCAACAGGGGACCCACTCGATGACCAGGCCAACACACTTGCACAACACTTCGAACACGTGTCCAGTTCAGCACACTACACAGACATTTTCATGAAACACAAAACATCTGCGGAAAAGAAGTCACTGCGTGATAACTACAAGTCGCACACTTCTTACAATTCTCCTTTTTCAATTCACGAGCTGAAGGCAGCCCTGACAACATGTAAGCCTTCAGCTCCAGGTGCAGACAAAATCACATACACCATAATACAACACCTACACTCAGACACCCTTGAAACACTTCTACATCTATACAATAACATATGGCTTTCGGGGAACATTCCTCGCTCTTGGAGGGAGGCCATAGTTGTGGCTTTCCTGAAGGAAGGGAAGGACTCTTCCTCTCACGCTAGCTATCAGCCCATCGCCCTTACAAGCTGCCTGTGCAAGCTCCTCGAGAAGAGGATAAATAGGAGACTTGTGTACTTTCTTGAGTACAACGGTCTTCTCGAGGGCTGCCAGGCAGGCTTCAGGGCGCGGAGATCTACAAATGACCAACTTGTCGCCCTTGAGTCAAAGATAAAGGACGCTTTCATTCACAAACAGTTTTGCACAATGGTGTTTTTTCACCTTGAGAAGGCCTATGACAGCGCCTGGCGCTACGGGATCCTCAGTGACCTGAAGTCTTTCGGTGTTTCAGGCCATATGCTCAACACCCTTGCTAGTTATTTGTCCGAAAGAACGTTTCGCGTGAGAGTAGGTAACGCACTCTCAAGAGTTCATGTGCAAGAAAACGGCGTTCCGCAAGGCGGAGTTCTAAGGTGCACTCTGTTCATAGTTAAGATGAACTCCCTTGGGAAGGCATTACCACCTCCAATTTCTTATTCAATGTGTGTAGACGACGTCCAGGTATCTTTTAAATCATCCAATATGTCCATCTGTGAGCGTAAAGTCCAGCTCGCTGTCAAAAAACTTTCCAGCTGGGCAGACAAGAACGGTTTTAAACTTAACCCAGAAATAAGCACATGTGTTGTCTTCCCCAGGAAACGTGGTATCCTTCCGGACCCAGACATTACCCTAATGGCATTTCGCTTCCCATGAGAAAGGAACACAGGTTTTTAGGAGTGGTGTTGGATGAAAAACTTACGTTCATCCCTCACATTAAGCAATTGAAACATAAATATCTAAAGGATCTCAACATTTTTAAAATCTTGTCACACAAGTCCTATGGAACCGACAAGCAACTCCTCTTACGTATTTTTACAAGCCTAGTGGGGTCCCGATTGGTCTATTGAAGCGTCATTTATGGGTCTGCAACAAAAACGGCCCAGAAAATGCGCGACCCAGTGCTGCATCTGTGGCTGCGCCTTGCATGTGGTGCTTTTCGCACTAGCCCAGTCGAGAGCCTCTACGCCGAGAGTGATAAATGGTCCCTATATCACCAGAGGATTTACATGGATTTGTTGTATGCCTCGAAAATCATGGCCCTCACTAACCACCCTTTTAATTCCACCATTAATAATACATCCTCACAACAACTGATTTTAAATCGTCCCGTCCATCCATCTCTCTGCCCTCTTTCACTTAGGGTAAGAGAGTAAGCCTCTGAGCATGAGGTACCGTTTTAAATGCAAACCATTCCAGTAACTCACGATGTCACCCGCGTTGACGTCCGTAGTCCGCACCGTCGTTGTCCCTATTATATAAACAAAAATACTATCCGGCGCCCGGTTTCGATCCCTCGACCCTGCGGGCGGAACGCAATGTACATGGTACTCTACCCACTGCGCCACAAAGCCGACACAGAATGGGACACTACGAACGCGCCTTATATTGTGTAGACTCATTCAAATTACTGCTGACGACCGCTCACTCGTCAGCAGTTGCCACAAGTGCAACAACATCAACGTAACGCAAACTACTTAACGTCGTGTGCCCCCGGAAATGCTCTGCGTTTGATCGTGCCCCTCGCGAGGGGGATGTTTCGCACTTGATCACACTTCAACTGCTCTCTGCGCATGCGCCCCGTCACTATAGCAACGGAGGCGCGTCGTCTGCTTCCAGGACGCCGCGGCGCCAAATTCAAACGGGTGGTGAGCGGTGGTGCCGCACGCCGCTCGTCGAAACGCGCCGTCGGAAGCGAGAAACGTCATCGCCCCATCTACGATCGAGATAAATAAATGCAGACGTAAAGCGCCAGACATTCGGCGCATTTACCTCATCCTGGCCATTTTTTTGAGGAATGAAGAATTTTTAGACATTCACAAAACACCCATCACTGATTTTATACCACCGTGGAATCTGCGCCCTGTGCTCTGTGACCTGTCTTTTACGCAGCTTGATAAGAACAGGGCACCAAGAATTGCGATTCAGCAGCATTTCATGCATCTGCAGGATAAATACAGGGCTGCGGAGTTTTTCAGTGATAATTCCAAAACGTTCACTGCGGTGTCTTGAGCTGCTCATGGACCCAATTTTGAAGCAGGTAGAACCATGAATGCAAAGACAAGTATTTTTTCGGCAGAAGCATATGGCATTTTTCAGGCTGTAAATCACATAGTTGAAAATAATATTCCTAAATCCATCATCTATACAGATTCGCTGAGCATCATCCATGCATTATCATCGAGAAAGTCATCGAAAAACCGTGTAGTTTACCTTATATTGAAATCAATTATGCAGGTGCATTCTTCAAACTTTGAGGTGACTGTGTGTTGGGTGCCAGGCCACTCTGGCATAGGCGGAAATGAACTGGCGGATGAAATGGCCGCCAATGCTGCACTCCAAAACACCGTAAACATAACAACAATACCTTACACAGACCTCAAGCCACACATAAGAAAGCAACTCAGTAAAACTTGGCAAGCAGACTGGAGCGAACAGACAGACAACAAACTACACGTAATAAAACCACACTTGGGACAATACACTACTGACTCACACAACAGGCACATTGAAGTTAACTTAGCTAGACGATGGATAGGTCATACACATGTAACGCACTCGCACTTGCTAACGGGATCTACAAGACCCCTGTGTGGCATATGTGGGGAGGCCCTATCCGTGGTACAAATACTCATACAACGCAAGGCACATGACACAACACGACACAAACACTTCAGAGAACTCTACAGACAACATATTTTCCTACACCCATCGTTGTTTCTGCGTGACGATGCCATCGTTTCTGTGAAACGCGTGTTTTAGTATTTGTCAGACGTCAAGTTTTTAAACCTCACTTCCTATCATGCATAATCCAATCTGTCCCTATACACCAGCCATCACCATCATCTTTAATTGATTTTACTATGCCCGGTTTATAAGTTTTATACCTACCTTTTGTGGTAATCACTTCTCTTCATTAAATAACTCCTTCTCTGGCGCTCTTTGCCCTCACTGGCCGTGCGCCATTAAACACCAACCAACATCATCCATCATGGAATAAAATTTCAACGCAGCAGATAGGACCGTTTGTTTGTCGTTAAAAAGTCCGAATTTTACTAATAATGGACATGGTTTGTCGGCCGTGTATTTACCTATTTTATGTGCTGTTTCTTTTGATTAAGGATTTACAGTAACGCTGCGTTTTTCAGCGCATAACTGAAAAACGTTTGCTGCGGAGTCATCCAGAGTTTCTTTTCCGCTCTCCGATATCCCAAAGAACAAGAGGTTCTTTCTACGCGAGCGATTGTCTATGTCATTCTGTTTTATCATAATATTTCTGAAGGCGTCTACAAATTGGCAGTTTTGAACGCGAAGCTCCCCAGTTTCATCGTCGGTTGCGGTAGTCCCTCTTTCAATTCCTCACGTTATGTCTGTTTTGTTTGGTTTATCAGATCACGTTCCCTTTTTAACGTGTCAATTTCGGCTAACATGTTTCATTCTCCATCCAGTATTTAAGGTGAGCAGCGGATTGTTTTCATTATTTCCTGTTATTCTTCCCTGGAAAGAGCTACCGGGTTTTCTTCTACATCACCTGCTAATAGCATCTTTGCTCAAAAAACAGCCAGTGCTATATATGCAGAGGGAGAGGTTATTTTAAAAAAAATAACGCTTCAAAAACACAAATTGGGCCCCGACACCGATCTATACGATCGTCCTATTCGTTTATAACGGTAAAACAATCCCACCTGAAGAAACAGCGTCCGTAAGCGCGTTGCCTGCGTGTCGGTACCGGAGCGCAATGGTCCAGCATCGCTAATGCACTTATGTAGACTGTGATCACATGACCAGTGCCGCTTGTGACGTCGGGCGATCCCTGTAATGCCTTGACGCGCATCTGCTGGATCCAAGCCGAGCCATAAACACGTGTTTTTGGTTACGGCTGGTCACACTGCGTCTTAGGAGTCATCATCCCGTTCGTGAAGAATGGTTTTCTGCTTTGCATCTGCAGCGATAAGCTGTTGCCGCACTTGTGACGAGTGCAGGCCTCGTAGTGCCATTGCGCTGCCAGAAAAAACAGGCATTCTACGTATTTTTCATAGTTTCCCCCTGGTAACCATGGCGAAAATCCAGGTGCCGACGCTGCTCCAACTGCCTCTCCGTAAGCGCGTTGCCTGCATGTCTTTACCGGAGCCCAATGGTCCCGCGCCTCCCATGCACTTATGTAGACGGTGACCACATGAAGAGTGTCGCTCGTGCCACCAGGCGATCGCTGTAATCACTTGACATGGCTCTGCCGGATCTGAGCCGAGCCACGATCACGTGTCGTTGATTACGGCTGCACACACTACTACTTCGGAGTCCTCATCCCAATCGTGAAGAATGGTTCGCTGCGTTGCGTCTGCAGCGAGAAGCTGTTGCCGCACTCGTGACGAATGTAGGCCTCGTAGTCCCATGTTTGATGCATGTTTGATGCATGTGGGAGGGTAGACGTACACGTTTGTTTTGTCCGCTGGCGAGGTGCGGTGTGCAGGGGTGGCATAGTTCGGAGTGTTGGGGACGTTGCTTCGATTTAGGTGTGCATTGCGTATGGTGCGGAAGGATTTTTGTTTAGCGTGCGGTGGCGTTGTGGATCGGTAAAAATCGTGGCGGCTCCGTGCTTGCTTTCGCCGTGGTTTCTTCGGAAGTGAAACCTTTGTGGTGGGGAAGCGGGCGTAGTTTGTTTCGTCGGTATTCCCACTTGCTTGGCGGGATAAGCGTCACTTCATCAGTACGGCGTTCGATGCCTTCGTCTGGAGCGGTTAATTCTTTGCGGTTCTTTCCGTGTCTGTGTCATCGCTCAAGCGTACGTCTTTTTCCCGTTGTTTCGAGAATAATAAAATGGCTATCTCTCCCGTGCAAGTAGGCTCGATAGCCTCCTGTTCGGCCCGAGTCCGCTTGCACGCACTTGTGTCCTCTTGCACAAAATAGGGTTGGTCGTGTGAGTGTTGATCGGAGGAGCGATTGCCGGGAATCTTGTACTTTCCGGCTAGGACGTCCCGCAAGGGCTGGATGTGTAGTTGCTCGTTGACGCACGTACCTGCATGAGTGTGATGTCGTTCATTTGCTGTACTCGGGTTGGAGCAGCGGGTGCCGGAGAGTTCGTACCTTTTCGTAGGGTAGAACTGCGTGCGATGGATCTTTTGTTGCTTGTGGCAAGGTTAAGGTCTGTGATTGTGAAATTCCCTGGCCAAGTCCGGATAGCAGCAGCCACCTCGGAGGTTGTCGCAAATAGCGGTGTCCTGCGTGGGTGCTGGCTTGGGCGCTTTTCGTGCGTTGTGCATTTCCTTTGCTGTGGTCCACTCCACCGGTCGAAATGTAATGTCGTTCGTCACCTCTGGTGCGCTTCGTGCGCTGTGCATCTTGCTTTTCCTGGGAAACTCCTGTAACATTGGTATACTATCGTTCGCCCCGTATGGTGCATTTCTTGTGCCGTGCGTCTCACTTGTCGTGGCCATATCCACCAATCCGGATGCGATTTTTCGGTTGCGTGAACCGTGGTCGGGACAGCACATGTGGAAGATATACGTACTGGCTCTGTGGCGTTCTGAGCTCTCAGAGTTTCGTTCGTGTACGTCTGGACTAGAAGAGCGGGTGCCAGGCACGTGATGCTTTGTGGTTCGTGCGCGCTGCGTACGTTGCGCACCTCATTGCTCGTTGCTAGAATGACCCGTGCGTGGGCGATGTAGCTCGTTGATTGGCCCGGTGTTAGGTGTGCGTGCGTTCGTGATCTTACCGAAAATGCACGGAGCTTCACTTGCGTTTTCGTAATCGTAATCGTGGCGACTACCCGGGACAGGTCCAGTGAGCAGGAAATCACAGTTTTGCATCCGTCGTCTCCACCCTTTGCATGCCGTCATGCCTGCTGCCTGTGCCCGGATCTTGTGAAGTGCAAGAAACGTGAGAAACGTGTTGGCTGCTGTAGCCAGTTATATCAGAAAACTTTCTCGTTCTTCACACAGCCTCTTCCTCACAAATAGCGCCGCTTTCAAGTTCCTCTACTGTTTGTTGTCGTAGGCAGCCTAAAGTATCGTTGGCTCATTCGTTCGTTTGGATAGCTGGCGACGTTGTTTGTTGTCCACTATAAGACGCGAGATGGTATCGTCTTTCTGGCCAGAGCAGGGTAGCCCTCGTAATGGTAGTGCGCTCACGAACTGCGATTTCTTCGCCTGAACAAAGGACGTGGCGTTCCGTTGAATCAGAAGTGGGTCGACCGCCCTTGACGTGAAGTCCATCGGTGCTCCACGTCTGTGTGCCGCAATATCGTAGTCGTGATGAGTGCAGTTCTTCCGAGTCGTTCGTCTCTTCGTCCGATAATAGATGGCATCCCCGTCACCCCTATTTCTTTCATCCATTGCACTGAGCCGGGACATGCGGTTCCACTAGAACGGCTGGTGCGAGTCCGCTGTTTCCCAGTCGTCTTTCAAGCGCCACCCCCTAGGTGTGAAACCCAATTATTAAATGATATGTGACTAGGCAATTTAATGTTGCTAACAACTAAACTCGCCACCTGTCATGCGCTAATTGCTAATGAAAGGTGTTGAAATGCGACGTATATCAGCTCAGCTATGGTTTTACGCTCATTAATTGAGCGGCTTTCTAATTGGGCCGGTGTTGCGGTCACTCTTGGTTTGTTTTATTACGAAAGAGGAAGGGGCGACACTGTAAGCTACTTCGTGATACGCATCGCGAAGTTTAAAGTTTTCAGCCGCAATCTCGACAAGTTCTCCCTCCCTGAGGTTTACATCTTATTGCCGTGTTCCGAACAGGGTGGGGTGACTGGACAGGTGTCAGGATTGCGCCGCTCCTTTATTTCCCTCCGTCATTGGTGCCAGGGATGTTATAACGGTGCTAGGAAAGGATCGAGCTGGGGGCAACACGCCGTGGGATGGTCTATGGCGCGGGTTAAACGAGGCCAACAAAACAAACAAAAAAAGCCAATTTTTCGCTCCCTTGTGCCGTCGGTTTTCCTGCGCTTTATTTTTGCTTTCGCGTTCGGGCTCCCGGTGCCGGCACGCTCATGAGGCGGGGCAGCGAAGAGGGGAAAACTCGCCTTTATTATGCCTCTCTCTGCCATTTTTTTTTTATTTTAGCTTCATTGCGTACGGTTAGCGTAAGAGCTCGGAAGTGTGGCCACGTTTTAATTGCTGTGGGCTCATCGGTCCATATAAACAATGCACTTTCGATGCCGGTAGAGTCTGACCGCACGCGACGTTAAGCCAAGCTTGTATTGCTAAGGTTCCATGTATATTTCATGTCTGAAAATGTGAACTCCCGAGTCTCCACGTGTCTTTTAAGCGCGCAGTATTCTGTATAATGAGATATTTTCAAATGAACGTTTCGTTGTGTTTCGTACTGACACAGAGCCACCACCAAAGATAGACAACGTAGAAAACATGATTTTAACTTAACCCATATACGCCTAAGCACATGGGTTCATTAATTGAGTAGATTGGTTTGCAATAACCACCATTTCAAAGAGCAAAACAAACTTGGAGCTTAGGCAAGCCTCATCCCTATGATGGGCAGTCAGAATAGATTATTTTTGAAGAAGCGCCTTTTTCGAAATGGCTGGCATAAAATTAAAAATGGGCACGTCTATGCAGTTTATGCACTTGCTTCCGTGTGTATGGGCTAATGATATCTAGGTAACTGTGAAGAAGATTCTCTGCCGAAAACGGGTGTCTTCCACAGCCTTCACAGTGGCCAGGTCACAAAAGGACGGCGCTTTGCTAGCAACGGAAGTTCGCATGCCAAGCATGACGATGTGTTTATGCTAGAAATGGGGCTTTGGAGGAACAGGTGCGGCAGAATTTTCACGAATTATCCATATATTACGAGGAGAAACATTATTGTCAGGACCATCGATAAGGCCCATTAAGTAGTGAGCTATGGAAACAGAGATGCTTTCAGCCCATGGAGTCGTTTTTGCCGCTTTATATACTATCTCCTTTAAAAACATTTTAAGAATCATTCAATATATTCATTTTCAATGGGCTGTGCGATGTCGCGTGCTCTCTCTCTCACTTAGCTCGTACTGTTTCCCTCGTGTGTACACAGTACACCTGAAGCTGCGTTATTTTAGCCCCAGTGCACGTGTGGAATGCAATCACATGCACGTGTCAGCCCGCCCGATGAAACGAGGCCCTAAGCCATCCGCAGCCGTAACTGTGCTTTTACAAGACTCATATGTTATACGTTCACGATGTCTGATAAAGGGTGACAACAGCACGTCTACAAAAACGTGGGCGGGGGCTACAGGCCCCATAAACTTGACCGGGCAGTCTGGAGTCAGAAGTACTAGTATTGGGTATGGGAAAACAGCTGGAGAGGGGAACACGTATTCGCTCCTCCATCTCTGTACTACGTTCTCATGGTGCCTCGGAGTACATTATATGAATTCTTCCGAACTTCCAATTAAGCGAGGTAGTGAATTATCATGGTTACATAGATATCATCGTTATCATCGTTAAATGTCATTGTTACAAACGTCATTGTTACCGTTTGGAGCGGTGCAAAAAAACTCCTGCAGTGCTTATTTCGACAATGGTGGCCTTTAACAGGGGACCAAAGTTGCCAAATATTTTAGCGCTCTCGAGGCACGTCGTTTTGCACAACTTTCGTCAGCATGCGTTTCTTTCTCCGATTGTCATTGTTTGCATTGGATTTTAATGTCGTGTAGAAACTTCCTTTCTTAGTGAAAATAAGAACTTTTAATCTGTCTTGCGAGGTCAAACCAAAGCCGGAAGCACGCTGTAGGTAACAAATGCAGTAGGACTCGAGGTTCCATCGAGCAGTATCGGCTACATTCATACAATAGCCTCAGTTACGGTTAATGCAATGTTGCATCATGAAAAGTGCTGCAGCTGGCATATTGTTGCGTCATGTAATGTAACATCATCCTCGGTAGCTCTCCGCAACAACAGCTGGGCAAGTAGTCCCTCAGAGTTACTGATTAGTGGCACTCTTTTCGCGACCACAAAATTACTCCCCTGAGACCCTGTAGAATATGGTCACTGTTATTCACTGGCATCATTGAAGCCGAAAACCGGAAGTGATCATTGTTCGATTAACGTGGTCTTGCGTTGTATTTCGTGTTCTTCTTTTGCATGGATGGAGGAGACGGAACCCATTTCTAGAGGAGGAGATGGAACAAACAAAAAGGAACGAGCGGTCACCACGGTCTAAAAGGCCCAAAATTCGAGATATGCTGAGTATGCGGATAGAGACCGTGGAGCTTAGTGAAAAGGCGTTGCTCTGACGAGTGTTTGTAAGCCCAGCTGTGGATGCCTGAAGCACGCACTAAGTCGAGGACCTAGTGATAGCGCAAGGTTTTGTTATGTCAGAGAGTTTGAAGGACCACTATACTTACATCGGCACTAGCAAAGATTTTTGCAACGTGACCTATCGCTGCAATTACTGCAACAAAAACGTGCGAGGCAGGAAGCTCCCATGTATGCAGTGCAGCGTGATATCAGTTGCAATAATAAATTATCTTTATGACAGACACCGAGAGACGGACAGACATACCGCACGTCATTGTCGTGCTGGAGTAGCTAAAGAAAGACCATCATCTTTAAAATTAGCTGCAAAGAGATGCTGCAGCCACTGTTCCGCTTGGTGCGAACGTTCCGCAACCGTACCCCTCGCGCTGCTGCCAGCCCGCAAAATGAGACATAAAGGCACACGAAATACGGCTAGCGCACGAGAAGCCAAAGAGCGCAGGAGAATCCCAGCGTCCCGCCGCAAGAAAGGGGTAGTACAGGGGCGTTGCGCGTCTTGTTTATTTCAGTTATAGGCCCGGGCCAAACCCCCACGTGTCTGACTTTAACTACTCATTTTGAGTGTGTGTTGTGCCAGAGCGCAGGACACGAATTCGGTGCACCTGGCGGCGTGACGATGGCGGGGTTGATTCGCGCCTCAGTCAAACCGCCCGCTGCAGAAGTGCCGCAAATTTCCGGGAAAGGTGCCGCCGAGTCTGCTCACACTTTCGCATACCGGCGGCTGCACGGAATCGCCTCCATGCCTGGAACAAACCACCCCTGGAAGACAAGCAGCGATTAGTGCCTGGAGATGGCCCCGCTGGATCACCTCGCTTGCCCTTCCCTGTCGTGGCGGCTCGACGGGCGCAATCGCTTCGCCTCCATTCGCCGGTTTCAAACTGCGACCAGTGATGGTCCTGATTGAAGGTATTCTAACTGCACGTGGCTGCAACTGAACCCGGGGGTATAAAACCAGCACGGAAGCATCGGTGGTGCGGCAGCATCTCGTCGGAGGCACTGAGTTGTGAAGTGCTATCGCCTTTGTCCAAGCCATGTAACGCTCTTGCTGCTTTTGTATATAATGTATATAAATGCTGCTTCAAATCGACGTCGCCTCGACGACTTCGTCGCTCTGCTCTGCGGCGCGTGGATAGCGGACTGAGCAGGGTAACGTGGCAACAGTGGTGGCTGAGATGGTACAGCCCAGTCCCAACAGTGTGTGTGTGTGTGTGTGTGGGCGTGCGTGCGTGCGTGCGTGCATGTGTGTGCGTGTGCGTGTGCATGCATGCATGCGCGCGCACGTGCGTGCGTGCGTGCGTGCGTGCGTGCGTGTGTGTGTGTGTGTGTGTGTGTGTGTGTGTGTGTGTGTGTGTGTGTGTGTGTTGGGTGGGTAAGGGGCGTGGAGCGGGTATCGCTCGCAGTCGAGGGCCGCAGTGCACCCAGTTGCTGCCTGTGCTTGGCAGCCGTTACAGCACAATCCAATTGCTCTGCGGTGCTTTGTGTTGTTCCTTTTTTATCGGAGGCGCGATAGCTTGCCCAGACGACACTGTATTGCCGTCTTGCTGCGCTTGTTACATAACGGAAATATTCATCTCTTGTCTCGAGCACTACTAATGAAGCTGACGTTGATCGATCAAAATGTGTGGTGGCGGGCAAGCAACATGTTTTAGGAGAAGTTTCAAGACACGAGCCTAAGCGAAAACCCAACGTCTGGCGTTTACATTCCTCATATAAAAACTGCCCCTTCACGAGGCACTTCACAGTGCGACCTTGAACTCGGCAGTAATAGCTAGTGAGGAGTGGTCGCCCCATCATCAAACAGCAAATTAAGGTAGGGGAAAAAGATCCTTCGAAATTCACCATTGTTTTCAGCTTCCTCACTAAACGGTGGCAAAAACGAGAAGCGGACCATGGGGTTGCCATTTGAAAGCAAAGCCATTCGAAATCAAAACGTTCCTCAAGTGGCAAGATGGCAGTGTAGTTCTTGGGCAAAATATGCCAGGCGAAGCAAGGCGTCGAGGCAGTCAACTGGGCATTATGATGTCCAATTACGAACCTACAAACGTGCTTAGGTGTACTCGAATATTTTATTTCAATTGCAGGGGCAAATTCCACCGCCACGCCTGCACGGTAGAACTATATGCTCATTTGTAAGTGGATGCGCAAGACAATACTCCTACCGAACCTGAGCAAGCAGTTTCAAAGCGGGAGCCTAATAAAACCGTATGGGCGCACGTACATTAGCCAAATTATCGCTTAATAAGCACAGCAGCTTGTTGCGGGCAATTTCGGTGACACAAACCATGCAGTCGATTTGATGCTAGTCCACGTAAATAACTGGGACTGCTGAAATGAATGGTTCAGCTCACAAAACAACTACGAAGCGTGACATGCGTCTACCGAAACTGCTCAAGACTGGAAAAGAGTGACTTCGGTACGCGTAGTGCATTCATTGTTAGCAGCCCCCACCATCTCCCCTAAAACTACTTGAACTGAGCAACCTGAACGAATCAGCTATGCGTTCCCAGACCACGTATTGTTAAACAAAAATAACTGCGCCAATCAACACGTGCGTAAAAACAGAGAAACTGCAACCGCGCTTCCCGCCGGAATCTCACCCCCTCGTTTACCACTTTTCATCGCGGCTCCTTAGCAAGCGACCACCAAAAAAAAATTCCCCCGCATTTCCCCGAGGGGGAGAATGTGAAAGTGCGAATGCACGGTTGTCGGCCCGCTTGCGGCGCTTGCGCTCGGCCCCCGCAGCCCACCGCCTCGCCGCCTTCTCTTCCATCTCTTCCATCGGGTTTGTAGTATCACGTGTACACCTCGCAGTTATCAAGCCGCTATAACGCCGCTGAGTCGCCAACGCACGCCGCTGACGACGTAGTTTGAATGCGTTAAAGATATAAGGCGCGTCACTAACACTGATATCACCGTCGCGTCTGTGGCTTGGTCGGTAGAGCGTCGCGCTGCGGCCGCAAAGTCCTCCGGTCGAAACCTGGCGCCGGATGCTGTTTCTTTTTTTAAATATAGAGGAGCACTGCGGACGCCGCCGCCGCCGCCGCCGCCGGCGGTGGATGGTTTGGGGTCGCTTATAAAGTGCATTCGCACTTAAAACGCTAACAGCGCCAAAGAGGGACAGGGAAAGGAGGGAGGCGCAGTTTTTTTGTCCTATTTTAGCAACCTTGAGAGTTAAGCTGCACTACTGCACATACGAGTGCAAGCATTCGCAAATACAGTATTCATGAGTATTGTACTCATGGGTACTATTTACTCATGAGCACTGTGTACTCACGAGTACTCATACTCACTAGTACTCTATGCTTAGGAGTAATATTCACTACTGCGTACTCATGCGTACTAATATTCATTAGTACTGTACTCATGAGTACTCAAACTCATAAGTACTCATACTCATGAGTAGTGTACTCATGAGTACTGTACTCACGAGTAGTGGTCGGCGTACTCAGTGGAACGGTTGAAATGAATGGTTCAGCTCACAAAATAACTACAAAGCGTGACATGCGTCTACGGAAACTGCTGAAGACTGGAAAAGAGTGACTTCAGAACGCGTAGTGCATTCATTGTTAGCAGCCCTCACCGCCTCGCCTAAAACTACCCTGTACTCACTCGTCATTGCACTAATTTTTTTTATTCTGGGTGTGTGTTTACTCATCATCGTATTCTGTCGTGAGTTTGGGTTCAAATGAATACAAATGTGTGTACTCATGAGTGAGGACGCCGACCTATGGCAGGCTGACGCTTCAGCTACGGCTATGTTTACCAACAAACTCACGCTGACGACACCGGTATCAGGATTTTCAGGCAGGACTCCTCTGCACCCCTTCTCATGATTATAAACAGATGATAGTTTGCGCCTAACCTCGTTTGTTCATGTGTAATTCCCCCTGGATCTACGTTTTCGTGTCAGCCAGCGCACATCTGCTCTTAAAGGGACACTGAAGTGATATGTAAACATTGCGGGATTACTAGCGCAAATTGTAGTCCGGAGTCCCCAGGCCATGTTTCGACCACTCTAGGCGCGTTTACGCGATTTTATTTTAGTAGAAAAACTAATTCGAAAACGCTGTCCTCCTCTCTTTACGCTCGCCCATTTTCTGTGGCGTTTTCGTGTGACGTCAGGAGGGGATGAGCTGGCAATTGGCTGCTCCACGGCTGCGCTACTGCACGGCTCCCCGGCCGACAGAGTCAGTCGGCCCAGCGTTTCGTCCGCCGGCCGCCGGCGGGTCGTCGCAATCAAGGAGGTTAAAAAAAATTGCTTGGTCGCAATTCGTTCGCTTAGTTGAAACGAAGCCAGGACACGTTTGTGAATGGAAGAATGTGCCTTTCTTTACTTGGTTTGTTTGTACACTGTATCTAGCTCCAAGTCAAGGTCGCTTCACACAAGCGCTGCACATGCGACGCTTCGCTGACTGGTACGCCAGTAGGAAAATATAAGGCCTCTTGAAGGCGGGAGAAGAGTCAGCGAAGTCAATATAGGTACTAAGCAAATAAAATCAACTGATATTTTTACCGTACAGCGTAAAACTAGGGCGCGGGAAGCACTTTTTTGCGCTGGGTGAACAAGCACAGCGGTCAGCAGCACGACTACGCATCTGCGAACGCTTTTCCGCCTACGAAATGCAATTGCTAGACGTGAGCTACTGTGGAAACTCGGGCGACGCTTACTGCACGATCGCAGTACAACAAAAAGTCACCTAAGCGGCTTGAAATGCCAAAACTAAATAAAAGTGTAAACCGGTTGTACAATATATACCCTATATTAGCAAGTCCCCGCGTCCCGCTCCGTAGCGTAGCAGTCTGAGGCGCTAGGAATTCATTGCAAATGTTTTGCGAGTCACGAGTTCGAATCCCCGCGAGTACGTGCTTTTTTTTTTTTTGTAAGTTAACTTTTTTGTTTTCCGCCGATGTTTTCTATATTGAGTTCACCTTTTTTGGGGCCGCAACGTTCATGGCTACACGAACTAGTTCACAAAACGCGCGCAGGCTGGCATTGGCGCGCTAGCGAGTTCTCGTTGGCGTGCTGTTGCCATAAGCACCGACTGCTTGCAGGCAGTGGGCACAGGCCAGAATGAACAGACCCTTGGCCTGGTGCGAACACGCTTTTTACGATACAGGCATGAGGGAGGCAAGCTCCAAATATGGGGAAAAGCGCGCATGACATTTGGGCGTCTGCGGGTACGCGGAGGGCGTTCATGCACTGCGTAGGTCTCGGCTAGTGAATGCTACGACTACAAGCCGTCCTGGGAGGCTTATCTTGTGCATTTTACAGCGGACAACATGGCAGAAGCGCGGTACGATGATTACTGAGATCTTGAGAATGCCCATCCAACAAAGCCATTGGTTATGTTTTACAGAACCGAAACCGAAACTTGTGTGATTGCTAACCTTGGGCATCGTCCAATCACGGCGCCCCTCCTCTCAACGTCACAGCCTTAGTTGGTGCGGCCGCCGCAAACCGCGCATGGTAGTTTTTCTTCTTTCGCGCTTTGTAAAATAATTACCGATTTGTCAACCGGATAAACGATGAAAAGTGTGCTAATTTGAGCCAGTCTACGCAGTGCAAGCAAAAACGGGAGCTTGACAAATTCACTTCAGTGTCCCTTTAAAGAAGCTGAAACACCAAGTAGCCCGCTCCCAAGCCTTGCCAAGCATTGCATTGAGGAGCCTTGGGGAATCGTAAAAAAATTTTTGGACGCTCTTACGTGTGTTTTGTTTTAATTTTAAGAAATAACCATTATAACCACAGTTTTATGTCAGTACTGTAGAGCCTTAAAGGATCTTCGGGGTAGTGAATAAGAGGAACACTCCACGCAGCACACCTGTGGTAGTATACAGCTACACCGCGTCCCATATTTTGCAGGACGTGAACAAAAGTCATAACATATCGTCAGGCCTAGTACCCCTGTAAAATGTAATCGTTAAAGCTGGAGCAAATAAATGATATTTCCAATATATTTGGGGGAATCGTAAAATATTTATTTGGACGCACCTAGGTCTTTTTTGGTTATAATTTCAAGAAAAAAACATAACAATTTGGTGCAACTATTGCAGCGCCTTGATAGACCTTCTGGCTACCGAATGAGAGGAGCATTGCGCGCAGGAGACCTGAGTTAATACACAGCTACATAGCATCCCTTATTCAGCAGGACGCGAACAAAAGTCATAAGAAATCGCCAAGGGTGGCGCCCCTTATCATTTACGTTTTGAAATGCGGGAAGAAACAGGGACACAAGAAAGAAACCTTAGAACACAGTTGCGCTACGTGTCAAGGTTGTATCACTATGTATCACCTTGTCAATGTTGTATCATTATTTAGCCGGATTTCTGCATCAAATATTTATTTACCACTGCTATTCCTTACCTCATAATCGCAATGTAACACGTATGCCACTTTTGTTATAGTAGAATTCTGCCAGAAAACCATTTTTAGGAAGTGCCGTACTCGATGCGACATTCAATATTAAATCATAGGCGTACATATCAATCCGCAGGGTGCTTCTGGATTTGTTAGATTTCGCCATTTTAATCAATACCTCGTTGCTACAAGAAGAAGTACGTATCCCTGCAGCAAACCTACGTTTTTTGACGAAGCCATCACCAGAAATGACAACTTTGCGGCGTGCATTTGAAAAAAATAGTTTAACGAAACTGTGACGAAAATTTTAAAGTTTTGTTTATGATGTTTCTTGTTTAAATAAGGAATAAAGAAAAATGCATTGTGAAATGGAAATAAGAAACTTTGAACCCAACTTGGCAGTGTAAGCACCAGGTGTGTGAATTTTGGGATAGATTTTGTGTTGGTTAATGATGTGTCTTACCCAAAAGGAATATATATATAAAATAGTATATCCCCTTACGCTCCCCTTGTATGCCTCCACTGTGTCAAGTTTGGTTCGAAAATTCCTGTTAAATATGCTAATACTAGGTTGCCTCTTCAGACCTAAAGAGCAGACAGGTACATAATGTTCTCGGTAGCAGTGAAAAATTGTGCCACCTATGAAAGGTCAAATATGCATTGGCCGTGTCGTCTATCCGCCGTCCCCACAGTTTGCGGCCATTTATAGTACATTGTACCCAAGCGTTGTTTACATGTGAGGCTAAAAAAGCTGTTTTTGAAACTTCTTTCGCGCGTGTCTTGTGCTACGCCAATTATTGGCTTTTTGGTATGTTTGTGTCCAAGTTCTCCCGCTATCCTCCAAGAATTACTTTGCCATTGAGCACCACTTGAAAACTTTACCTTTAATAGAATGCGTTCCTTGCCTGTTATCGTAGCCTATTACAGGTGGTTTCTCCTAGGGTTCTTCCTGTACCAGGTATGTCGAAATCCTTTCTTTTTAAATTCATAGATAGTTTTATTGCCCTTTATGTGTTCACTGCCTTTCTAAGCAAGCAGTGCTTGTAACCAACCAGAAACATCAGCGGCACACGACCAGATGCTTTGCACGTGTCGTCGAGTGTATGAAGCAAGCCCCATCACCGGTGGCCTGATTTTGTAAAGCTGAGATGGACTGTCCATAATGACAACACTTTGATGACTAGCCGCCTCAATAGGTGGCGGCCTCCGAAAAGTAGGAGAGACAAGACAGAAATGTGGCCCACGCTTCGATTTGAGCTGCGATGTTTTTTTTAAAATAAACCCACTGCTTGGCCCGACATGAATTTACATTGCTCGCAGGTCGTTAGCTTAGCGAAAAGGGTTGCCAAAAATAAACGTTAACAAACACAGGCTAACCAGGCCGATTCGTTAACGATGTTAGGGATAGCGAAAAAGACAGCAAAAAGTAAAAGGAATGATGACAACAGACATTTTACACTCGCGTTGTATAACGCACAATGCTGCTATTCTTTTCAACACAAATCCATCTATACAAAATAGTATCATAACCACGGGAGCACCTGGAGTTTCAAATTAAGCCTTTTGGCTTCCTGACACTAGGCATTGGGAGTACATGGAGACCACCTGTTCAAATACGTTTGAAGGGGGATTAAGGTGTCCCGCCTTCATTTATTGAGGAGGACCGAGAGGTTGGCAGAATTCGAACAGCGGCGGCGATGGGTGAGCCATGGCGCCGGTAGTGGTCCTGCGTGGCAGAGTCCGAGTACGGAGCTGTCGGCTCGGTGTATCGATCCCCACTGCCGGCCGCGTGATTCTTGCCTTGTGGCTCCCGGCTTATGACGATCCGCAGTCACGAGGTGCACTGCTCCGGTGGCGCGAGTTCCGTCGGCTGCCCCAGCCGAGCTGCTACATCTACTCCCCCTCCAGTTGTTTCGCCGTGGAACGCGAGAGAACGAACAAGAAATGAGCAAACGATTTTGAATTAAAAATGTCCTATGTATACACTGTACACTATATACAAGTTCATTCCATTCACAGTCCCAGAGGGAGTGGAATGGCATGCTTTAAGCTATTTAGAAGTTGTGTCCAGTCCTGCTTCGGCCGTTGAAGCTGTCCGGTGGTTTGCCGTTAGTTCGGGTGGTCTTCCCAGGGTGTTCAGCGGTGGAGGAGTCACCGGACGCAGGACTAGTCGAGGAGGGTAAGAAAGCAGGGTCTTCTGGTTGCACAGGGTGTAGCACAGAAGCACTGACGGGTCTCCGGTAATAAAACGTGGCTGTTTGGGTGTCGGGTGCTTCGTACCACAATACCATGATGCTGGTGCTTTTAGAACACGTTGGTGTGGACATTGGCACATCTTACCACGAGCATTCAGTTGAGGACGTTCGGAGTGAAGGGTTGTCATTTGACCGCCGTGCCGGGCATGGTGCTTCTCTGTCTTGTGTTTGCGTTGGCCCTGATTGCAGCCACCGGCCAGTGGTCGTTTGCGATGGTGGCAGATTACCCGCTGGTGCGCAGTCTTGGCCATCATTCTTAGACACGAAAGTCGTTCCGAAAGGCCGGCTTGGGCAAGTGCCTTGGAGAACAGATGGCAACTTTGCACGTCCAGTGAAGTGCTCGATCCTTGAGATGTTGGAGACGGCTTTCTGGGCGTAGGACATGCTCTCAGGAAGGTCTGCCCCACCAGCTACCACTGACTTCTGAGGTAGAACTGGTGACGGGCTCCTTGCTCGTTGCGGTGAATCGCGACGAGTTGGATTTGAGATGACGCTACGCAAAACGCCTCTCTCCTCGGTGGAGGACGCCACGCGCTCTGGTGCATCAGTGGCGGTACAGAGGTCAGCGTTCCAGGCATGGGTGAAAGTGGGCGCTGTGATGATGGAATCACCAGGCGATTAGGAGCGCAGAGCTGATGACGACGCTTCCGACGTTGGTCATGGCGCACTGTCATGGGTGCGGGGCGCACTGGGCATGTTTTTAGGCACCAGTAATTGGACGGGTACTGACCATGGCTGTGTTGCTTCCACGTGAGGTGGGGTCTCAATTGCCATAAACTCACTCGTGGTTGCAGTTGAGGATAGGGCAGGGACGCACTTGGGCATGCATGTCGGACTCACACGTATGACGAGGTCGAGCCATGATGGAGAACCCGATGATGCAGGTACATCGCTACAGGCAGTCAGGGCTGCTGCAATGCTAGGCGGCGAAGAGATCACCAGCCCTGGTGCTACGTCATGCTGACGAATGCTGGTGGGCGAGAGGATCGCTTGCTTCAGCAGGTAGTAGTGGACCGATGGAGCAGAGAGAAGGTTTTCGCGAATGTCGGACCGGCGGTTGCTTGGCAGGGGTTGAATCACAGCTTTGCACTTCGGAATATCACTGGTAATGCCGACGACAGCGAAAAACGCTTCGGCCTGAGCCATTCATACCTCGACATCTTTGGCGTAAAACGGCTGTAGTTGCAGGTAGGGTTTGGGCCTGATAACTTCTCTCTCATCATCTACTACACGAAGAAGCTCACCGAAACTGATGAGCTTCGTGGTGGTATCGACGGTTCCGTGGTCGTGGATGACAGTCAGGTGCGTATCGCGTCAGGTGAGGCCTCAGGGTATTCTTGCGATGCGGAGGACGGAACTGAACGTGGCGTCGGCAGTTGATGGTCCTGGGGCTGTTGAGGCAGGAGGAGTTTGCTGACGATGAAAAGGGGTGGGTGGTCCAGCCGAAATGAGCAAGGACTGCCTTTTTGAAGTCGTTGTACACATCGTGGCTTTGTAGCGGCAGCCGAAGTTGTGCCACGACGCGCTCTGGGACAGCCTTGCTGGCGATGTTGTAGAGCTGCGCCTGCTCGGTGATGCCTCGGATGAAACAATGGCTCTCAAGCAGCGCGAACCACACAGGAGGGTTTTTTTCGTAAAACTCCTGTAGTCCCGGTAGCGTGAGGTCGGGTGGCCGGGCGGATGAGCTTGGGAATCCAAACCGGCGCGTAAAACCATGGCTGACGTGTCCTAGATCGCGATCGCAACGCTGACGTAGCGTTGGTGATACCGCTGAGACCGCTGCCGTGAACGCCTTCAACTGCGGTGTTGGCTCGTTTTCCGGGTGACCAATTATGAAGGGGAACTGAGAAGAGGTCCCGCCTTCATTTATTGAGGAGGACCGAGAGGTTGGCAGAAGGTGAACAGCGGCGGCGACGGGTGAGCCATGGCGCCGGTGGTGGTCCTGTGTGGCAGAGTCCGAGTTCGGTGCTGTCGGCTCGGTGTCTCGATCCCCACTGCTGGCAGCGTGACTCGTGCCTCGTGGCTCGCGGCTCATGACGATCTGCAGTCGCGAGGTGCACTGCTCCGGTGGCGCAAGCTCCCTCGGCTGCCCGAGCCGAGCTGCTACAGGTTCTTTGACCAAGGGGACACAAAGTTAGATTATAACTATCGCTGTCAGCAATCCAATTAGCCTGAAATGTAATTAAAAACTTTTGTTGCCTGCATTGAAGTTGCATGTTTGCATAGAAAACGGAGAGCCATTCGTGTTTTACGGAGTGCTAGTTGCAAGAATTCTAGCGTGTTTGTATTACGAGATATCCAACCCCGCGTTTTAGTTATCCTTCACATCATTACGCATGCCAGAGAGTTAGGAGCGGTGAAAAGCTTCAGCCTTATTTGAGGCGCGTGTTTAGTGCGGTGTTTGGTCTGAAAATTGAGCGGAGGCATTGACAACGATGATAAACGTCCCCCTTCCCCCTAGGCTGGCGAAGCAAAGATATGAACATGCAACCGACTCAACAACTGCGTGACGTGAGTGAGGAGCTCAGCTGCTGTCCTAACTTTCCTGTATGCGTAATCACGCGAACGGGAATCAACATGTCTATGAGAAAGCGTATGTTCTTACTTTATTTGTTCAATTTCATTTTACTTGAGTTCTGTCTCTCTGCTATGTACCATGTTTCTCAGTTCTACGTTGTACAAGAGGTCCCCTTAGAGTCTCTGACTATGGGACCTCTTTCTGTATTTCTTGCACATGTTATCTCCATTTCGCACATTAAACCTTTTCTGATTTCTGATTTCTGGATATCTGGGAGAACAGAGACGCTAGAAGGATTCTTCTAACGTATAATGTGTAGAACCACGTCTGCATCTAACTGTTGACAACAAACATGCCAACTTATTGCAATCAAACAAAAGGTAATCAATTTAAATTATTGGGCTGCTGATGGCAATAATTATCATCGCACTTTGTATCCCCCTCGCCGCTAACGTTTTTTGCAAGGATGATCTTCACCGGACTCCCAGTTCGTGCGTAAATTTACTAAAACCACAGAACACCGGGTGGAGTAGTGAGGGGTTCATCATCATCTCACCGATTTCTGTTGCGATAAGTTTATGAATACAGCGATATCTAATTATTCGCAATGTAATAAAAACACCGGACCACTAAACAAAATCTGTGCGTGTACTTTGAACCTTGAGCGATTATTCTCCAGCCTTGCCAAGTGTTACAAGCGATCGAATTGGCAAATGCCCATGTTGGTTCATTTCAAATGCTTCATACACATCGTCCATAACATCGGCATCCCGATGTCAACAGTTTTAAAAAAACTTATACTTGTGCCAACACCCTCGCGCTGACAACACTGGTATCTTTGTCTTATGATTTTCTTAGAACCGCCTTAGGCCTAAGTGTTACAAAATATTTCATTTATCGCCTAATCTCTAGAGTTACTGTTAGTTCAGGACTAGTTCATTAAGTTCCCGCACAGGTTAAACTCTTCTATGCTCGGAGGGTGCGTACAAAGGTGGTAGAGTGATGAGTACGATACAAGGGGTAGGTAAACCACGAGAGAATTTTACCAAACTCATAAAATGAAACTAAGAAGCCGGTCGTTTTTTCGAATGAGAAGATTCGAACTACTAAAATATCATCGTTGACTGTGAAACAATTTATTTTATTTTATTTATTTATTTTAAAATACTGCAGCCTAAATAGGGCTATGGCAGGAGTGGGTACACAATGTAAAAATACAATAGCAGGCAAGTTCAAGTTTTCACATCAAAAAGCAAAAAAAAAAATAACAAAGAAGAAACACCAGGCCCAGACTACGATAGCAGCAAAAAGCATATAAGGTAAAATAACACATGTCAGTCGGTAAATTACATATTCATTTGAAGAATTAAGGTACAGACTATCATAACTATAAGAAACATCGAAAAGTAAGGTGGAAAGGGGAACACTAGGAGGTTTCTACTGCTGTCAAAAAGTCTTTTTGTGGTAGGGATCGAACACGGCCAAGCAAATCATTCAACCAAGCTATTGTGGGAGGAAATAAACTATTTTTGAATGTGTTTGTGCCGACAAATATCTTAGTAATATTGAGGTTGTGATGGCTTCGCGTTATGGATAGCCTGAAAAAAGTAAGCTAGGTGTCCCTGCAGGAGTGATTGGGCGTGAGCACAACACAATGTAAAAGTTTTAATTACTCAATACTGGAAAGCAGGGTTAAATCAAGGGTCGTCATTGCAGTCGAGGGCGAAAAATTCATGTCGTAATGGCGGCATATAAAACGAGTGGCTTTTCTTTGAAGAGATTGAAGTTTATTAATTTCGAACTGGTTGTTCGGAATCCACACATATGAGGCGTATTCGATGATTGGGCGGATAAATAACTTGTACATGAGTAATCTAATATCTATGGGAGCTTTAGTTAAGGTGCGACGCAGGTAGCCGAGTTTTTTCAGAGCTTTAGCGGTAAAGCAATCGATATGCTTTGTTCAAGATAATCTGTTATCAAATGGGACACCAAGATATTTGTACGTATTTACTCTGGACAGGGAGCAGTTGCTAAATGAGTATGAAAAATTTTCTAGGGATAAGCTGCTGCTAAAGGGTAAGATAACGGTTTTATTAAAGTTAATTTTTATTTGCCAGTTGTTACACCAAGAACAAAAATTCGCAAAGGATTCATTAAGAATGCCGTGGTCGTTAGGTGAAGTGATTACTTGATACAGCAGACAGCCATCAGCAAAATATCGTATGTTCGAAGTTACGTTAGACGGTAAGTCATTTTTATAACGTCAAAATAACAACGGTCCAAGCACAGATCCTTCCGGAACACCTGAAGATACGTCGGTGGCAGAGGATTTGGCGGAATTGAAACTTGCTAATGGCGTACGCGCCGAAAGAAAACTAGAAATTCATTGAACAAGAGGAGGGCGGTTTAGTATTGCATTTAACTTACATAGCCATTTAGAATGACTCACCGTATCGAATGCCTTCCAGAGGTCTATGAATATAGCATCCATTTGATTACCTGAATCAAGGCTGCAGGATAAGTCATGTGGGAAATTTATTAATTGGGTTAGGGTGATAAAACCGCGGCAAGCCCGTGCTGAACGTTCGAAAAAATATAATTTGATTCAAGATACTCTATTATATGTTCGTAAGTTATGTCTTCCAAGAGTTTACATGAGTGCGCTGTAAGGAAGATTGGCCTATACTTCGAAAATAGTTGTTTGTTGCCAGTTTTATAAAATGAAAGTACCTTGGCTTGTTTCCATGCCAACAGAACAATTCCAGGGTAAAGCGACTTTCGAAAAATATTAGTAAGATAACGAATTGTCGAAAGTAAGTAGCGCACAAGAAAAGAATTGGGAATGTCGTCGGGTCCACCACCTTTTTTCGTATCTAAATTCAGTATGAGGTTCAAGACTCCTTGCTCATAGACCGACACACTGGGGATAGGAGGATTACTTGTACAGCTCAAAAAGGGTAGAATAACGCCGTTATCTTTTGTAAAGACTGAATTAAATAATGTGTTGAAGGCGTCAGAAATCACTGCATGTTCGGAAATAATTTGATCGCCAGAAAGAAATGACGCGACGGAAGTGTCAGTTGGTGAAATAGACTTCCAAAATTTAAGGGGTTCGTTTTTAACAATCCTTTCAGCTGGACGCCGCAATAAAATTCCTTAGCGGCATTTATTTTACAGCGAAGCAGCTCTTTGGCTTTATGATATTGATCAATGCTCTGACGATTGATGGGATTTTTCTGACGCATCAATCGGTTAACCTTTCCCGATGCGTGTAAAATGTCACGATTCATCCGAGGAATATGTGGGTTTTTTTCTTCGTTTTAAGAGGCACGAAGCGTTCAATGCAATACTCAACAACACCCGTAACGGAATTTACAAAATCATTAACGTCGCCATGAAGATTAAGGTTGCAAAAGGAGTCAAAACCATTTGCCAAAGTATCTATAATAAAGGTATCATCTGCATGGGGGAAATCTCGAAACGTTGTAAAGACGGCATGTGGTTTAGGTAACATACATGGAATAGATACAAAAACGCCCTTGTGGTCGGAAATACCGTCCATTATATCACACGATATACTTTGATTCAGCCTGGAGTTTACAATAATCAGGTCAAGTGTTGCGGTCAGTCTCGTAGGGGCATTGAAAATCTGCGTAAGGTCAGGGCTTAACGAAAGGGTAATCAACTCTCTCCCGATTGCGGTGTCATGACCGAAGTAGGTAAACGATGACCAATCGATGCCCGGGACAATAAAGTCCCCCATTATTATTAGATCACCCTGTTTGAGGCTATGAGTGATCATACATTGACCCAAACTGTATAATGTGTCAATTGCAGAAGCGGGTGGGCGGTAGAAAAGGCCAATGACCAGAGATTGTTTGCTAAGATGAAGTTTACGCCAAGCAGATTCTATAACGGGAGGAGGTGGCAAAACGGAAAATTTAAGGTTTGAACGAATAAGTAAAGCAACACCTCAACCTTTTCCAGTTAAACGGTCATTTCAAACTGCGATATACCCGGGAGGAGTGAATTCGGAGTCGAAGATGTCGTCATGCAACCAACTTTCGGTAATGCCAACTATGTCAGGGGTATATACGGATTCAAGGGTTAGAAAGTTTGTAAAGTTTTTAGTGATAGTTCTGGCGTTAAGATTTATGATATTAAGTTTGTTACAGTCCCTACAGTCACCGTGGGGAATAAAGTGGAACCCCAGGTTCTGCAGGGGTTTTGACCGATTGGCTTTGGTCCTGTTTCATGGAGTTTGAGGGGTTTTGACAGATTGGCTTTGGTCCTCCTTCATTGAGTTTGATTTCTCGTCCCACACATAGCGGTTGTCATTGATGTACACATGGTCATACCGAATTTTAACACCTGAACCATTTTTTCGGAATGACAACGTTGCGTCGTATAGATTTTTTCGTATGATATGCACCCTAAGTGAAAAATCTTCTTTTATACAAAAATCGGATCCTTTAGGTTAAAAAGGTTTTCATGATACGAATTTTTTCGCCGAAATCAAACATCCTCATTATAACAGGGCAGGGTCGACCTTCACGCACCTTGCCAATACGATGACAACGCTAAATTGCGTGTTGGGAATTTCAAGCACTCCCGTTAGTAGCTTCGAAACAGTTGATGAAAACGTACCTTTCTTTTCATTGGAGTCTTCTGGTAACCCGTGCAAAATAATAATATTACGACCGGACCGACTTTCGAGGTCTTCATTTTGGAAGCAAGCGTCCCCATGAACTCTTTCAGTGAGGTAATCTCAGAATTTAACTTTTCGCTCAGAGGCCTTAGATCACTGTTAACAGCTAGTGATTCGAAGGATTTTACCCGAGCTTCGAGATGTTCAATACGTGAGTTAGAGAGAGCGAGAGAAACAGCATCTTTATTGTCCGGCAAAAAGACGCGGCCTAAACGTCACGTTAGACGGCCACCCGGCGCTCGCTACCTACTCGCACCCAGCCTCCGAGGAGACAGTGCTGTCGGCCGCTGGCGCTCGAGGGCCTCCAGCGCTTGCTGGATGGCCTCGCGCTGTGCGTCGTAGTGCACACTCGCCACCGCACTCACTAGGCGCGGCGGCAACGCGTCTGTAACACCGTCATCCACCATGCAGTTCCACAGTATGTGCGCCATGGTGGCTCGGTCCTTGCCACACACCGCACTCACGTCACTCGCGTACACCTTCTGCCACACATATTTCGCCACCACCGGAGTCCACACCACTCGCGTTTGTAGCTGCCGCCGCGTCACCGCCTCCTGTCTCGTGAGCTTACGGTGGGGCGGCGGGTACGTACGCCTGCCCTCCCGGTACAAGTACAACACGTCCTTGTACAAGGTGATCGGCACCACCTCGTCGTCGTCCTCCGCAGGTCGGGTGCTCGGGTTCGCGCCGCGGCTGGTGAGCACGCGCGCCGCCCGGTCCGCCTCCTGGTTGTGGTTCTCGCCCGTGCTCACCGGGCCCATGTGTGCCTGAAACCATTTCACCGTCACCCGCACCACTCTGTGTCCTAGGGCCCTGCACGTTGTCCGTCGCAAAGTTCACGAACGCACTCCGCGAATCGCTTATCAGCGTCGTACACCTCGGGGTCGTCAGCGCCAGCGCAATGGCCAGCTCCTCCGCATGCTCCGGGAGTAAAAAGTCTGCTTGATCTCGGTATTGTCACTTGCAATTTGTTTCTGACCGGCTAACAGCTCTGAAAGCCTATCTGCCGTCCCTGGAGAGGGGTTTAAATCTGATTTTGAGCGAGGAAGGGGACCGATAGCTATGAATGGGCCATACCCTTGCGGGTCTGTAGATTGGGCAGGTTTGGGAGGTCCAGGGTTCAACTCAACATCCCCGATCAATAGAAGGCAGTATAAACTGTACAGTGCATTTGAACAAATATGCGTCTCACATGTGGAGCAAAAACCAACATCAAAAAAGCGATTGTCAGAACTCACGCAGTAGGCATTCTTCAAATAGTATTTCTGCAGAAAGAGCAGACGACGTTTGAGCGACATGCCGTAGCCGCTGCCGCACTACCCACTGAAGAGGGGTGCAGGTCCTGGGTGCTTTAAAGGGAAGGTGAAGCGGTTTAGAATTAAAAGAAAAGTTGACTAGCAGCAAGTACACATTGAATAGTTTCCGTGTACGAAATATTTTCGCAATACATGCTATAGAAGCGGCGCAACGAGCAAACAAAAGTGGCCCGATGCCCCGCCCCCATCTCGCCACGCGATGCCGGAAGACCGAAGAGCACGGCCGAAAACCGGCTGAAAAACGTCATACCTGGACTTCCGGCCGGATCGGCCACCTCGGCCATGCTCTTTTCGCCGTGTTTCCTTGTGAATGATACTTGTCGTTGTTGGGGTTGATAGCACTCATTTGTACAATTTCGTGTTCAAAAAGTATGCACGAACGCCAAACGAGGCAAACGTTATCATGCCGTATTCCTAAGCAGAATATTGCCACGCCGGGATGCTTGATAACATACGGAAACGACAGCCGAGGTGGCTGTGCTTGATGACAGAGAATATACTGTACTACGTTAAATACTTTGTAAACCGCTCCAATGCGTTTTTTTTTTATGCAACGGACGTGAATGTTCACATTAGATTTTAGATTTAGGGAGGATGGGGAATACTGCTGTACTTTGGCCGGGTATGTTTCGTTCCATTCCAGAAACCAAGTCACATTTGTTCAGGAAATACTTGTTTCGTTAAACGCGTCGGTTATATTTCCCTATGGGCTCAGGACAGTGTTCAAAAAAACAATTTTTTGGCGAAACTAAAACAAGGGGCCAATCCTGATAGAAGTTCTCGCCCGGCTAAGAGGTAAACAGTATTCCTACAAAGTAAAAGAACCAAGACAACCAGATTACTTATTTTTCAAGTCACGATAAGGAGATGTTTGTCTGGAATTAAAAAAAACACCACTCCGAACCACCACCGTGCCATAATTTGTGTTGACTGCGGGGGCCTAATTTTTTTGCCCAAGATTCAGTGTGGCTGCATATTATAACCTGGCAAGCACTTGTTGTCACTGAACCTCAAGTGTGCTCCAGTGATAATCAGTGATATATATAATGATGATACTAAAAAAATTAGGAGCGAAGAGTAAATATACGGCCTCTGTCAGACTAGCGCGGTAAATGCTTAAATCTAGAAATGCTAAAACAGGCCAACGATTCATTATCACAAACGTTTGGTGATTGTTACCTAAAGTAACGTAACTACAACGTAACTGCCTTGTCAGACTGGTCTGTTAATTATAACGAGGTGGCCGTAATATTGTAGCAGAATGCGCAACGCACAAGCGAAAATCTAGCCCTACTACAGCCAATAATGCTGAGCAGGCACTAGTATGCTGCAGTGTTTTCAGAATAAATGCATGTGAAGCACTAAGACGCCACTCATCGAAGTGCAGCTAGCAATCGCGGAGGCGCCGTAACGCCGCTGCCGAAATGGCGCGCGAGTGTGAGTATGTGTACGGGGATGAGTAACGGGGCTGGGGTGGGCGACAGCGAACAAAGGAAATGCGGAAGCAGAGTCTGCTTGTTGGTTTATGCGTGTACCGGCAAAATGTGTCTCGCATATACGTTTACAGCGCATGAACGCTAATTTTTCGCGCAGTGCACGTACGGGCTTTTCGCTGGTAGATTGTTTATAAAACGCCCATTAATCTTCGGCATAAATGGTTTTGTGTGTAATAAGAAACAGTTAAGGCAGTACCTAATATTAACACAAGGTATAAAATCCCCCTATGCTGGTTGCCTAATTCAAAATTATTTTGATGGAACCCAGTAGTCGACGTCACAGTCACTGCTTTGGGGTTCTCTGTCGTGTAAAGCAAATTTAAGCTCCAAAATAATTGAACCAACAGCACGGGAAATATATAAAACAAACTTTCAGTCATGTGCGAAAATTAAACTGCAAGGTAAATTTCCGCAAAGGCAACCGTGCGATCGTTCGCAATGCTTCCGACAACCCGCGCGGCCAAAGGGTGTCCTCCTTTGACGTCATGACGGGCGCAACCAATCAGGGGCGTCAACAGATGAAAAGCGCGGGTCTTTCAAACGGGGCCGCGCTTTTTGCAAGATAAATGCCACTTGGACTCATGTACGATAAATGTCAATGTGATATTTGGAATCAGCGCGCAAGAAACTATATAACTGTTAATCTAACTCAAATTTTTTGGACAGCGCTTCAGCTTCCCTTTAAAGCGCCGCTGGATGTTGAGGTTGACTTGTGGTTGTCCATCATCGGATGATCGGCTTTTACGTTGTTCTAGGCTGAAGCAGCATGAGCACGATCAGCTGAGCCAGAAACACGCCTATGCTATCACCACCAAGGGTGACAGGGCGGACCGCAGGCGCAGGCCAGGCACACACGTGTCGCAAACTGGGCATCGGTATAGTTGACATCGATGGAGCAGCATTCCAGGCCGCAGGTCCGGTGAAAATGTAGACAATCTGAAGAAAGAGCAGATGACGTTTGAGCTACATGCCGTAGCTGCTGTGCCGCACTGCCCACTCCTTACACTAATCTTATCTTACAGTTGATTATCTTATCTTACATTTGAAACAGTATCTTACAGTTGACAAAGATGCAATAAATATTACCTTATAGTTGATAGTTTGATAGTTTGCGCCTCACATAGTCTTTTCGTATGTAATTACCCTTGTTCTACGTTTTGTGTCAGGCAGCACCTCTCTGCTCTTTAAAATATTGAAAAAAATTAGCCCACTCCTACGCCCCACCAAGCCTTGCTTTGATGTGTCATTGGGAAATATTAAATTATTAATTTGGACGTACTTACGTCTATTCTGGTAAATAATGTTAAGAAAAACAATAATAACAATAGCTTGGTGTCGACATTGTAGCGCCTTCATAGCACTTAGTGCCAGTGAATACAGGAACGTTGCGGGCGTGAGACCTCAGTTATATAGACAGCGCCCAAATTTTCTTGGGCGTGAAAAAAAGACAGAAAATATCAAAAGTGTGGTCCCCCTATTATTTACATTTTCAAATGGCGGACGGAACTGTTGCACAAGAAAGAACACTTAGAACAGACTTGGGGTAAATATTTCTTGCTAGAGTTCCCGTTTTTTTATCGCTTTTATACGAAGTGAAAGTTGCATCCCTATTTACCCAGAGTTTTCGTGTCAAATATTTATTTACCACTGATATTCCTGCCGCTAATAACCCCAATAAAACGTGTATACGACTTTGTTATTGTAGAATGTTATCAGAAATGATTTTTAAGAAGTGCCGAAGTTGCTGAAACGTTCAACAATAAACCATGGGCGTACTTATCAATCCGCCCGGTGCTTTGGACTTTGTTGCATATCACGATTTTAATCACTATCTTGATGCCACAGGAAGATGTACATATCACTGTAGCAAAAAGTAAATCAGCCGTGCTGGAACAACAAAATGGGTGCGTGCACTTAAGCAATTGGTTAAATTAAACTTTGAAAAACTTTAAAACACGCTTTTGTGTTATTCGTTGTTTTAAGGGGAAATACAGAAAATGCCTTTTCAAATGCCAGTGACAAACTTTGAACACATATTGGAAATAGTTCTAGCTGGCGTGAATAGTCTGAAATACATTTTGTTTAGTTTATTTTTAAGCCTTACATAAAATGATTATATATAAAAAATGGCATATACAATGGAATTACTATTCCACTCTTGTTGATAATTCCTAATAGTTGGAAATTCATGGAAAAATGTGCTAATCAAAGTTAGGTTGCCTTTGCAGACAAAAACATCAGATAGATAGTTATCTCGGTACCAGTAAAAAATTTTGCCACATATCAAATGTAAAATATGCACTGTCCGTGTCGTCTGCGGGAGCCATACATTTTACAGAAGTTTAATGTACATTTTTTCCTTGCGTTCTGTACATGTGAGGCAAAAGAAACTTTTTTTATTATTTGCACGGGTGTCTTTACGATCATCATACCAGCCAATCTACGCCCACTGCAGGGCAAAGGCATCTCGCAATAAACTCTAATTGTGGCACTCCTGTGCAAACTGCAACCCATTTATCCCCGAAAACTTTTTGGTATCATCTGCCCACCTAACTCTCCGCGATCCCTTGCCACGCTTGCGTGCTCTGGTGTTCCATTCTGTTATTCTTGCCATGACATTTCGTGCCCTGACCACGTGTATTTCTTTTTACTTTCTAATAATATGTCCTTAACGTGCGTTTGTTCCAAGACCCACTCAGCTCTCTTCTTGTCCCTTATGTTACGCCTGTCATCTTCCATTCCACTGCTGGCTGAGTCGTACTCAATTTAAGTTGAACTCGCTTAGTGAGCCTCCAAGTTTCTCCCCGGAAGGTGAAAACCGGTGAGATGCATCTGCCATGCACTTTGCTTTTCAGGAACAATGATAGGCTGAATTCATTACCTGAGAATGCCTCCCGAATGCACTACACTCCATTCTTTTATTTCTGATTATCTCAGCCTCATGGTTTGGATCCAGGTTCCCAACTTGGTCTAAGTAGATATTATCGCTTACCACTTCCACTGCCTCGCCAGCTATCGAAAGCCGCTGTACTATCCTGAGGTTATTCATTATTAGTTTAGTTTTCTGCCTATTAATTTTCAGGCCCAATGGGTCTACACTGTTTGCTATGTGGGGTAAGCAAACTTTTCAATTCGTCTCCCAAGTTACTTAGAAAGGCAACGTCACCTGCAGATGTGACGTTACTGGGGTACTCTCCATTAACCCTTACTTCCTCCTGTTCCCAATCAAATGTTTTGATTACTTCTTGTAAAATATCCTGTAAATAGCATCGGAGAAATTGCGTATTCTTGTCTGACGCACTTCCTTATAGGTATTTTCTGCCGTCCTGATGGAAGATATGCCGTAGCTGTAGTGCCATTGTAGATAACCTCCAGTATTCTTAAAGGGACACTGAAGTGAATTTGTCAAGCTCCCGTTTTTGCTTGCACTGCGTAGACTGGCTCAAATTAGCACACTTTTCATCGTTTATCCGGTTGACTAATCGGTAAATGTTTTACAAAGCGCGAAAGAAGAAAAACTACGATGCGCGGTTTGCGGCGGCCGCAACAACTAAGCTGTGACGTTAGGAGGAGGGGGCACCGTGATTGGACGATGCCCAAGGTTAGCAATCAAACAAGTTTCGGTTTCGGTTTCGGTTCTGTTTGACAACATGTTTGACATACGATGGCATCGTTGGGTGGGCATTCTCAATATCACAGTAATTGTAGTACCGCGCTTCTGCCATATCTTCGTCTGTAAAATGCATAAGATAAGCCTCCCAGGACGGCTTGGAATCGTAGCATTCATTAGCTGAGCCCTACGCAGTGCATGAACGCCCTCCGCGTCCCCGCAGACGCTCAAATGCATGCATTTTTTCCCCCATATTTAGAGCTTGCCTCACTCATGCCTGTATCGTAAAAAGCGTGTTCGCACCAGTCCAAGGGTCTTTTGATTCTGGCCTGTGCGCGCACTGCCCGCAAGCAATCGGTGCTTATGGCAACAGCACGCCAACGAGAACTCGCTAGCGCTCCAGTGCCAGCCTGCGCGAGTTCTGCGGACTAGTTCGTGGAGCAATGAACGTTGCGGCCCAAAAAAATGTGAACCCAGTATAGAAAACATCCGCGAAGAACAAAAAAGTGAACTTATAAAAAAAAGGCACGTGCCCGCGGGCATTCGAACTTGAGACTGGCAAAACACTCCGAGTGACATACTTAGCGCTCCAAACTACTAGGCTATGGGCGGGCCATGGCGATGGTGGAAATATAAACTATATAATGTATGACCAGTTTACACTTTTATTTACTTTTAGTATTTCAAGCAGCTTAGGTGACTATTTGTTGTATTACGCTCATGCAGTAAGCGTCCCCCGAGTTTCCACAATAGCTCACGTCTAGCAATTGCATTTCGTAGACGGAAAAGCGTTCGCAGATGCGTAGTCGTGCTGCTGACCGCTGTGCTTGTTCGCCCAGCGCAAAAAAGTGCTTCCCGCACCCTAGTTTTACGCTGTACGGTAAAAATATCAGTTGATTTTATTTCCTTAGTACCTATATTGACTTCGCTGACTCTTCTCCCCCTTCAAGAGGCCTTATAGTTTCCTACTGGCGTACCAGTCAGCGAAGCGTCGCATGTGCGCTTGTGCAGCGCTTGTGTGACGCGACCTTGACTTGGAGCTAGATACAGTGTACAAACTAACCAAGTAAAGAAAGGCACATTCTTCCATTCCCAAACGTGTTGTGGCTTAGTTACAACTGATCGAGCGAATTGCGACGACCCGTCGGCGGCCGGCGGACTAAATGCTGGGCCGACTGACTCGGTCGCGAAAGGTCGGCGAGCCGTGGAGTAGCGCAGCCAATTGCCAGCTCCTCTCCTGCTGACGTCACACGAAAATGCCACAGAAAATGGGCGAGCGTTAAGAGAGGAGGAAAGCATTTTCGAATTGATTTTTCTACTAAATAAATTCGCGTAAACGCGCTCAGAGTGGTCGAAACAGGGCCTAGGGACTCCGGACTACAATATGCGCTCGTAATCCCGCATTGTTTACAAATCACTTCAGTGTCCCTTTAAATAACGCCCGTCTACACCCTTATTCTGTAATACCTGAATGTCTGCTGAGGTTTCGACCGAGTCGAATGCTTTCTCACAATCTATGAAGGCTATAAATAGGGATTTCGTATACTTCGCGCACTTCTCAATCACCTGATTGATCGTGTGAATATGACCCATTGTTTAATAGCCTTCACCAAACCCAGTTTGTTCTTTAGATTGACTGAAATCTAAGGTGGCAGACATTATTTTACAAATTACCTTGGTAAGTACCTTGTAGACGACTGACAGTAGCTGATAGGACTGTAAGTTTTCAAGTCCTTCATGTCACCTTTCTTACGAATTCGAATGATGCTCGCATTCTTCCAAGATTTCGGTACACGCGCGGTCAAGGCATTAGGTGTACAGGTTTGCCAGTTTTACTAGTACAATTTGCCTGCCATCCTTTAAGAGGTCTGCTCTTATTTTATCTTCCCCAGGTGCTTTCCCCCTTTCATTGCTTTTAAAGCCACCCTTATTTCCTTTGTCGTTACTGGTGGGATTTCTATCTCATCCGATCCACTTTCTCGCTCTGCATTATCCTGTATATCCCGGCTGCTGTAGAGATGTCTATACAACTCCTCGGCTACTATGACTATTTTCTCCGATTTGTGATGACTTCGCCTTGCTTGTCTTTAAGTGCATACATCCGATTTTTCCCCATGCCCAGACGCCTCTTCACTGCTTACTGGCTCCCTCCGTTCTTTACAGCATTTTCAATCCTGTCCATAATATACTTCCGCATGCCATCAGTCTTACCCTTACTGATGAACTTCGAAAGCTCCGCTATTTCTATTCTGTTAGCTGAGAAGGAGATTGTCATGCTTTGCCTTTCCTCATTCAATCTTTCGTCTCCTAGGGAAGTTTACCAGTATTCTGCGTAGCATTCGTGTCCCGAAATCTACAGCACATTCCGTAATAATGGGCGTTAGGTCGTCGCTGGCATGCTGTGTCGTGAACTCACCTTCCTCGTTAAGAGCTGAATATCGGGTCTGCAGGGCGATGCTGAATTCCTCAACCTGACGTCTTAATGTTACCTCATTGATCGGCTTCTTTCGTACTAGCTTATTGAGGTCCCTCCTCAAATCTAGCCTAGTACGATACTTTAGCTTATGGTAGTCATTACACCATACCCTTCCAATCACTTCCACATCCTGTACAACGCCGGGGTTATCGTATATTATGGATCTATTACACTTTTATGCTCGCCATGCCGGCCCTTAAACGTCCACTTCCGCATCTCCCGTTTTCCGAAGAAGGTATTCATATAGCGTAGATTACTCCGTTGTATTATGACCGCGACAAGTAGGTCCCCCCTGCAATTTCCGGAGCACCAACAATGGTTGCCAACTGCTTCTCTTCAGCCTGATTCTTGCCTCCTTAGCATTGCAGTCTCCAATAAGCACGGTACACTGTGGTATTACTTCAACCATTGCCGATTCCACATCTTCATAGAAGCGCTCTACTAGCTGGTAGCTGTGGCTGAATGTGGGCGCATAGCCCTGTATCACCTTGAAATTGTACCTCTTATTCAACCTCTTTATAAGATGGCCTACCCTTTCGTTAATGCTATTTTATTGGTCTATGTTGCGAGCTGTAATTTATAGACTAGAAATCCCCCTCACTGTTCTCTTCTGTGTACTTGGCCACGAAAACGTAGAACGTGTCAATTTTTTTGTACCGTAAAGGCTTCACCTGTCCTAACCTCACTAAGCCCGATTACATCCAATTTATGCCCTCTAATTCCTGGAAATCAACTGTAGACTCGCGTCACTAGATAAAGTACTCGTGTAAATGTGGCCAGGTTCAGATTACAATGGCGGACTCGTCGGGCTGCAGGTATTCCTAGCTGGCTCGGCTAGCTAGCTCGGCTTTTTGTATCTTCGTATCCAAGTTCTCCCGCAATCCTAGAAGAATTACTTTGTTTTGGAGGACCACTTGAAGACTTTACCTTTAATAGTAAGTGTTCCTTGCCTGTTATTGTAGGTGGTCACAGGTGGTTTCTCATCGGGTGGTTCACTTTACCAGCTATATCAACAGCCCGTATTTTAAAACTTTAAAATTGATAGATAGTTTTATTGCCCATTGTTTCTTTCAGTGTCTTTCTAAGAAAGCAGAACTTGTGACAAAAAAAGGTAAAACAGAGGCACCCGACGAGATGCTTTGCTCATGTCGTAGAGTGTTGGAAGCAAGCCCTTTCGCCAGCGTCCTGGTTTTGTAACAGTAAGATCTACTGTCCACAAAGACATCACTCTGATGACTAGCGGCCTGAATAGGTGGCTGCCTTCGAATACTGGGAGAAACAGGACAGTTAGGATGGCCCATAAATGTGCCGCAGGCTTAGATTTGAGATGCAATGTTTCTAATTTGAACCCACAGCATGGCTTAACATGAATATACGTTGCTCGGAGGTCATAAGCTTAACCACAGGGGCTAACGAAAATTACATGTTAACACAGGCTAACCAGGCGGATTGGTTATGGGTCTTAAGGATAGTGACAAAGAACAACAGAAAACAAAGTAAAGGGACTGATGACGATAGCTATTTAACGCCGGTGTTGTAAAACACACAATGCTGCTATTCTTTTCAACCAAATTCATGTATCCGAGCTAGTATCATACCCACGGAAGTGCCGGGAGTTCATAATTGAGCGTTTTGGATTCCTAATATTAGCCATTGGGAGGCACATGGAGGCTACCTGTTCAAATAACTAGATTTGCCAATGGGGACGCAAAAATAGACTATAACTATCGCTGTCAGCAGCCCAATTACCGTGAACTTGAATTTATAACAACTTCTGTTGCCTTAACAAACGGTCATGTTTGTATATAAAAGGAGAGCCAGTCGTGTTTTACACAGTGCTAGTGGAAGAATTCTACCGTGTCTGTATTACCAGATATCCCACCCCACGTTTTAGTTGTCGTTCAAATCATTACACATGCGAAAGAGTTAGGAGCGGTGAAAAGCTTCAGCCTTAATTGAGGCGTGTGCTGAGTGCGGTGTTTGGTCTGAAAACGGAGCGGAGGAATTTACAACTAGAATAAATGGCCGCCATCCCCCCTTGGCTGGCGAAACAAACATATGACAATGCAACAGACGCAACTGCGTGACGTCAGTGAGGAGCTTAGCACATATCCTAACGTTCCTCTATGCGGAATCATGCTAATGGGAATAAAAAATTTTAATCGGGTATCTGGTAGAACAGAGATGCTAGAAGAATTCTCCTAACGTATAATGTGTAGAAACACGACTGCATCTAACTTTTTACTACATCATGCCAACTTACTGCAGTCCACAAAAAGGTAATCAATTTTATTACCTGGGCTGCTTACAGATATATATATCACCTCTCTTTTTCTCTCCCTGACCGCACAACTTTTTTGCAATGGTGATCTTGGCCTGCTTCCTTGTTCCTGCCTCATTTTATGAAAACCATAAAACCCGTGATGGAGTACTAATCGGTTTTTGATCATCTCACTGATTTCCGTTGCCACAAGTCTATGAATTCATCGATATCGTATTATTCGGCGCGGAAGGGAAACACCGGACAATTAATCAAAATCTGTCCGTGTACTTTGAACCTGGAGTGATTATTCTCCAGCCTTGCAAAGTGTTACAAGCGCTGGAACGAGCAAATGACGATGGTGATGCATTTCATATGCTTTATACACAATATTCCATATATCGGCATCTAGATGTCGACAGTTGTAAAAAAACGCTATTTGTACTAGAACACTCGCGCTGACAACACTGGTATCTTTATCTCAAAAGTTTCGTAGAACGGGCTCATGCCTGAGTATCACAAAGTATTTTCTTTATTGCCTAATCTCTGTAATCACTCTTAGTACAGAACTCGTAGATTAAGTTCCCCCATATATTGAATTCTTTCTTGCCGTGAGGGTGGGGACGAAGGTGGTGGGGTGATGAGCCGGAAACCAGAGGAAAATGAACTAGTAGACAATTTTCCCAAACTCATACAAATAAAACAAAGAAATATTACGTTTTTTTTAAACAAGAAGGGTGTACCTGCCTATGCTTTCGTGGTTGAAGCTGCAACAAGGAAATATTATCTTACAGTTGACAGTCTATAAATATTATCCCACAGTTAAATACACACTTGATAGTTTGCGCCTCACACAGTCTGTTCATACGTAACTATTCCTGCTCTATGTTTCCGTGTGAGGCGGCGCACCTCTGATCTTCAAACTTAAAGGAGCACTGGAAACAAATTTTGACGCCTAAAAATTATATAAATTGGCTTCATTAGTTTTTACAGATGCCCCACAGAAATGTTTGCAAAGATCCGAGGCCGGAATCACATCTAAAATTGATTTTGATTGTCCCGGCCGCGAGCTACCACAAATCGGCAGAACTAGCGAAATCGCTTTCGGCGTGACGAAACATCGGCCGGCGTGTCTGGCCGGTTCAGGGTGACGTCATATAGTCGTATTCGAAACCGGAAACGATATCCTGCGCTGATGTTGTCGGTGGTATTCGTTTGGGCAGGAGACGTACGGGTGTACCTGTGTGAGCAATGCTTGCAAACTTTGCGCACTTTGCGTTTTCGACGTCTTTGCTGTTCAGTTCGTGGCTGGCGCATGGTGTTCCCTTGCACTGGTGCCAAAAACTGCTCGCGGAATGCCAAGTACTGCTCGTGGAAGCCTGTCCCAGCAAATCGACAACGACGCCAAGCTCCATTATTTTCCACGCGACGACATCCAGCGCTAAACGTGGACTGAGTTCGTGCGCCGAGGCGGCCTCAAGAACTGTCGCCCAAGCCAGCGGGCTCAGCGTTGCTCGGGTCAGCTTGGGGCTTAGGTGTTGGGAACTTCAGGTTTAGTATCATGGCGAATATTTCATCTCCGGAATCTGTACAACTGCGAATGACCATCACTTGCACAACTTTTCACCACACTATCAACGCCTTTTTCGCACACTGAGCTTTATTTTGGTGATAATTGCCGTTTCAGTGATCGGTGACCAAGACATCTGCCGTGGCCTGTTTTGATTCAAGCGCGCAGATGGCGCCATCTTTCGGCCGCTCGCCGCACCCCGATGTCGGCAGTGCTGGGTCGGAGCGCCAAACCTCCGCTGCCGGTCAGCGCAGGCTTACCATCGCGGCAGGTATCTGAACGCCGCTTTTAAATTCAGCGCTGATAACAACCCCTAGCACAATTTTTCACCACACTAACATGTACTTTCTCGCATGAGGAGCTTCTTTTTTGCAATCAGATTGATTATAAGCGTGGCGACAAGCTGTTGCTATCACGGTCTGCGCCAGTTCGAGCCGCAGTCATATTAAAAAAACAGACGACTTCGAAGACATCACCGGCTTAATCGCCTGGCTAAATAAAGTTGCTCTGTCTGTCGGGTGGCAGCGACTCATCCGAGTCTGACGATTCAGACGACATATCGACGTTTCGGGCGAGTGCGGACCATGTGCAATCGTAGCAGACGATGCGGCGAACCCCCTGACGTCACGGGTGAGACCATGACGTCAGACTGGCCCGCTGGCAGGCTGGCCTTCAAACGGCCATTTTCCGCACGGCGACCGAATTTGAAACTGGTTGCAATAAACCTGCTATTATTAATCCCGTGTGGGCGGCTGACGGCTTTTGGTTCGATTTTCGTAATAAGTGGTCCAATAGGTATTCCTGACAGCATAAAAACTGAAAGCGAGAAATTTAGTGTCAGTACTCCTTTAAACACACCCTATCCCACTCCCGGACATTGTAAAGCCTTGCTTTGATGTGTCTTTGGGGAATTGTAAAATACATTTTTTTTGTACGTACGTGTGTCTATGTTGGTTAATATATTAAAGAAAAAAAATTATGATATCACTTTGGTGTTTTAGTTATAAAGTGATAGACCTTGGGCCTAGTGAATACGAGGAAGACTGTGCGCATGAAACCTGGGCTATACAGCTACCCAGCGTCCCATATTTTGTAGGGTGCGACCAAAAGTAATAAAACATCATCAAGTGTTCTAACCCTACCATTTACATTTTCAAATGCGGGAACGAACAGGGACACAAGCAAGAACATTTAGAACAGATTTGGCCTACGTTTTCATTCTAGCGTTTCCATTCTTTTCGCGCTTTTAAAACCAACTTAAAGTTGACTCACTATTTAGGCAGGATTTCTGCGTCAAATATTTATTTATCACTATTATTTCTGGATTACTAATCCGTATAGAACTCGTTTGCTACTTTTGTACTAGTAGAATGCTGTCAAAAACGATTTTTAGGAAGTGCCATACTCGGTGAGACATCAATATGAAACCATTGGGGTACTTATCAATCCGGCTGGTGGTTATGGCTTTGTTAGATTTCACACTATCTTGACGCCACACGAAGAATTACATATCGGTGGTTTCAAAGCAGCAATTCTTGTTAAGAAGCTGTCGCAAGGAGTTACAGCTGTGGCTGCGTGCAATTTAGACAAGTAAGTAAATAAAAGTTGTAATACTTCCAAAATATTTGTTTTTGTTATTATTCTTTAAAACAAAAATACAGAAAAATGCCATTTAAAACGCTTAGGGTATGGGTTGTAAAAAACTTAAGATTGTTTTGCAGTTGCCATAAAAATTATAAAATATATTTCCATTTGTTTTAATTGTGTGCCTTCTTACAACAGATTGTATTCAAATTACTATATCATCTCACAACCACTTCTAATGCTCTTGTTTCCGCCTTATTCTCTAAAAGGTCACATACATATATATATATATGTGAATATATATAATGTATGGTAATGAGGGAAATGTTGCCTGTTCAGACAAAAAGATCACACAGGTACATACTGCTCTCGGTAGCAGTGAAAAATTATGCCATATATCAAATGAAAAATATGCACAGGCCGTGACGTCTAGCAGCAGCTCCACATTTTGCTGAAGTTTCACATACATTTTTTATTGCGTACTGTACATAGGAGGCTAAAGAAGCTGTTTTTACACTGTTTTGACTGGTGTCTTCATCATCATCATCACCAGCTTATGTACGACCACTGCAGGGTAAAACCCTCTCCCGTTAAGCTCCAATTACGCCGCTCCTGTGGTAACTGCGACCAATTTATCCCCGCAAAACTTGATCACATCTGCCAAACTAACGCTCTGCCACCCCTGGCCACGCTTTCACTCTCTAGGGATCCACTCTGTTACCCGTAATTACCAATGTGCTTAATACACGTTTTTTCCCTGGCCCACTCTGCTCTACTCTTCTTCCTAATGTTACGTCTATATTCTTCCATTAAATTGCTCGCTGAGTCGTGCTCGATTTAAATTAAACCCTCATAGTGAGCCTCCAAGTTTCTGACCCGTAGGTGAATACCGGTAATATGCAGCTGTAAAACACTTTCTTCGTCAGGCACATTGATAGGCTGCCATTCATTAACTGAGAATACCTGCGCAATGCACTCCATCCTATTCGTATCCTTCTGATTATCTCCGCTTGATGGTATGATACGGGGTCACCACTTGGCCTATGTATTCATATTCGCTTACACTTACCCTTCCTCGCCAGCTAACTGAAACTGCTGTTCTGTGCCGAGGTTAATGATCCTGGGCTTAGTTTCCTGCATATTAATTTTCAGGGCCACTGTTCTACTATCTTTGTCCTGTGCGGTAACCATGCTTTACAATTCGTCCCACGGATTACTACGCAAGGCAGCGTCATCAGCAAATATGAGGTTACTGAAGTATTCTCCATTACCCCTTACTCCCGCCTGTTCCCAAGGCAATGTTCTCAATCCTTCTTGGAATCATGCTATGAATAACATTATAGTGTACGTGTCTCCTTGTCTGACGCTTTTCCTTATAGGTATTTTACTGCCATTCTTATGGAAAATAGCGTGGGCTCTGGCGCCATTGTAAATATCGTCTACTATTCTTACACGATGCCTGTCTGCGCCCTGGTTCTGTAATGCCTGAATGACTGCTTAGGTTTTGACAGTCAAATGCTTTCTCATAGTATATGAAAGCTCTATATACGGGTTCGGCGTACTCCCCGCACTTCTCAGCACTTGATTTATCATGTGAATGAGTTTCATTGTTGAATAGCCTTTTGGAAACCCTGTGTGTTCTTTAGGTTGACTGAAATCTAAGGTTAAAGAAATTCTGTTAGTGATTATCTCTGTAACACCTTGCAGATGACTGACAGTAAGCTGATCGGAATAAATTTTTTCAAGTCGTTCATGTCACCTTTCTTATTAATTAGGATGATGCTCCTGTTCTTCCAAGATTTCGGCCCACTCCCAGTCATTAGGCATTGCGTGTACAGATGTGCCAGTTTTACTAGTACAATTCGCCCGCCATACTTCAAGAGGACCGCTTTTATCTGATTTTCACCAGGTGATTCGGCATCCTTTCATTTCTTTAAAATGCATCCTATATTCATCTATCTTTACTTTTGGATGTCTATATCCTCTGAATTATGTTCTCGCTCGGCAATATTTTGGATGACCCGGCTACTGTAGAGTTCTATATAAACTCCTCGGCTCCTATGTATATTTTATCCCTATTTCTGCTGACGTTTCCTTGCTTATCATTAAGTGCCTACATCTGATTTTTCCCTACGTCTAGACTCCTCTTCACTGCTTTCAGGCTGCCTACATTCTTTACAGCATATTCCATCCTCTTATATAATACTTCCGTATGTTAGCTGTCTTACGCTTAGTGATTAACTTTGAAAGCTCCGCTAGTTGTAGTCTGTCAGCTGTGGTGGAGCGTGTCATGGTTTGCCATTTTATAATTAGGTCTTTCATCTCCTCGGAACGTTTTGCAGCACCCTGTCTAGCCATCGTGCCGCCGAAATCTCCTGCACACTCGTTATAATGCGTGTAAGATTGTCTGTGGCCTCCTCAGCCATGGCGGCCACTTATGCCAGTGGTGTTAATAAATGTTTTGATCTCTCTCCATCGTAAGCTCTGCTGCCTCGGTAAGAGATGAATATCGGTTCTGCAGCGTGATGCTGAATTCCTCAACTTTACGTCTTACTGTTAGCTCATTGATCGGCTTCTTTTGTACAGGCTTGTTAAGATCCGTCCTCAGATCCAGCCTAGTATGACACCTTACCATGAAGTGTATTTCAATTTTATGGTCGCTCTTTAGGCTCTTCCACGTCCACTTCCGGCCTTCATTTTTGCAGAAGAAGGTGTTCACAATGCGTAGATTATTCCGTTCTGCGAACTCGACTAGTACGTCACCCCATCTATTTCTACAGCTTAGACGATAGCTCCCAACTGCCTTGTATCCAGCCTGATTCTTGCCTACTTTAGGTTTGTAATCTCCCATAACTACTGTACAATGTGTTTTTACTTTAGCCATTGCCGATTCCACATTTTCATGGTAGCGATCAAATAGCTGGTCGTCGTGGGTGGATGTAGGCTTGTAGCCCTGTGCCAGCTTGAGCTTGCACCTCTTATTACTCCCAATTACAAAACTGGCTACCCTTTTGTTAATGTTATAGTATTCGCCTAAGTTGGTGCTATGATATATTCACGAGAAATCCCCTTTCCAGTTCTCTTCTGTCCACTAGGCGACCCTAACATAGGGCGTGTCCATTTTTCAGCACCGTAGAGGCTTCACCTGTCCTGCTAACTTCACTAAGCCCTATTAAAACCCATTGAGTGCCCTCTAATTGCAGGAACAACACCTCTAGACTAGCTTTGCTAGATAAAGTTCTCGTGTTGAAGGTTGCTAGGTTGAGATACCAGTGGCGGCCTGTCCGGCTCTTGGGATTCTTAGCTAGCTAGCTCGGATAGCTGGCGTGGGTTTTTGGTATCTTCGTATCCAAGTTCTCCCGCTATCCTCCAAGAATTACTTAACCCTTGAGCACCACTTGAGCACCTTGAGCACTTGAAGATTTTGAGTTTAATACGAAGCGTTCCTGGCCCGTTACCGTAGCTGGTCACATGTGGTTTCTCATAGTGTGGCTCACTTTAACAGCTATATCGAGGGCCCGTTTTTTTAAATTGATAGATTGTTTTATTGCCCATTGTTTGCTTAGGGCATTTCTAAGCACGCAGTGCTTGTGGCACGGCAGGCAAAACTGGGGCATCCTACCAGATACTTTGCGCGCGTTGTCGAGTGCAGGGAGCAAGCCCCTTCACAGGCTGCCTGATTTTGTCGAGCTAAGATGAACATTCCTTGATTACATCACTTTGATGACTATGGGTCTGAAAAGGTGGCTGCCTCTCGAAAAGTGGGGGAGACAGGACAGTTACGATTGACATTAAATGTGGCCCATGCTTCGATTTGAGATACAATGTCTTTAAATTGCGCCCACAGCTTGGCACGATATGAATATACGTTGCTTGTAGGTCGTTAGCTTAGCCACAAGGGTTTCCAAAAATTGCAAGTTAACCCACACTAACCGGGCCAATTGGTTAAGGATCTTAGGGATAGCGATAAAGACAATAACAAAAAAAACAAAGTGACGGGGATGATGACGATAGCAATTTTGCGTCCGTGTTCTACACCACCCAATGCTGCTATTCCTTTAAACACAAATCCATCTATCTGAACTATACCCATGGAAGTACCGGCAGTTTAGAATTAAACCTTTTGGCTTCCTAAAATTATGCATTGGGAGGCACACGAAGACCAGGTATTCAAATAATCGAAAACTTCAAAGCGCACAAAAAACGAGGAGAAAAATGAGCGACACACACACAATCGCTTACTAGAAACTATCGGTTTATTGAAAAACCCACAAAATTTGTACATGAACGCCATGCTCGCCATTGAAAGATGATAAAAAGAGAAATATCATTTCATGTCTTGGGTCGGCTATTAAAAGTCATGTGAGCATTTGGCGGGAGAGAGTTTTTTGGTGCAGATCACCCGCCTTAAAGAGACACTGGAGTGATTTGTAAACATTGCGGGATTACCAGCGTAAATTGTAGTCCGGTGTCAATAGGCCATGTTTCGACCACTCTGCGCGCGTTTGCGGGAATATATTTAGTAGAAAAATCAATTCGACAATGCTGTCCTCCTCTCTGCACCCTCGCCCATTTTCTGTGGCGTTTTCGTGTGACGTCAGGAGGAGATGAGCTGGCAATTGGCTGCGCTACTGCAAGGCTCGCCGATTTTTCGACAGAGTCAGTCGGCCCAGCGTTTAGTCCACCGGCCGCAGACGGGTCGTCGCAATTCGCTCGCTCAGTTGAAAATAAGCCCCAACACGTTTTTGAATGCATGAATGCGCCTTTCTTTACTTTGTTAGATTGTACACTGTATCTAGCTCCAAGTCAAGGTCGCTCCACAAAAGCGTTGCACAAGAGCACATGCAACGCTTCGCTGACTGGTACGCTAGTAGGAAAACTTAAGGCCACTTGAAGGCAGGAGAAGTGTCAGTGAAGTAAATATAGGTACTAAAGAAGTAAAATCAACTGAAACGTTTACAGTACAACGTAAAACTAGGAAGCAGGAAGCACTTTTTTCGCTGAGTGAACAAGCACAGCGGCAAGAAGCACGATCACACATCTGCGAACGCTTTTCCGTCTAAGAAATGCAACTGCGGTACGTGCGATGTTGTGGAAATTTGGGGCACACTTACTGCACGAGCGCTACACTACCTAGGGTACTTGAAATGCTAAAAACAAATAAAAGTGTAAACAGAATGTACATTATATACCGTGTATATCTTGCGATGGCAGCGCCTGCTCGTGGCCGAGTGGTCTAAAGCGCTAGGAAATATTGTTTTGCAAGTTGCAAGTTCGAATCTCCGAGGGTACATACTTTTTTTTGTAAGTTGTTTTTTCGTTTGCGACCGATGTTTTCTAATCTGAGTTCCCCATTTTTGGGACGTAACGTTCACTGCTCCACGAGCGAGTTCGCGGAACTCGCGCAGACTGACACTGACGCTCTTGCGTGTTCTCGTTGGCGTGCTGTGGCCACAAGCACCGACTTCTTGCGGGCAGTGGGCACAGACCAGAATCAGCAGACCCTTGACCTGGTGCGAACATGGTTTTTACAATACAGGCATCGGGGAGGCAAGCTCCGAATATGCGGGAAAAGCGCATGGCATTTGAGCGTCTGCCGTGATGCGGAGGGCGTTCATCCACTGCGTAGGCCTCGGCTAGTGATTGCAACGGTTCTACGCCGTCCTGGGAGCCTTATCTTGGGTATTTTACAGCCGACAACATGGCAGACGCGCGGTACGACGATTACTGAGATATCGAGAATGGCCATCCAACTATGCAGTAGGATGTCAAGCGTGTTGTTTTACAGAACCGAAACTTGTTTGAATGCTAACCTGAGGACACCATCGAATCAAGGTGCATCTCCTCCTGTCGTCACAGCCTTTAGTTGGTGCGGCCACCACAGACCACGCACGATAGTTTTTCTTCTTTAACGCTTTAAAAAATAATTACCGACGTATCAACCGGATAAATGATGAAAAGTGTGCTTATTTGAGCTAGTCTACGCATTGCAAAAAAACCGAGAGGTTGACAAATTCACAGGAGTGTCCCATTAGGGAGGCTGAATTTCCTCCGCCTGTGCTGTCGCAGTGTGTGGTGGCCTTGTGCGCCATTTCAACTGAAAAGTTTCCGAGGAGGAGAAGGACCGGCGTGACAGAAAATGTGCTCTTATCCCGTACGTGCATAAAATGGCGGACAGTTTGAAGAACGTGGGGTACCGAAACGGCGTAACGGTGTTGTTCTCTTCAAAAACAAACGTGTGCAGTCTCTGCCACATTGTTAATAACAAGGACTGTCCTAGGAAAAAGAGCAATGAGTGTGGCGTCACCCACGCGCAGCCGTTTGTGCGTTTTTTTGGTAGGCGTCGTTTACAGAATCGTGTTTTATGCCAGTCTTCCAATGTGGGCCAAACTGGACGCTGTCTAAAGGTTCGTCTGAAAGAGCATGCGTCCACTATAAGAAATTCCTATTCATTGTAAAAAGTGTGGGTGTCACCCTTTGTTTGGTGAGGCAGTGGTACTCTACAGGCATAATGATCACATTTCCAGGTACCTGGTCGAGGTATACTTTATCAGTGGACATAATAACAACTGTGTAAGCAAATCATCCATTCCTCTTCACGGGAACGAGCATGCGCTAATCGGCACCATGTTTGTCTAATCTATTATTTGTGTTCATGTATAGGCATCAGACTCTGAAGTTTGCGCGCGACTGCAGCGCCGCCTCTCGCGACCGCTTACCAACTCTGGGTCGGTGGATGTCGCGACCGGCCGTTCAGCACACGTAAAAACAGAAGCTCTCGGTGCGGTTCGAAGTTGTGGGGCGGAAGTTTTTTAAGAAACATAGTTAAAATTGCAAGTTGTGGGTTACGAAATGATGAAAATGCTGCAGCAAAGAATGCTGCAAATCGCCAAAGGCATCCTGCCATCGTTCTGTACAGGTTTCTTGCTCGGAGGAGCCGTGGGAGAATAAGCATCGCAAGAAATGATTTTAGCAGTAAGAAAAGTGCAGTAAATAAGAAATTTATGACATTTTTTTGTTAGTAGAAGGAGTACAATTATGAGTACGATTACTGTTGATTCACAGCGCAGAGACGAAGGGCCGTAAAACTTAATCGTTTGCGTTCAGTGTTCCATACACATCGCGCGCTGCGATGAATCACATGCCGTCGTATAATTCGCACAACACAAGCTATTTACGGCTTCCGCCACCATTGTTCTATCAGCAGTAACCTTTTTTAGGGACATTCACGGCACCGAACGGATGCCAAAAGGCGGCACAAGAATAGATCCTCAGCACTTCGCGGGTGATGCCAAAAGCAATGTCAAGATGTTCAAAACGCATCCCGTTTACTGCCCTACTTTTTAAAGTTTGCATTCACCCTCGCTGACTTCTCTATTACGTTTTGCGTACTCTGAGCATTGAGGTTATTATTGTTTAGGTAGAGGATAGGAAGAAGGAAGAAATACTTTTTTTGGAATTCCGTACCGCCTGAACAAACTGTATCACAATTAGCCGCTAAGACGACTCTAACATTAGTCACAAGATAGAAGCCGAAACTAAACGGAATCTTGGTAACGACAACTGCCGCTCCACAGCAGGATTCAAACTGTGTTTAACAGCGTTTAATTTGTCATCAGCTAATAACGGTTAGAATACGTAGTTAATTAGTGACAACACCAACCAAGCTGAAGAAGGGCAACCGAAACAAGTAACTGTAGTCTGTTTGCGCGAACAGTGGAAACAATAACACAAACACGCTTCCGTCGTGGAGCGCCATTGTATACGCTGGGGTTACTTTATTAGGCTGTGATACAAGAAAAATTGGTACTCACCAGAATTGGTGCTGTAAATAGGCTCCCTTTGCTGAGGATGGGACTTCGCAACGACGTCTGTCCCGTCAATTTATTTCACGCCGTACACGCGCGAGGGAGCGTACAATGTCTGTAACTTCTCGCGCAGCGAGCCCGACAGTACACGTTCTGCCACGTAATTGTCCGGAAATCGCAAAGAAACACTTGAAACATGCGGAACCTATTTGCCAGAACAGTTTTCAAGGTCGAGACACCTTTAAAAAAGAATCGCAGAATCGCAAAAACAAACCGGGAGGTTCTGAATATACGAACGTGCACCCGCTATCTGGCTCTCACAGACCCAATTTACCTCAAGCTCCCATGGGGCGGCGCTGGGTGTACTTATTCGTCGCTCCCTCTGAGCAGTGACCGGTCGCTATAAATTTTGTTCTTTTTTCAATAAACCGATAGTTGCGAGTAAGCGCTTGAGTGTGTCGCTCCACTTTGTGCCCGTTTTTTGTGCGCTTTGAAGTTTTTGATCATGCACCAACTAGCCCAACTGTCGCTATTGCTTCTGTTCAAATAAGGTTTTTGCCCGGGGAGGCACCAAGTTAGATTATAATTTTCGGCGGTGAGCAGCCCCATTACCTGAAATAGAATTAATAACTTTTTTGCCCGCATAAATTGGGTATGCTTGTATAGAAAATAGAGGGGCTGTAGTTTTACAGTGCACTATTTGGAAGAATTCTCCTAGCGTGTCGGTGCTCCGAGATCTCCTAACCCAAATTTTTGTTGTCGTTCACATCATTACGCATGCGAGAGAGTTAGGAGCGGTGAAAAGCTTCTCCTTCATTTCAGGCGCGTGTTGAGTGCGGCGTTTAGTCTGAACACGGAGCGGAGGCATTGACAACTATGAGAAATGTCCCCATTACCCCTACTAATTGAACAAAAGAAGTTAAAAAAATGTTGCTTGAGCTTATGATACAATCGGGTTTTGAACCAATCATATGCAGTCCTTCGTTGCAGTAATGCTGCAAGCGCTTTTACTAATTGAGCAAATAGTTTTTGAAGCAAAGCTTTCTAGCTCTTGAAGCCAACGTTTCTTTCGTGGCGTGCGGGACAACAAATTCCCAACGAGTGGTGGCGGGGGGAGGGATGGAGGCTAGAGGGTTTCCTTCATAAAGCACACTAGAGGTGGCACCACGAATATACCCAGCGTTCCCCGAGCGGAAGTGCCTGCTCGGCGGCAGCGGCGGCAACGGAGGCGGTACGGTTTTGTCATCAGGTTTAGCTACCGCTGTTTTGGGACGCTTTTGGTGCAGCTTCGCGTCTACAGTGCAGTGCCTTCGCATAGCTTAAATAACGTGTTCGACAGCACCTACAGGGTAACGCGCACTCTACTGAATTAAGTGGTTGTACAGAAAATATACGTTAACCATTGGCTGGCCGGGAGGGAAAACAAACTGTAGAGACAACATACCGACATGTGGCCGCTAGAGGAACACTAACTTTTTCGCATTGCTTGCCACGACTGGCACTCCGTTTTCTAAATTGGTGATTACAAATTCAGTTGTGTTTTGACAGGTATTAGAAAAGGCGAAAGTAGCTACTGGCTCCGATAAATAGCCATAATAAAACTTCTTTCGGCTTTCTCGAAAATTCTCAAACTTACTAAATCAACTACTTCAAAACCGTATGAATGGGAACCACTAAGCTCACATGCGGAATTGTTTCGGTGGCTTGCATGTGTCGCGTGGTGGTGTACCCCAAGCTAGCACATGAGGATGGCTAGGTTACGCTGTCTCACACTTCGAAAGACGTCCCCTTTTGCCCCCCCCCCCCCCCCCCCGTTTTCCTTCTCCGGACTCAAGGCCGGGGTTCAGCTCTACCCGGCCATGGCCGACGCTGCTTCTGCGCTCGGGACGCCGCCCCATGAATTCAAAGTAACAGCTGGCGGAATCTCTGGTTTCACTCTTTGTAGAGCTACGTGTGCGAACTCAAGTGACGTCGCATGGGCAATTGCTATTGGTGTCGTTTAAAGCTTAACTATACAACCACATTCACAGCGTGGGTTGGGGCCAACTTTTCTATCTTTTCACTTTCTTTAGCTTTCCCTTTTTACTAAGCCGTGCGGGATATGCCTCGTGGCCTATGTACATTGTTTCTGTGAGTTTTATAAGCTTCGGACAATGTAATGCAGTTACCGTGCAAGTATTCAAACACAAAAACAGGCTGCAGCATTCAAATATTTTACGATAGAAAAGCGTTCAAATAGTTTACGATACAAAAGCGCGAAGGGCGGAGAACAAGCGTGGAAGAGTTACCGTGTGTTTACAAGGAGGGCAGATCAGGACAAGCTAATGTGGCAGTCACAGCGTTGCACCTCTAGCCCAACTTTAATTTTTTCTAACGGCGTCACGCCCGACGCCAAGACTCCAGACAACTTATTTCGTGCGGTCGTCGTTGCGCTCCCCCGCTAGCTCCCCCTATGTATGAGAAACCGGTGTTTCAGCCAAGCCTCAACGTTACAGCGCGGAGGGTCCGCATTTGATGCACGGTGCCTCACGCGGTATTGTTCCTGCACTCCTTCGGGTTTTGTAACTCTTGAATCTCTTTCGGTGGCCACTTCAGCAGCAGACTATTACAAAGAACTGCTTTTTTCGGAGATCGAATAATAGGTGTTGTTACTATTATTGCCCGCTTGAGCGAGCCACATTACAGTTGTTTGAGTAAATTGCCTTAGAAAAGGCAGAATCTTAGCTGGTTGGATCATCATGACCTATGTACCTGTTAACCTAAATTTCGGTCGCGACACACACAAGTAAAAGACGATGGCCAATGCTGACACTAACAGCTAAGTTTTATATCCTCTCGCCTTGTATATTTATGACCTCCCTAGGCACGTGATTATTATGCAAGCGCGCGCGGAAACGTTTTTCTTTGTCTGTTAGGGTAATCGACCCAGTGGTAAATCATTCCTCGATGTTTTTTTTCAATTTCCATCGCTTCAATGATTTCACCCGCAAGCCTATTGATGTTTTGTGGATTGTAACGACGATAATGAAGTCCACTTTACACTTGTAACAGCATCGGCGGTATATGACCAAGTTTTTAAAGTAACATATTTTATTGTAGCCGAGTGCTCCCGTACTCGGTACGTCATTGATTATGTTGTAAGTAATACCAATGATATGTTAAGAGTATTTTCATCGGGAACTTTATTTCTCCACAGAGTTCAATGAAACTACTTCTCTACAAAACTTTGGTTTGTTATAATTAAAATTGGCATCCTGGTATTGCATCGCTCACCCATGAATTGGACGCGGTTCAAAATAGTTCATGTCGTTTCGTACTTTGAAATTATCATCTCATCTCCAGCATCAACACACTGAAAGAAATCGCTACAACTATTTCAGCACCGCTGGTGAATATCGCGTTTGTGCCTATTTAACCGAATGTAACAAAACCAATTTAACTCTTAGGGTAGATAAGTAACCAATCCAGCCTAAATGTCAAAGCGCGTTGGTCATGGATTCAAAGTAACCATTCCATGTAGTCATACAAAGAGCTTTCACTTTGTATCTAGCTTTGTATCTAGCAGTTGTAAGGTCCACTGATGAGGTCCCTGACCTCATCAGTGGACCTTACAACTGCCCGCTTTAAGAGCGTTACTGGACCTCTTGGTTCAGTGAATCCGAAAAGAATTCAAAAGGGCCACTCGTTTCATCTCTCCTTCAGAAATAACAGCGGAACAAACAAACAAAAAAACACGTGTAAGGAGCTAGGTATAACCACAAATGAGCCCCCTATCATTACTGCAGTTTAGCTGATCCGAACTCTCTCTCACCTAATCTACAAACACACCCTATTCACTAGCCGTTCAAACGGGACGGAATACTCTAGCAAACCGAAAACACAAAAAATGTTGAAAACACTTAGTGCAAGTAAAAAGAAATTGGGTCGTGTCTCCGGGGCGCGTAAACGCCACAAACAACGAGACAACTCAACCTATAACACTGATACGCGCTATAACTGCAAACGCGCACAAACATCCCGGCACTCGACAACACGAACAAAAGGAATTCGGACTGGCAACCAACACGGGCACTTTTGCAGTCAACGAAAATAAAACGTTAATAAAGTTTGCATTCTCACTATGCGCACGCACGCAAATGTCCTCCTTGACGGTGTAGCCTGATAACGTTCCTTGAAGAATGTTCGGCTGTGCTTTCACTCACTTGCGGTGCCCAGAAAGTTCGGTCCGGTGCGCGGATCGGTCAATTTGGTGCACGGATGGAGCACCCAAGGCATCTCGTCGTGCACAACCACGGCACACACACCACTGGCGAAAAAGAACGGGTGAACGGGAACGTTCACGTCCGTCGTAGTGGTGTTAAGGCTGGGGGGCAATTCAATAGTGGCCTCCCCAAGCAACATTCTGAAAACAGGGTAGTGCATTCGCGTATTTCCAAACCCTCTGCAACTGGCCCCGACCATGGAGCGTCGCAATGTCAACGCAAGTCTCGACAATTTAGCGCCATGAGGCGAACAGAACTTCGCGGAAGCCGGAGTGGTATCGCAAAATGCGACTTCGCTTCCAGTCCCATCGGCCAAGTGGCCATGCCTCTCCAATGCCCCAACGTAAGGGCAATGGTGCGCGCTGGCAGCGTGAGCGCACGGTTGATGCTGGAGCGGAATGGCGGCCCGAGAACGCGACAACCTTCTCAGGATCATTCTTTCCCCTACGCACAGACTACCCCACAACAACAACCTCAAAAGCACCTGTCATTACCAAAAACCGCTCGTGCACGCTAGGTGCATTCTGAGCCGCGGACTGACCAAGACAGTGTTTCAGCTGCCCAGCACGCACTCATCCTTGCACAACTTAGAACTAGGGCCTTTGACACACTGCCAAGTCGTAGACCTTAGTGCGTCAACCCTTCCAGCACAGCTCCCGACTAAATCTCGGTAATGGCCGCAAACGACACTAAAGCTACGAAGCTCTATCTCAGACACCGGTTTCGCGAGATCGCCGACTGCATCTCGTCCCTCTGTTTCAACTGTAGCTGCCTCCTCCAATGGTTTTTCTCTCTCCTTCCTAACCTCTTCGGGAGCTCTCATTCTTTGTTCCGCAGTCTCCACACATGCGTTTTGGTGTTTTCCTTCAGCCTAATTTGGCGCGCTCTCACCATCAAGACTACCTAACCCACCCGACATCTCCGTACCGTTCCTACCCTCCTTAAATGCTCTCACCTCCTTGTCCTCCGCATTCTCGCGTTCTCTCTCACTTTCTCTTCTTTTTCTGCATGATCAACCCAGGCTACCTTATCAGCTCCCTTATACGCCCTTAACTCCTGCTTTTCCTCAGCCTGATCGTCAACTCCGTCTCTTTTTCGCTCCATCTCGTCACATGCTTTCTCGTCTTCTCTATCTCTTCTCTTCTGGACGAGCGCCTGAACGCCCAACACGGAGTTCACCTTCTCGTGCAACATTCGAGAAGAATTTGGAGCGCGGCGGAGCCCAAGACTTTCCTGTGCGACGCTAATCTCCTTGAGTCCACCGATTAGAGTTTGCGTACTGCCCGCGCCCGCAAGTTCGGCATGTATTACCTCAGTGTCTGGTGCAAACGTAACTTGCGGCCCTACACTCGCAACAACGGGGTTACCCCTTCACTCTGCTCTTATACCGGACTCGCTTGCTAGAGCACTCCGCGTGCTGGCCTCCCGTTCCATGGAGCTGTCCTCGGCTGAGCCGCTCGCCACCTGTGCGCAGCCACGGCCGCTTATATCGTTCTCGCGCGGCTTCAATTTGAAAAACGGGCTGCCCCCATTCAACTTTGCTGTCAGTGCATAACTGGGCCTGCTCGATGGGTTCTGCCTTATGCGCTGCAGTCGGCACCCCACGCCAGACAGTTTCGGGCCCTTTTCTCTCCCTCTTGCCCCCTCCCGTAAAACCTCATCGCATCGCATCGCATCCCCAAACTTTGCCTCCGAGGCTGCTCGTCATGTTTGAGCATCACTTAATTACACTGCTCTATGGTATCATAGGACGCGCTTTCCTCGTCACTTCTCATCCCAATTTCCTTCTCCACGCGTTCGACACCGGCGGAAATGCTTGCCTCGCGTAGGGAGTCACGGCTGCTTACTTTGTCATCGCAATGTTCAACTTCCAAACATTCACCGGAACCATTACACTTCGCTGTCGCAATACAACTGGCTGGATCTGTGCCCCATTGTTTCTGCTCGCGGGTGCCCGAGCGCAAGGGCGTCTGCCTTCTCCGCTCCACCTCTAACTCATACCTTCGCAACCGCTCTTCAGATTCGAGCTTCAGTTTTTGCATGCGCTCCTTCAATTCTCGCTCTTCTTTTCTCTCTCGCTCCGTCGCCTCGCGCGCTCTTTCCTCCGCTTAGCGCGCTGCTTTTCTCTCCCGTTCCTGAAACTCCAATTCCATTCGTTTAATAGTTATTGTTTCGGACTCCGCTTGGACCACCCCTCCTGCCGCTGTTCCTCGTCGAGGCGGCGCCTCATGCGTCTGACAATTTCCGTCACCTTCCGCCATGTTCGCCAGCATGCTCCGCATGACTACCATGCAACCCCAGACTCAGCCTACACCGCCACAAAGAAGCGCAAGAAATCCCACTCACCCGTACCTCCGGTGGTCGGCTGACGCGTCGTTCGCCCCGCGCGCTGGTTGGCTCTGCCGCTCCACTCCGCGCCGAGCTCGACTGCCGCCGATGAAGTCGGGCTTGCGTCTGCACGCTGCCCCTGGTTGTGGCTTGGCGATTTCTTCTGCCAAATCCTGTCGGCTGCGGCAGTAAAGATGGTTGTGGCTCGTTTCCCCCAAGTCTGATGTCGATCAGGAACTCAATCGCTCGGGCTCCGGTTCATTTGGCAGTGGCTGGCCGGGCGATGGTGTTGAAGTTCTTGGAGATGGCGGTCGAATTGATGATCTCGAGGCGTTGTGGTTGATTAAATGAAACGAAGAGTTTATATACAGCTATTTACAGTAGGAAAGCTGGGTACACAGTAGAAAAAGGAAAAAACTTCAAACTTCAGCTAGACGCTAGCTCCGAGTGCGCACAAATCACTCGAGCTGGTCAACTTCGTATAACTCTTCTATTCTCGGAGCGTACACAAACCCCTCGAGAAACGACGGCCGAGGCTCTATCTCGCCGCAAGATCCGTCTAGTTGCCCGGTACGGCGCTGCACCCTAAACCTCCGATGCGATCTTAACCTCAATTTGGGGGCTCACAAATCCCAACCTAGCTTTAACGGTCTAGACTCCTTGTCCCGCCGAGAACTGCCCAGCTCGCTCAGACAAGAACGATTTCTAACGGCCAAGTTCGGCCTTGTAACACCTCGAGATCACACTCTCTCGGGAACGCCGCTGTAGCGTTCGTACACGCGTAAGGAAGTGCCCAAATTCACGTAGACAGCTGTCACTCAGCACGGTATGAAATATTCAATGAGGCGCCGCCATTTTGGGGTCAACGGCACGCTCGCAGACGAGCAGGTGCGCGCGACCCCGCGGGGTGAGAGCGAACCGCGGTGACGGTGCACTGTGCCGGCCGGGGCGCGTTAAACAATGGTGTCTCACGCGGCGCGCGCTTCGACCCCTTAATCCCACCACCTCCGCTCGTCATGTCAACGGTTCCCGGAATCCGGCGGCACCGTCTGCTTTCTCGATGGGGGATTATCCCTGTTGTATGCGGTGGGCCTGGCAATCCTTCTCCCGTGCGCGCCGTGACGAATTTACGACGGCTGCAGCGAAGAGACTACATGCTGAGCCACCAGACATAGTGGCGTGTTCTCACGCGCCGCCCGGGCGCTTGGCCCCTGACCTCATCAGTGGAGCTTACAAAGAACTTAAGACTTCCCAGCGCAGACGTAGCACAGGTTCGGGTGATTTTCAAGCAGAGATTTTTTTCAAGTTTTGGAAGGAGTATTGGCGGCCTTTCACAGCTTGTGAATATGCTTCTCAGAGACGGGATTTTGTCGGAGTCTCGAAGGGAAGGGCTGCTCACTCGCCCGTGCTAGGGTGAGTCGCGAAGCTCGACCTGTGTACTTGGCGCCTCGTTACGCTGGTTTATTGTGATTACAATCTGATCGCGAAGTCCTCGACACATGGCTCACGTACGATAACAACACCGTTGTCGCTCGGTATCATGCTGTTGCGTGCCTTTTAGATGCAAAAAATCTCTTAGTCGACCCTCCATCGTCCGTTGGCGTCCCGCGTGCGCACCTCTCCTGCTCGTCCCCCTCTCCACGCCAGCTGAGATAACGCCGCTGTCCTCCTCGCCGCTCGGCTAGTCTCGTGGTGCCTCAGGGAGACACCGGCAACACTGTCGCTCCAGGAGCACTAGCCAGCTGTGATAACGCCGCTTTCCTTCTCGCCGCTCGGCTCCTTTTGTGCCGGCTCAGGAAGACACCGGCAACACTATCGCTCCAGGTGCCCTAATCATCTGTGATAACGCCGCTCTGCTCCTCGCCAATCGGCTCGTCTCGTGTCGGCTCAGGAAGACACCGGCAACATTGTCGTTCCTGGAGCCCTTAAAGGGGAAGCGTGCTCATCTCCTGCCGGCTCAGGAAGACACCGGCGACACTGTCGCTCATGGAGCCATCTCATTGTCGACGCTATGTCTATCCCTTGTTATTGGGCCGTCGACACCCCCACTGCACATGCGTGTCTCCTCCATTCTCCTCTCCTCCTGCTCTATAAAAGCAGTTGGGCGTACTGCGCGGCGTTCAGTCTGCTCCGAGACAACGCCTGCGTCGGTTATGCGCCCGTGAGGAACCTACACTGAACCCCCATGCTTTGCATCACCCCATATTTCCCTTCGGGTAAATGGTGTAATTTTTCTCCTTCTGCGAAGGAACGCGGCTTTTCTGATAGAGACTTGTTCGAATGGGCTGAAAGAATATATCCTGGTCTGCCGTGTAGTTTAGATTAGGAAAAGACGTTTGAAGTCGTTAGCAGACCATACACCTTCCAAACTTTGGCCAACTAGGCTTTCGCAGATAACTCTGATACATGGTTCGCGCTCTCTATAATGGGCACACTTCCGCACTTCTAACCCACGCCGGCATCTCGGATAGATTTCAGTTGGTCGTGGGGCAAGGCAGGGCTGTCCTCTCAGCCCTCTCATATATGTTCTGGCTATTGAGCCTCTCCTACAATGGCTAGTGACCGAACCCCGAATGGGCAGTTTTTTTCTTCCGCCCGGTGCCCCGCGCAATTTTAATATGCCTACGCTGAGGATCGTCGATCCTGACGAGAGCCCTCTCTGCTCCGCGCTGGACGTGATTGCTCAGTATGGCCAGGCCAGTGGCGCGCAGCTTAACACCGCAACGAGTTCGGTAATGTACATCCGGTACGCTGCGGTGCAACCAAACAAACGGGTTCCGCATGGCTTCGGAGGCTAAAACTCTTGGTTTAGGTTGTAGGAAGCCGACAAGGTGGTGAGGCCGAGCCCACGTTTATTGTGGTTGCGTTGGCTGTGCCATGGACAGGACGAGTCGCGTAGAACGAAGGTGCTCTTCCCGAGGCGTGCCGAATGTGTCTATGCGCGAGCTGGCTGATAGTGCTGATGATGATTGTGCGCTGAATGTGACGATGGCGATGGTGTCGTTGCAGGGCTCCACCCCTAGCGTGAAGTGCGGTAAAGAGACAAATGTGAATAACAATGCAAGAAAATGCACTATTTACAGATATGTACAATTTGTCTGTAGTCAGGAAGAGCCCGTGGGAAGTGTTGCAACGTTGTCAACCCACCGCTGACAACCCGTTGCTACGTACGGGACGGCCGACCCGAGCCCAGCTCTGTCGCCTCCGACATAAGTATGGTAGCGTGGTTTGAAGCCAGGGGCCAGCCAATGTTGCAGCCCTAAAAAAGTCCAGAAGCCGTAGGTAAAACGTAACTTGTTTACCTCATAGCGCGAGATGGGCCGAAGCCAAAGAACAATGCCCCGAAGGGCGAGGTTACAGTACAGGACTCGAGCAGAGTGACAGCATTGATTCACTGCTCAAACAGGAATAAACAGAAAGCGCTTGGAGGGTTCTTATTAATACCCAAAGCGCTGATGGTCAAACAAGCGTTCCCTCTAGATTGTGCACACGATACGAACGGCACAGACACACACACAACACTCTTTCCATAGTTCGTGAGCTGTCGGCAGTAGCGGCGCACGCGCAGTCCGATAGAGAGGAGGTCCCCGCTGCGGACGCGGGGCCTCTGTGTTCTTGGGACAGGTCTTTACGTGTTGCATCGGCACGCCATCGAAGGTAGGTCGCTCTGATAGATATGCGCTAGAAATCCAAGCTTGTCGAAGCTTGCTGCAAGCGTGAGTCACCGACAAATGGGCCTGCTTGAAAGGCGCACGTAGTGGAGGCTTCGCCGCAGAGCCGAGGAGTATAGAAACAAACCCCAGCGGCAGGCTCACTCATAAGAGCAGTCAGTGGTCAAGTGGTAGGGGTTGACTAACAGCAGGGTCTGGTTATCGGCGAGGTAGCCTCTGGGATGTGGGGAAACCTCTGGTGGACGAGGCTGGGAGTAGAGGATGGGACAAGTTGGCGTAGGGCGTAGCAGCCCCGAACAAAGAGGGACGCCAGCTGCGGCCACTGCATAGACGACGAGGCGATGCTTGCAGAATGGGCGCTCGTTCAACAGCCACCCGCTACGCCGGTGCACCGACGTTCGGCTGCATGTGTGAAAATGCTGGCGTTTCCAACGATGAAGTGCCGAGCACAGGACCAGGTGTAGCCACGCGGCGCGGGTTCCCGTGAGGCCGCGGGAAGACGCTTGCAGTGACCTCGGCCATAGCGAGACGTCCAAGTCCCAGAACGCCAAATAGCTGCTGCATGAATCCCTAGTCGCCGCCCACAGCGTGCGTGCGAGAGACGCTGGGCATGACGACACTGATTACTCTCGGGAGAATGCCGCAGGAGTGCCACCGTCGAAACTCGCTTTCTTGGTGCGTACTTCCGCTGCCGATGGCAATGTCGGTGTCGAGGTGCAGCATCGCGCTCCTTTGGCGGCGACATCAGCGACTGATGACGTTGGAAGCGCTCTGCGGGTGCGCCGCGTTACGCTTGGTCATTCCACAGGCCATGTGCACCTGAACGCTCTCGTGGCGCCCAAGGCAGCGCAAAAGTCGCGGATGCCTTGCCAAAGCGCTCCTGAGACGCACATGGGCGTGTTGCTCTGGCAGTTGTGAGGCCGGGGTGCAGTCACCATAGTTAGGGGCATCGCTCCCTCCAGACTCTTCCCTAGGCATTGACGGCACCACAATAGGAGACGTGAGCACATCGGGGTCGGCATAGGGAGCCACGACATGCGTCTCATGCGAGTTATGCGGCGACTGCACGAAGCCCAGGAATGAGGTGGTAGTAGGGGGAGGGGACTTCGGCCGGTTGACGTCCGTGACGACGTCGGCTGTGGGTTCCGTCGGTGTAGGTCTGGCTAGGAGCTCTCGAGATACGCGACCATGATCACAGATCCGTCAACTAGTGAGGGTTCGGGTACATAAGCCGAGGGCTGTGTCGAAGGAGGACTGATGGTGGTAACGGCTGAGGTTCTAATGACGATGATGGTTGGTGTTTTTTGGCGCAAAGCCAGCTGGGGCAAAGAGCGCCAAACAAAAGTATCTAAAAGAAAATAGTGGCTACTAAAGCCAGAATAACAGTAAAATCAATCAAGGGCACTGGTGATGGCTGGTGTATAGGGCCAGTTGTGATTGCGCATGATAGGAAATGAGGTTTAAAAAGTTAACATCAGACAAATATTTAAAAACGCGTTGCACAGAGACCATGGCATTGTCACGCAACAACAAGGAAGGGTGTAGCGGAATGTGTTGTCTGTATAGTTTCTTGAAGTGTCTGTGTCTTGTGTCGAGTACCTTGCATGTAATTAGGATGTGGACAACGGATAGGCCCTCCCCACGCCTGCTACACCCAGGTCTTGGAGTGCTAGTGATCAGGTGGGAGTGTGTTACAAGTGTGTGGCCTATCCGCAACCTAGCTAAGGTAACTTCACTGTGTCTGTTGTGTGAGTCGCTAGCGTATGGTCGCAAGTGTGGTTTTATTACGTGTAACTTGTTATCTGTCTGTTCACTCCAGTGTGTTAGCCATGTGTTGTGAAGTTGGTGTCTGATGTGTGGCTTCATATCCGTGTACGAAAGTGTTGCTATGCCCACTGAATTCAAGAATGTAGCAGCAGTGGCCATTTCATCTGCGGTTTCATTCCCGGCTATTCCGCAATGGCCAGGAACCCAACATATTTCAAGACTTGATGCAAATTCCGCCATAAGGATCCTAAAAACAAGATTGATTACATAATTTTGGAGCGTTTTCTGGACAAAAGTGAACGTACAACACCAAGAGAATCTGTAAACACTATGGACTTTGGAATTTCATGGAGGACAATGTGATCTAAAATAAGTAAAATTCCATGTGCTTCAGCTGTAAAAATGCTGTTGTGGGAGATCATTCTTTTTGGCACGTTAAAGTTCGGTCCGTGCGAACTTTAGCGTGCGAAAAATAAAGCCAAGGTATTCCACATTTGGACTTCTTTGCATCATTTTATAAGTGTTTATGCGAACTAAGAGAATGCGCTGAGATAACAAAACGATGCCACCGAGTTATTTTCGGCCACAATCTACCTCGGCTAGATGGAATGACGAGGGGCAGCTGCGACAGTGTGGAAATGGATGCTGATTCTTTGCGAGGCTCACCAGCTGTGCAGCACCTGTTCATATACACTTACATGGGTCTTTAGTGGCATAGCGTTTTAATCACTCCTGCACAAACCGTTTATCACGCATAATTTGCATAGCAAACTCTATTGCTGAAACCATACGGCATCAGGTAACGTCTAAAACTATCGCCCAGTGCAATCGATATGATTCTACTGACCATTAAAAATAGTCCTCCATACTGTAAATTCGCAGGTTTGTCAGTATACCTTTTCTACATATATATAAATAGAAGAGTTGCAGTGACTCATTCATCAACGCATGGCCGTACTGAGACTTGGAATTATGGGACAACTGTTAGCAAGATGTATGTGCTCACTAACGTTTCAATTTTTTTAAATTACGCGTAAAGAAGAAAAGGAATAAATTATGTTTTCAAAAATGACTGAATATAATAACTGGCTGTGCACTATTACACTGTCACTAGTGATCGGTATATCCCGTATATATGTCAAAAAGTAGTTGTCTTGAATTTAGCCTAACTAAATATGAAGTCCAAACTATGTTGGAGTTCTTTGAAGTTTTTTACGGACACATTGCAAATTTAAAGATTTTGGCCTGAGACGCCAAATTTCCACTTGTACAGGGTTAAAATCAAGGAGGTGATAGAAATCAGCTGCCAGGCTAGTGGCCTTATGCTGTTGAAATTGCGGGAGCACTCTGCTATTGATGCAATAAGACATCAATAACGTAAATTTTTTCTTAATACGCAACTAATAAAAATGGGCTAAATTTGCCAATTACGAAGTACGTCTTCTCTCGCAGATCCTGTCATACATTTTATTGGTTTTTGCTTTTGTAGAGAACATCATACATCATCACCATCATCATGATCACCACTATCATCATCACCACCATCATCATTATCATCATCATCTATACACCCGCGGCGTGGCGAAAGCCACTCTCATATATCTCCAATTATCGCGGTCCTGTGATAACTGCGACCAATTTATTCAAAAAAACTTCTTGATCTCCTCCGCCCATTGAACTTTCGGGCGCCCCCTGCCACGCTTCCCTTCTCTAGGGATCCACTCCGTTCCAATGAGCAACGATTTTTTTGCCTTTGCATAACATGCGCTCCCCACAGCCATTACTTGTTAATTTTCACTATTCACTAAGGCTATACGCACGACGTCGTGCGGACCATTAGGAATTGGCGATACGCACGATAGACTTTTGTGCCACCCCGTGGCGAGTTTGTAAAACAAAACGAATCATTTTTGCCGCGCCGCGAAAAATCAGTTCATTCTAGTTTTCGGCGCTACAGTGAATGTTTGTCTTCAACGGTTTTTTCATTCTATTGCATACGTGATTACGGCCGTCAGAACAGGGACACTCGTACACTGCAAAGACCTTATATTTATTATTTCACTTTAATTCCGGCGCCAGGTACTCGGCCGAACAATGGAAACTCACGCGTCTGCTAAAACGTACCTCCTTTCCTAACGTTTGAGCCCCAAATAGTAGGTCCTCGTTGTAGGTCCTTCCTCAGATCTAACGACAAAATTCCAAACGGAGCAAGAGTTTTCTCAACTTCAGAGAACATACCTAACTGCATGATAATGGTCAGACATCACCGCCTTTGTGTTATTATTCTTTCTTGTTTATAATTCGATATGACCTGGAACAGGGTACTTTGCAGTCACATGCTCTATCTGGCCCAGGAGTGGTACATACACCTAAAGGGTATGGCCACCTTAGAAATGTTACTGGATAGTATACAAGCATTCAAGCAGAGTGAGGGTATTTATGCACTAGGCGTTCAAACCTTGACGGAGAATACGGAATTTTTTTTGGAAAACGAACAGAGACCTCATTAAAGCAAGCTAGACATTTGAGGTGCGCAGATATGTCCACCAGAATAATGATGTTGCAAGCTCCCGCTTGTCGTGTCCGCCCGGAGTCCTGATAGAAGCTACGAGATGAAGTGCATTTCAGACTGAAAACAATCAGAAATTTCAAATGGCAGGGCTTCACAAATATTGATGGTCGAGATTCCGCTATGCGTGAGAATTTATCAGGGCCGTTAAAAGCAGTGTTCTTGTGGATAATGTCTACGTCTTTAAGATTGGTATTTTTATGAAATTATTGTTAGTGATATAATGCTTCGTGTTGGCATAATTTATAGCCTCTCCTTTATTTACGACAGAGCTTGCGCTACAATTAACGCAAGTGCTTGAATTTCACGTAGCCTGCACAGAATGAGCTCCATTAGCCTTGCGCTTGAAGCTGTTGTGGGGGCGTCGAATGCTTATATGCAAGAATATTCTGTTTATATACGGAGTTATTGGGAAGAACAACAAAATAAAAATCTAATTCTTAAGCCAACGTCATTTCATTGTGGATGTCACACTCATCATGCTAAGAGGTTGAACTGAAGCAAGTAATCACGTGATGCTATCGCCATTTGATTTATTGCCTGCACGAGCCACCGGTGCGTGCAGTATACGTCGAGTATCGTGGCAGCAGATTTGCTCAACGCGGTATGCGGATTTCTGGTGAGTTTACCACGACACCTGGTACTACAACGCCTTTACAATAACATCAATATAATGAGAGATACCTTAACAGGGCCATAAGAAGACACAATTTACTTGTGTATAAGTTGAAAGGACTAGCCTTTGCTAACTCACTCATCTCTATTGCATCCACCGGGGACGTTTAAACACCTAAGCAACGCAACAAACATTAACAAGTTTCAAATTACGCGCGGAAGTTGCGTGATATGGGGTGGAATGATTTAGTACAGCGCAGATGTAAAAACTAGTTATAAGTGTGTGAGCAGTTACTGGGCACCCGAACCTGTTATCGTCGGGCTGGGTGCCCAATCGCCATGCGGCTACACCCTACTATACGCAATGGCACAATATATATGATTGCCATGAGTCCACACTGAAAAACGACTCGGTTATATGAATCAAATTGAAGGCTGATAATGAGGCACTTTTGAGAAATACGTGTTTTGTAATTAAATGTCATTTAGGGAACCTTGTGCTTATGTGGCCTAAATGAGAAAGCATTCTCTTCGTAGCGACACTAATGAAATACTTGCGTAATGCCACTTGAGGTTTCTGCACTTGAGTTGGGAAAAGACACCCTTAAAGCAACACAGAGTTCTCGTTGTTTAGCTTCATGGGTTGCATCAAACGCCGCATCCACTCAGGCCTTATTGATATATTTTTTGTAGCAGACCACCGCTAGCACGAACCAAGAAAGGAACTAATAATGAAGAACCACTTTCCAGAACCAGAGAAGGTAACAGCGCCCACGACAACTGTGCATAGCAGGGTCTTCCCACGGCGAGCTTTCAGCCACGTGCAATTGTCCAGGCACTGTCATGAGTGGCTCGCCCATGGTGCTGTTTTTTTAAGCGAAGATTATGCGGCTGCAGTTCCATCCCTTTCTGACGTCCGAAAACTAAACACCGTATGTTTCCACTGCTCAAGGTGTTCAGTGGCGTAAGGCGTGAGAAACTGAACGTGAGGGAACCATTCCGTGCCAACGCCAATCACTATTATTCGTCTGAATATATTTTATTGTTAGAATACAGCAATTAGACTTAAAATTGTCGCAAATCATGAAATAATATTATAGCTTGTGAATTGCAAAGCATATTTACGATTTTATCGTATCAACAAAATAGAATCGTTTAAAGGTATTCAAAAATAAGCGCTCTAATAGACACACTCAAATTTTTTATATTCCCCTACTTTCCCATGGCGTTGAAGAGTTTTGCGATATGGTCGCACAGGTATTTTGATGTTCAAGCATCGTTTTAAAGATATAAAAGCATGGAAAAGAAATGGGGCTGCCTGTATGCCCCCCTCTTGCGTCTAGGCATCTTACTGTCCATGTAGCACAACCTAGTACTCTCTATCAGTTAAGACACCAGGGAGGTCTCATTCAGCTATTTGACATCCACGTGAAAGCCTCCCGCCTGCACAACGAATATGTCATCACTGAGGGCTGAAACGATGTAGCTTCGCGTGAATGCCCCCTTACTGCACCCCTCAGCGCACGTGCACATATAAACCGGCAACCGCTTATGTGTGCGTGCTTACACGTGACATATGTATACACCGCCGAATAATAGTTGTGAAAGAGGCCTTCGCAGTTGTGAAAAGGAACACCGAGAGGCGGCCCGTCGAACAGCTTCACCGGAATGAAATACAAATAAAAATGGGGGTATGGAGTAGGCGAGACATATAAACTAATCCATCGCTAACTAGAAATCGGATATCTCGAAATATCGGTTAAGTGGAATTTTTTTCATGGTGTATTTACCTCCCGTTGGCGCAATGTATTGCGCCAACGGGAGGCGCAATACATTGCGCCTCCCGTTGGACCCTCTCCCCCCGCCTTATCTCAAAATGTCTTTTCTAGGACCCGCGGATATCTCCAACTGGAGGCGGAGAAGGCAAAGGGCAAAGGTCGCTATAGCACCTCATAATGTCTCGGTTTTAAAGCTTACTTCCTCAACACGCCGAACGCGGGGGCGAACGGCTGTTTTACGCTGTGTGTTCGCGATACCGGAATGATTGATTGATTGATTGTGGGGTATAACGCGCCGACGCAACGCAGGCGATGAGGCGCGCCGTAGTGGAGGGCTCCGGATTAATTTTGACCACCTGGGGATCCTTATCGTGCGCCGAAATCTCGTACACACGGGCGTTTTTGCTTTTCGCCTCCATCAGAAAAGCGGCCGCCGCGGCCGGGAATCGAACCCGCGACCTCGTGCTCAGCAGCGCAACGCCTTAGCCACTGAGCCACCGCGGCGGGTGATACCGGAATGCTGCCCGACGCCTGCACCATTGAAGAGAGCTGTGAACGATGCAGCTCACTAGGATAATGAAAAGGAGTATCGAGAAGTACCGACAACGACAGAAATGACAAAGATACTGCGCCGGCTTCGAAGCAAGGTAGATTGTAGCGGGGTCGACCAACGACTGATGCGGTGTATTGAGCAGGTCGAAAAAACCTTTTTTAAAACCATATTTGTATATAAAAAAGGCGGGCATAACGCTGTTTTATTCCTCAAAAATAAAATTATTTTTCCCTGCGAACTTTTTTGCCTTTAGTATAAAAGCTGTGTTGCGCAGTGCAGCTACTGTTTTCAGCATTAGCTCTTATTTCAGAGATCTGGCCACCAATGTCCAACATTTCGCTTAACTCCAAACTCCGATAAGCTCGAAATTTTTAGGAGATTTTACAACTTCACACTAAAATTGTCAACGTCCACGGCAAAAGGGGAGCGCCCGGCGCAAAGTGGGGGAGGAGCGCGGCGTAGCCTCGGTCGCGGCCACGAGTGCTCCGCCAGGGCGGCGGAGGCCAGCGGCTGAGGAGGGCCATGGAGCACCACGCGGTGCGCCCAGGAGCGCCGCGACACTGCCCGACCCAGTTGCAGCCGCCTTCTCGGGAGATGCTGTCTGCTGGCACGCACAGAACACAGTGTGTACAGATGCAGTTGAAAATTCTATTATGCTTTATTAATTTCTCCGTGTCTGCGCCAGAGAAAACGACGAAATTAACCCGTCGTTACCTGTTACAGCCGTATTCCTACTAAATAATTGATACTGGCGGGCTTTATGTAAAAACGTTTTGCAAAATATTTTAAAGAATACTAAATATCTTTGAGAAAAAGCATTACAAAAAAAGCGAAACTTAAGAACAACTTACAAATATGCTTTAAAGCAAGTCTTAAAATACACATCAAAAAGTGCGAAAAGTTCTTTTCCGTACGTTTTGAAATATTAGTGTGTTTTTAATTGAGATGTTTGAAAATATTCACAAGTACGACTTTAAAGCGTTCCTTGTTTAATATGCAATCGGTCAATTAGGTTAAACTGCATTATTACATGAAGATATACGTAGTTCTTAATAAAGTAGAATTTTGCATCCACCTAACTCACTCCAACACTAATTTTGCAGGGTGTTCGAATGCTATGTTACATGGAAACTGAAAGGATGATTTTTAGTTTTAGGGCACTGCTGTTCTCCCTAATCGCTGCTACGGGACATTTAGATTATAGATTAATTTTCACGGAAATAGTGTGCAAGTCACGATTTCCTCTGTGAATAAGTGAACATTTTTGACACACTTTCTACGAAGTGAAATAGGAAAACATCTTTGAATCACCATTTTTTTCTGTTTTAGCTGTGGCGTGCGTATTGGGTTGATGCCAATAAAACCGTTTAGGGCTAAAATAGTTACTTGGGTGGATCGTTATCTTATTAAAATAAAAGCCCAATGAAACTTGCTTTAGGCACATAAAGTGATTAGGCACCTGCTGCAGTTCCAAAATGAAACTAAACGCAGAGCCGATGGGACACGCAACGACACTAAATGGGCTGCATGGTGCTTGAGGGCATCTCCGGTCAGCAGGACAAACTTCGCTGCAGAAACCGCCGAGTATGTCAATGGCAAACAAACCACGTTTGTTTATCAATTGCGATTGAGCTTACTTCCTGGCCATTTCGTGAAAGAGATTTCAAAAGTGCAAACCTATAATTTAGCGAACAAACACGGGTCTGTCTGTGTCTTAATGCGCCTTAGGCGTCTTAATTTCTGTGTAACACACGACCCAAAACGGTCAACTAGTGGAGACACCATACAGATCGCTTTCGGCTCTTTTAGAGCCACGTGTAAGCCTCCCGTCAGCAACACGGACATTCCATCAGTAAGAGCATCAAACATATAGCATAGCGTGCACGCTCCCCCCGCCCCATGCTTTCTACCTCTACTCCCCGCACGAGCACGCATAAGCCGGTAACCGCTTACGGGACCTCTAGGATGACGGCGAAGTGTTCGCCCGCGCCTCACGTGGTTCCGCTGTTCATCTTGTTCTTGCGAAGCTTTGCTCAACCTGCCTGTGTTGCGCACCCAGTCCAAAGCCTGGTGCGAGCGGGACAGCCCTTTAAGGGGCTAGAGCCACCATATAGGCATAGAGCCACCAACGCGACCTGGATGTCGGCGCTACTTCAGCTACGCGTCCAGTCTTGTGGCCGCATTTTCACGGAAAACGAATGTACAGAGGGCTTATTTCAGGCATATCACGATGGAGGATCCCTACTGGTGGCTAGAATTCATGGAAAAGAACGGTTTAAAGCCATCAACACAGCTTGGATTCTGTGTCTGAAAACAGGAGAACCTACCTTTGTCCGTCGCGGTATGCGTCACCCAACATGTCTCGTCCTCTCTGTTGTATCGGAGGGTTGCAATTACTCGTGGTCTATCGCATCTGGCACACTAAGGACCGATCACTGCCCTATCTTGTTAACTCCAGATGAAGCTGCGCGCTGTAACGGTCGCATTGTTATGGTGAAGTAGCTTCTCTTCAGTAAAATTAGAAAACATGGATCAGAGTGAACACGTCCTCGGACTACTCGGTGAGCGTCCCACCGCAGCTTCGCTCACTTAGCGGGCTGACGTTGCAGAACCAGTACCAGATATGAAGCTTCCTAACCTCCGTATAGCTAGTCGACGTGCACAGCGACAGGCCATGTGCGCAAACTATTAGTGCCCACTGGACAATGTACACACGACTGGATGCTGCCTGCTACCGTCATTCCAAGCAATGCCGACGGTCCAGTTGCGAGTCGATCTGCCATTCGTTAGAAACCCAAATATTTTCTTTACTGGCTTCGCGATTGCTACATGTACTACTACAACCGCCAAATCCCCAACAGCCAGTGCATCCATTCTCACAAAAAGGTTAAATGAAAATGGTTGTTAGCCCCACTAATGGTAGGCTTACTACTCCAGACGGTGGTCAATACAGTGAGATGAAAGGGAAAAATAGAATGAAAAAAGAAAAGAAAACAAGTGGAGTGGGATGTACAGATATAAAATATATATGTTCAGACAGTTTACAGGTCCTCTTTTAGCCTTGTTTCCGCTAGAAACGTAAGGAGCGTTTTTGTTCTCAGCGTTGCCTCGTCATGATTTCGCAAGGGTCCAAGGAAGTGTTGTAGTTCTGTAGCGCCACCACGTCGGAGTCGCACATTTGGGTTTGATGCCTGTGTCCATTGACAAGCATAACGCGGGCAGCCGACTAAAATGTGCGTATTGTTGTCAGTCCTAGAGCACATTGTGCACAATGGCGACTCTATTCAGCCCAGTTTACACAAGAAGCTTTAAGTGGAACTGTTGTAAATGCTTGCAAACAGCGTCGCTTCACAGACGCCTGCATCCTCGTAGCAGCCTCTACCTCACCTACCAAAGAGAAGCTGCCTTTAGGACTGTATGATGCCAAGATCGCAGCCTTGAGGACGCCAAAAGAAGTAGGCGTAACCGTCAAACTGTCGAAGTGTCACATCAGATGCTATGAAATTACGTATATAGCGCATGTGACAGTAGCGCGGATGACGCAGACCGTTAGAAATCAAAGTGGCTGCAGTCTTGAACTATTGCCTACGAGCGACATAGTCCGAGAAATGGCTTTTCGGGTGTAGATGGATATTATCAGTACCATGTTAAAGACTACTCCATGCTTACTGGTCCTTTAATTGATGTTCTTAGAAAGACGGAGCCAGTAAAAGTGGAGTGGGACACAAAGAAGCAGGACGCGTTTCTAACGTGGAAACGAGCCCTGAGAGAGGAGCCAGTTCTAATGGTCCCTGAGTTTTTAAAGGGTTTCGTGATTCGGTGGGATGAGAGCGATCGTGGAATGGGAGCTGTACTATGCCAAGAGGATGCGAATGGACGGGAACGACCAGTTTTGTACTAAGCCATAAGCTAACTTCCAGAGAAGAGGCGTACGGTACAGCCGAATAGGAATGTGGCTGCGTGGTGTGGGTAGTGCATAAATGTATCCGATTCTCAGTTCGTTGTAGAAACTAATCCTCGCCCGCTAACCTGGCTAAATAACATGTCGTATAAAAGCGGTCGTTTCCTCAGGTGGAGTACATACTCCACAAGCACTATCTTGTCGCTCGCTAAAACAAAAGAAAGTTGAACGCCAACCGAGATGCACTAAGCCGTGCGTTCCACGTAAAGCTGCCTTCGACCTCCGCATGAATTCTGTTTTGTCTCTTCGTGAACAGCTTTTAGCCCAGCAGGTATGCATGAGTAAAATTATTGCCATCGTTTGCTGCCTCAGTTGATCATTTCCGCATTGCGTGATTTCAAGTAATAAAAGTTATTTATTATCATTTCCTGTCGTGTGCTAATTTTAACTCATATTTTGAGTTAATATTTTAGGATTCTAGCGTCCCGCATGGGTCGGTTGGTGTAAAGGGCCTAAATTTGGGAGAGGTCCTCAACTATACTATAATATGTTTTGGAGCCTGGTTTTCTCACTGTGAACAGAGGCTGCTTGCTTGTGCTGAGTGTTGCCTGTTGTCAATTTGTTCATTGCAAGCTGCAGAACGATTAGCGACCGGTGATGAGAAGCGAGACCGGAAGAGCCGGGTGAAACTGGTCGCGACACATGAGCAGCACGGCGATGTACCTGTGATCCGGACCTGGCAGGTGACTACCTGTTCGTGGAAAGGATCGTAGACACGCCCTCTTCCTGGAGAACAATCGCGCCATGCATCCGAGCCAGAAGAAAGTAGCTCGTCTTCATGGCACAATTTTGGAGCGGCGGGGGTGCTGTTGCACCCGATTGCCCGACTCAAACTGCCGGCGGCAGACGTGCCCCAACTTGAAGGTGCCGCGGAGTCGCCTTTCCTTTTCGCTTCTCAATGGCTGGCCCGTATCAAGCCTCGGACGAACGGCCCGTGGCAGACGCGCGGCGACATCCCTGGAGACGGTGGCCTTGAGTGGCCTTCGCTTTCCTGCCCTGAGTGGCCTTCGCTTCGGCTGACGCAACCACTTCGCCTGCATTCGTCGGATTCAATGTTAGGCCATCGAGATTCCTGACTGAAGCGATTCGAACAGTTCGAGGGTGCATCGTACCGCCGGGGGTATAAAACTAGCCCGAAGAACAGCGAGCGCGGCACTTTTCGGAAGCACCGAGTGGAGACGTGTGCTCGCCTTTCTACGAGCCATGTAACGATCTTGTTACCATTGTACATACTGTACATAAATTTTTCTTAGACTCTTCGTCGGCACTAGAACTTCATGGCTCTTCTCTGCGCCGAGTTGATAGGGGATCGAGGAAAGCAACTCGGATGGCCAGTCACAACAGTTGTAGCTGCACTGAGATGATCCCGTATCAACCAAGTACGCTTGGGTTACTTACCAGCAATTGGGAGGTTTGAGGAGCGAACGGGTTGTGTTTTTGAAAATTCACAAAGCTGTGAATTGCAAAACTAAAAGAGCCGCGTGAGACGTGAACATGATGGCACATGAGGAGGAGCTGTGCCACAAACAGCGCACAACCTCTATTATAGGGAGGCGGTGGTGTGTGTCACTCTTCTTGCTGACGAGTTAATTAAATGAAAGAAGAAACCGACGCAGACATAGTATAGCAGAAAAAAATCCGGCCGAAGTAATGCCAAAATTTATGCCGAAGGACACAGAAGTAAAAGCGAGGAAAATACGCAAGTGCAGTGCATCAGTTAAGAATTATCGTATGTAAAATTGTGAGTTGTTAATATGCATTGAAAGTACAATGTATCAGTTGTTACTAACTATCACTAAGCTTTCGCCTTCAAATCACGTAAGCAGACTTCAGTGTGCCTAGGAACTTTAGCTAAAAGCAGACGGAGGGTTTCGATAACACCGAGCAGCAATTACTTTTAATGTAGCGTGTTTCGACAACCGTTTTCTTTGTTTGACAGTCTGCTTTAGTCACGTAATTATATTGTCTGCCACCGACGTCAGAAATGGGCAGAAACGGTTTCTTAGGACGGCAAATTTCAAACAAAAAGGCTCATAATAATGCCTAAAATACAGAATAAAGGATCTTTGCAGTGAAATACAACTTAATAAAATAAAAGCGCGATAAAGTAATGTAGTTGGATTTGCTTGCCTCCAGTAGCAACCAGTACAGAAGTGGAGCGAGAGAACGCAGTGAAAAATGCGGGGCGCCGTAGTCGTCCCTCCTTGGAACACGCTGCCTTCGACCGGTTAGGTCCTCCCGAAAACAGGAAAATATCATGAATTTCATTTGTAAAGCGCTTGAAGTCCGCCTCGGTATATTAGAGTTACGTTGCATGGGCATCGCTAGAGGTCATGCTTACCGAGTTCCGCTCAATCTTGGGCCTTCTGGAATAGCACCCCGGGCCCTGCATCTCCAGGCTTCATTCCGCGCGCGCGGGCTGCTTTCTAAGCGTTCGGGCTCATGTGATCTGACAGCGATCCTATTAAAGCAGAAGTGAGGCGCGCTCTTATACATTGCGGTGAAAACGGCATGATGGAAGCCCGGGTGCCGACAAAATATTGGTCAGGTTTCGCAAAGCGACATGAAGTCAAATGTTCGAAACTGATATTGAGTAGTCGTCACCTTCAGGGGCGGAATTGTAGGTGCGCATTTGGCGGGCGAGTTGTGTACCTTGTGCTAAGATTATCAGCTTCTAGTATGCGACAATACTAAAAGCAATAATATCACTATGAATAGTAAATTATTATTTGATCCCCTTTGCATCGGCGCACACAGACATGCGATAGGCCTTTCTGACCGCTGCCCGAAACATGGTAATTGATAATACTAAATTTATTATCAGGATTCTGGGATTGTAGCACTCTGGCGGTTTACCGCTAGGCTCCGCCGAGGTTATGAAAGGTTGCGCCATGTTTAGTTCAACCCCTTCAACATTATCGCACGTCTCTTTGTTGAGCACTTAGGTGCGATCGCCGTCGCAACACTGCAGCAGAGCAGCCAGCGCTAGAACCCTCCGAAAAATAAGCGCTACTTATCCTTCAAACTATGTTTAAGCCACCAAACAGACCGCAAGTTTTCTTTTGAAGTACTAGAACCTAAATGTTCCGAGAGCTCGATAGAAGGTCAGGCGTACGCGGACGGCCGCTAGGGGGAGACGACGGCCGCATCGCGGTCGCGCTATCGCCGTTCATCGCGCCACGAGTAGCGAATTCACCAAGACGCCAGCTTGAAGCCAAACAAGATACCGACAAGATAGCGATGCAAGATAGCGACAATTTGCACAAAGTGTTTCCACTGATCAAGCAAACGTCGCCAAAAAATTCACCAGATCGCCATTCCTTCTTCTTCCCCTGCAGAGAGCAAAGATGGCATACAAATCGGCGAAGCCATTGTCATTTTTGTCGAACCCAGGGACACTTTCATTTCCATGAAGGGGATGACACCGCTCTTTCAAAACGTATCTTATCGCAACAGGATGCGAAAAATTCCCGCCGTAACGCGAACCATCAATTTTCATTTTTAGCAGCAGAAGCAAATGGAATCGTTAGCATAATATCGACTCAATCAGACGGGCGGGCGTAGATGAAGTCAAAAATTGTGACTACCTCTTTGAAGGCCTCACCGCTAACTTCAATGCCGCGTTATTACAACAGAAACGCGTTTGCTGCCGTTAATCCGTTCGCATGAGCTCTGTTTTCAAAAGCACTGAACTACGATTACCGAGCAAGCAGGCATACTGGCATCGCCTTCCCCACGCGTCATGTGTTTGACAACACAAGCAACACTTTGGCTGGACACCTCCAACCGAACCAGGACACTACCGCCAAGTTCTGTATCGTCGATAAGTAAATTTTGACTGCGCGGCAGTTTTGTGGGCATGCGCTGATTTGTAAACTCTTCTGGACTTGAAAACTGCGCAGCACCATTGACATGTGAAGTGTGCTTACATTTCGTGGGCGCGGTATACCGAAAGAGCAGCTCGAACACAGCCTTGCGCGCATGCTCGGGCATGCCGGCAGGAAAACACATTATACAGAGTTTGTTAGGCGTTCCAGACGTTAGAAGATTTCTGGGCTTAAAGTAGAGCGTACACTCGTCGCGACGCACCCATGCATATTTTTAGTACAGTATTTTAATAGCGCGCGCTAAAGCTTTCGGCGCCACCTTTTGAACCCAATTCTACGTACCCAAATTTGACCTTTTTTAGCTGGATAACCAAGGCAAGCTGTAACTGGACGGCGTTTCGTTTTTTTTTTCATTGCGTCAGCGCTGGTTTCGATTGTAAAAATCTTGAAAGTATGATAAAAAGATCCTCGTACCTTGATTCAGTATCAGGGAAAAATAACATACACCCGTCGCAATTGTTTTGCTCAACCGCACAACGCAAACTTTGTGAAGCAAAACGCAGTGCTCGGCATGATCATTTTATTCATTTTTGAATTATTTCACGACCATGCGGCAAATACTACTGAGCGTGGCATGCGACGCTAATCGACTGGCTAAATCACACAACGAGTAGGCTGACACACCTGTATTGTTATACACTTCGCTCGAGTGTAGCAGCTCAACAAAATACATAGAGCATTAGTATTACTCACTTCCTCTTATTTGTGGAGTCCAACTACAAATCCTTCCCGTTTCAAACGGGTAGCGCAACGTTCTTGGCTCACACCAGAGGGTGCGAGAACGGCGCAGGCGAAAATTCTGGAATGCCCGAAATGGAGCTCGCCGATCCGCACCAACACTGCTCGCAGTCCACCACTGCGACATGCACGCAAACACCGGCACCAGCTTCGGAAGCCATCCGGGTTGCCCTTGTTTGATTATTTCTGGCCGGTATGCCTGCTAGAACTGGAACGGTGTCTCCTAATGAGAAACGAACACGACGGTCTGCGTTTTGAGTCGCCTCTTGCAACCTCTTTAGTCGCCTCTTGCCACTGCAGCAGCAGCCATTTTAGAAGCTGTTTTCCCGCAGGTCCAGAGTGCCCGAAAGCGCCCCGAAAGAATATGCTGCTAGCCATTGCGTGCGTAGCAGCGCATCTTTGGGGCGTTTACGTAGCGTAGTGGGCATGCGAAGTCGCAACCCACCCTTCTTGGGCGTGCGCTCCATCTGAGCGCGCGCCCCAAATAAATTTGTCAAATAACCTGAAAGGCCGCATTGCTTTTAGCGTCACTTTGAGGTGCGAGGAATCTGCGAAGGAGATCCATTGTCGCGATAGCTTCTCCAAAGCTTCTAGTCTTTGGCAAGTCTCCAGACACTACAAGCCTATGAGAAACTGGCGCCTGTGGTGGTATGGGTGATGTAGAAAGCGCCGAGAGTGGCAAGAAAGGAGCGCCAGACGACACGCCCAGACCGATCTCAAAGCTACCGACGCGGCATCGCTGGTCGGCGGCAGCACCGTCCTGTGCCGCGGTACTGTAAGGCAGTGGTCTTTGCCAACTTACCTAATTTAAAAACGCTGCACGGCACCATCACAACAGTGCGGCAACGCCAGCACCCGCACTTCCGGCGTTCCGAAGTGAAACTTCTATGGTCAGCTCAGTGATTATGGTGAGAGCACTTTCGACGGATGGCCATCTAGTGACGGCACCTCGAAATCGATTGCGTCTTCTTGTAGCCAGTTAAGAAACAAAGCCTGGCAAAGACTCATCAAAAGGCTAAATGGCGGTGCCCAAGTAGCTTCGGAGTCTCCCCTTGCGACGCGTCATACAGAAACGGGCCCGCAGTTGGGACGTGCCAGCGGGCTTAGAAATACATTATATCCTAAGGGACCTATGCCGGGACCTATTACAAACAACGGAACCACCAGGGAAACGCAACAGTGAGGAACGTAACCGCGGGGTTCTACTGTATATCCGTACTCGGGTCGCAGCAAGCCACAAGCATACGAGACTGCTTCCAATCCAGTTCATAAAACAGGATGGAGCACAGAAGAAAGAATACTCCATGACAACGAGCTAGTGATGCATCAAGTGGCAGCGGCTCAAGGGTTTAAAGGGACACTGAAGTGAATTTGTCAAGCTCCTGTTTTTGCTTGCACTGCGTAGACTGGCTCAAATTAGCACACTTTTCATCGTTTATCCGGTTGACAAATCGGTAATTATTTTACAAAGCGCGAAAGAAGAAAAACTACCATGCGCGGTTTGCGGCGGCCGCACCAACTAAGGCTGTGACGTTGAGAGGAGGGGCGCCGTGATTGGACGATGCCCAAGGTTAGCAATCACACAAGTTTCGGTTTCGGTTTCGGTTCTGTAAAACATAACCAATGGCTTTGTTGGATGGGCATTCTCAATATCTCAGTAATCATCGTACCGCGCTTCTGCCATGTTGTCTCGGCTGTAAAATGCACAAGATAAGCCTCCCAGGACGGCTTGTAGTCGTAGCATTCACTAGCCGAGACCTACGCAGTGCATGAACGCCCTCCGCGTACCCGCAGACGCCCAAATGTCATGCGCTTTTCCCCCATATTTGGAGCTTGCCTCCGTCATGCCTGCATCGTAAAAAACGTGTTCGCACCAGGCCAAGGGTCTGTTCATTCTGGCCTGTGCCCACTGCCTGCAAGCAGTCGGTGCTTATGGCAACAGCACGCCAACGAGAACTCGCTAGCGCGCCAGTGCCAGCCTGCGCGCGTTTTGTAAACTAGTTCGTGTAGCCATGAACGTTGCGGCCCCAAAAAAGGTGAACTCAATATAGAAAACATCGGCGGAAAACAAAAAAGTTAACTTACAAAAAAAAAAAAAAAGCACGTACCCGCGGGGATTCGAACTCATGACTCGCAAAACATTTGCGGAGGATTCCTAGCGCCTCAGACCGCTACGCCACGAAGCGGGACACGAATGCCTTGCTAATATAGGGTATATATTGTACAACCGGTTTACACTTTTATTTAGTTTTGGCATTTCAAGCCGCTTAGGTGACTATTTGTTGTACTGCGATCGTGCAGTAAGCGTCGCCCGAGTTTCCACAGTAGCTCACGTCTAGCCATTGCATTTCGTAGACGGAAAAGCGTTCGCAGATGCGTAGTCGTGCTGCTGACCGCTGTGCTTGTTCGCCCAGCGCAAAAAAGTGCTTCCCGCGCCCTAGTTTTACGCTGTACGGTAAAAATATCAGTTGATTTTATTGGCTTAGTACCTAGATTGACTTCGCTGACTCTTCTCCCGCCTTCAAGAGGCCTTATATTTTCCTACTGGCGTACCAGTCAGCGAAGCGTCGCATGTGCAGCGCTTGTGTGAAGCGACCTTGACTTGGAGCTAGATACAGTGTACAAACAAACCAAGTAAAGAAAGGCACATTCTTCCATTCACAAACGTGTCCTGGCTTCGTTTCAACTAAGCGAACGAATTGCGACCAAGCAATTTTTTTTAACCTCCTTGATTGCGACGACCCGCCGGCGGCCGGCGGCCGAAACGCTGGGCCGACTGGCTCTGTCGGCCGGGGAGCCGTGCAGTAGCGCTGCCGTGGCGCAGCCAATTGCCAGCTCATCCCCTCCTGACGTCACACGAAAACGCCACAGAAAATGGGCGAGCGTAAAGAGAGGAGGACAGCGTTTTCGAATTAGTTTTTTTCTACTAAATAAAATCGCGTAAACGTGCCTAGAGTGGTCGAAACATGGCCTGGGGACTCCGGACTACAATTTGCGCTAGTAATCCCGCAATGTTTACATATCACTTCAGTGTCCCTTTAAGCCTGTTCGCATGTATTCCTGTGCCATATACGAAAACGTATTTCGGGTGCGCCTATTTTGCGTGCTGTTAATGAGAGACGGCACCAACTGTCCAAGAGCTTAGCTAAAGTTACCTCAATTTTCCAACATGTCTTGTTTTTTACCTTGGAACTTTAGCATGCAAAGTAAGCATGCTGTTTAGTGCGCAGCGTGAAATACATAGAAAAATGCCGCTGAGCGGCAGATGAATTAGAATTTCGTTCACGCGGAAACTATGATTATCTAAAGGTGTCCGCGTCCAGAATGGTACGTAGACACAGGTGGCGCTGGCTAAGGTAAAAAACTGAAGAGAAAGCCATGTAAAGACCTATCAGCTGCGGAAAGAAAACCCCCGGAATTTCGCAGGGAATTCTTTGCAAACCTGGCGAGGAAAAATTGCTAAGAATAGCGAAATTCTGAACCTACAAATAAGAATTTTTCTCCTCAGTGGGGAATATCACTGGTACGTCATAGACTTGGCAAACTGAATTCAAGGTGGAAGGGATAACACCAGCTTGTGCTGCTTTCGCTGTTAGCTCTAAGGTTCGAGGAGCATTAAACGGAAATTCCCACATTACGTTCAACATTGATACAATTCATGCCTTTTGTTGCGTATGGGAAGGCGTCCCCGAGTCGAGGTCCGTCGCCTTGGACATGCGTGAGGTAGTGTGGTGAAGCGAGCGACCAGCCGGTGTTGCTACGTTGATGATAAAGACAAGAAGACTAAGGCAATTTTTACTCGTTCACTGCACGGCGAGAGATGAGCCGAAGCCAGGGAAAAACAACACCCTGACGGGCCAGGTTACAGTACACGACTCGAGTAGAGTGACAGCATTCATTCACTGCTCCAACAGGAATGACGTTCAGTACTTGGGGAGTCGTATTTGTATCCAAATTTCGAACGATAAAACAAGCATTCCCTCTAGTTTTTGCACACAGCGAGTGCAGTACAGACACGCACAACATTTTTTTAGAGCTCTATGGCGGTTGGTAGTAGAGCGGACGCTGAGTCCGAGAGAGGAGAGAGAGGAGGTCTCCACAACGGTAGCCGCGTCCTTGAGACGTGTCTCTACATGCCTCGTCTGCTTCTGCCCAAGTTTGAATAACGCATACAGAGAGGCGCCAGTGATCCGGACTTTCCCACAGGCATGTAGCGGCGTGTTTGGCTACGTCGGCTGCAAGGCTGAGTCATCCTCACAGAGGCGCCTACTCGAAAGGCGCACGTAGTTGATGCTTCACGAGATTACAGAAAAGCGCTCCACGAAGCTTGAAGCACTGCGGAGCGATGATTCATAACACTTTCAATCCGTATATTGTTTTCGTTTTATTCACGTGTTTTCCAAATTCATTTTGATCACGTTTTCTATTTTCTCGCATTTGGGAATATTAACAAAATTATTATGCCGGCCAGATACAATTTATCCACATCGTTAAAGAGGCAACTTACTAACACACACAAATATGTATCTTGATAGATTTAACAAAATGCAAAAACACGGTGAGCTGCGAAGCGGCGGCCACGAATGATGTGTTATGGCCTGCAGCCTAAACTCGAACGGGCTCGCGTGGACTGCGCTTTTGGGGTTATGATGTCACGTGCGTGTATAGTGTTCCATTCTTGTGGCAGTAGCCGTCACGGCAGATGGATAAGTGGAGGGGTAACCGTGTCTGCAATGTTTTCAGCGCACTTTATCGTCACTGGTCTGTATTGACTTCACTCATATTAACAGAAAACTGCAATGAGTTTGTTATATCACAGCCAGGAAGGGAACACGGACCGACACAGAGCGGACTACCGACGCTAAAAGACATGCTTTAACAAACCACCTTTCACGAGATTTTCAGAAACATTCAACATTACGAAAGTGGATAGTCCACTTGATTATCTTATAAGTAGGACTGAAACGTTTAGAGATTTACACAGATAGAAAATCACAATGTAACATGCCCCTTTTCCTCTTGCAGATATAATAGTCGGTTTTATTTTCATTATGTATAAACCTAACGAATAACCATTAGAGCGAAACGAAGGTGTCCGCGTTTACAAGTTAATTCCCCGAGACATTTCTGGCATCCTTGCCAGGGTTTAGTAAAGGTTGAAAACTGTTTTCGCAACTTCTGTTTGATGAGTGTTGTGCAATGTGTAATAGGGTAATTACTTCGTCCAAAACGCTGCCTACTGTAGTTCATGGGTTTTAAATTCGACCTTTCCAAAGTTAAAATTACTTTTTCTTGTATTATATAGAAAATGAAGTAAAATTCAGGCATGGGAATTAAGACATAGTTTACGAACCAACACACGGCGAACAGTTAGCGCACCAGTCTAACACAGATATGCAGAATTGGAAAACTGAGGCAAGCAAACGCACACATCCTAAAGAGTCAGCCACTCCAGTGGATCACGCTTCGCAACATGAACTCCATACACCGCCTGCTCCCGAGAAATGTAGTTCCTTGGCCTAAGCCCTGAGCGATTCTGAATGCCGGTTTAATCATGCGCCCCTGCCACAAGCTAAACAGTCTTAGCGAAACAAAACGTATTAGGGTAGCCGATTAACATCTTCAAAATGTAAGAAGCAATTTGCGTAGGGAGTGATGTCAGCGTCCTTCGAAAGTGTCCGTTGAGAAGCTTCTCAGAAAAACAACGCGTACGCCGCCACACCATTCAATGGTCTATAGTCACTGGTTCATTGCCATACCAACGTGATGGGACATCAACGCACTTGCGCATAGATGCAGTACAGCCAATGTAAATGTGTATAAGGCAGTAATATTTTCAAACTTGTAAGATAAACCGGCGCGCGTGAAATATCCTACAGTCTCAGGTTAGTGCTCGTTTCAAGGTTGAGCGAAGTTTGGTGCCTCACTTTGGCGGCATTGTTTGGTTCCTCACTTTATAGACATAATTGTGACAGTTAGTTTAATTACTCAAAACCAACCACACGTCAAGTAGTGCTAGCGAACTCACCGAGTGACTGAACTTGTGCACATTCTAAAATAGCGAAATTAAATATTTAGAAAGCATTGTAGGCTTGTGTTCCGCTGTAATTGCCGAAAAAAAATTGTTCTCGCGTTACTCATTCTGAGGCAATCTTATACATGTCTTCAATAATACCCCTGTCAAACGTGCCTATTTAAGTGCACTTCCGCCAAGCGCACTAGGGCTTTCCAAGTGACACTTAGGCTGCGCGCTGCTGAACAACAAAATAAAGTTCCCTTGGCTGTGATTTCAGTGACGATAGCCGGCGTAAATATTACGCAAAATTACTTGGACATTCCCCCTTTTATCACGTGAGGAATAATGTAAACATTTCGTTGTGTTTGCATTGTTTAAAATTGCAATCGGCGCCTCGCACAAGAATACAAAATACAGAGTGGGGACGGTGACCGAACACCGGCGCTGATATCTTCCCTGTTATTCACTGTGCAGTGAATGACAGCAGCATTATTGTTTGGAGGAAATTATCTGAAAGCGTTGAATACAACAGAAATAGGGTGAAGCAGGAACAGAATCACAGGGCCACAAGAAACGTACTACAACGAGAACTGCTGCCATTTAGCAAAACATCCACGAGGCGGCGCTAGCACGTTTTTGAGAGGGAGGTTATTTTGTTATTTTTCGTCGCTGCTTCAATTTTTGTAATTGTAAATAAGCAATATATCTATAATTAACTTGTAACGCTACTTATTATCATAGGGAGGTTATTTTGTTATTTTTCGTCGCTGCTTCAATTTTTGTAATTGTAAATTAGCAATATATCTATAATTAACTTGTAACGCTACTTATTATCATCTAAGCGATCGCGGTTTTAGGCTAATTTTTCCGATTTTCGGACTTCTGTTTACGAGATTACTCACTCGGCGAGCTGGCTGTGGTAAAGTGTGTTTGGGGACCACACTCAGCTTAAAGTGCGTTCCTTGTAAAGTGTCATTCGCGTTTGCCGTTTAGCTGCTCCCGAGTGACATTTTAGCCGAGTGCACTCTGTGTTAGTGCACTTAAATAGGCACGTTTGACAGGCGTGTAACATACGGTTATTGTTCAAACTTGTTCGCTGGTTGGATCTGCAAGCAACGGTCCTGGAACACTAACTTTCGCCGCAATTACAGGGGGTACACAAGCCGTGTTCACCCTTCCCTTTAGGCTTTGCAAGAAAAAAATGGCGCCTCCCCCGTGCAATTGGGCGGTCTGGTTGGATGCTAATATCGCGAAACAACGGGGCAACTAATTTATATGCATCTTTTAATACTAGTCTTGCAGAGATTTACCTAGTCATGCAGCATGAACGGCGTGGACATGGAACGCGTGTCGTGTTTGGTCATGTTCCGGATGAAGTGGCTGGAGCTCGCAGTTTGGTTTAAGGAATGTTGGTCTTGCAAATGGCTAATGTATGGGGAATACGTACGCCACTCGATCGGTTACGGGTTTTTCGATGCTACTCGTGGCAGCTCTGAATGCTTTTTGATTGTTATCCTGAGATGTTTGTGGCGGGTTAACAAAACTGAATTTGACCTGGATGTTTTAATTCGAGTCAACTTGTTGATGTTTTTTTAAGATTTGACACCAAGCTACAACAAAATCCAAACACGTACTATACAAACATGTCAAGGAAATCATGAACTGACGTATCGTGAGTGCTTCTGCAGAGGCTGAACTGGCCTTCACAAATTCTATCATCGCACTTTGGGGCGACTTCACGGCCGTTTCAGCTCACTAGACGTTCTGTCTTCTCAAATCTGCTTGTCAAACATAAGGCATTTTGAAAACAATATATTCTCTTGTAAGTGTAAGTCAATAAACCAATGCCAGTATAACATATACAGCAGTGACACATTGACAGATGTTTTTATTGCCGAATTATTTGATACAGAACGTGCTTCCTGTTCGTAAATGTGCAGTGAATTTCAAGACACTTTACAGTACAAGCACTCATGCTGGCTCACGAGGCTTTCAACATTAAATGTCATAAAACATCTTTGGAACTAATTACCAATGAGCGTTCTGCTACAAAAACTGAACAAAATGGTTACTACGGAACTCCAGGCGAATAAGTACACAAAATTCACTTTCTTCCATATTACCGGTGCTTAAAAATATGAACGGCGAAAGCCGTGACAGCCTCCTTCTTAGAAAACTCGTCGTTGCTGCTCTCGTCATTGTTGTTAGTGTCTGGAAAAAAAACTGACGCCCGCCGTAAAATACCCGTGTGCAATTCCGTGGCGTTTGCACTACGATATGTACAGTAGCAGCCCTGTTCTCTACAATCTCTGCTATCTTTTTCGAACGAATTCGGTGGTCATTAAAATACGGTAAAATGATTTTCTTTTGATGGCGCGAAGCGTACTAGAAAAACTTTGCCGACGTTACACGCTCCATGCCTAGTGCAAAAGTTGCTTTTGTGGATCCTTTCTGGGTGGAGCATACACAATTCATGGAATATAATGGAAATCATATCATTTGACGGCAATTTGCCTACTTTACAAAATCCATAATACTACGAAATGAAATTGTGAAAGCGGTAGATTTCTGCGTGACTATTCACACCTGACCATGATAGCACGTGAGCGAAACGCGGGCCGAGTAGCCTTGCCTAACACTCATCCGAGGGAAGCTAAGGCGGCCATCTGTCGGCTTGCTGACGCCATTGCGTCATCGGATGGAGAGACCGACGAAACAAAAGGAAAGAAAGCAACCTCTAGCAGAAAATAGACGATGTAAGTCTTTTGCGAAAACAGGCGATAAAACAACCAAAGCTGGAAAGGCGACGGGTAGTCAATTCACCAATAAAGAAGTTTTTCAAAAGTGCCAACAAGACTTTACCCTGCAAACCATTTCAGCTGACTTACGTGCCCCAAAGAAGTCTGTAATGTCTGTCTCACAAATTGTAGGAATTGCAGAGGGTACTTTACAGAAAAAACATCGCGCCTCGTATGCAACGTTCTACGGAAACGCGAACTCCTGTCCAATTTGGCGTTGAATACAACCACGCCAAGAGTTAAGTATCGCCTCTCCATGTTCTTGGTGACTGATGGAGACAAAATAATGATTTTCATTTGATGCGCGAGTGGAGAGGACGATCTCGACTCGCTCCGATGACCGAAGACCGATGCTTGAAGCGGGTGAGGGATGAGCACTGCCTTTCTTGCTGGACATTAGGTTTATTTACACTATTTACATTACTCCAAGTTTAAATCAGGTCAGAATGACGGTTACATTGTCACTCTGCCCACAGCAGCCTGTTCGGCCGAGATCTATACGGAACTAGATCCCCTCTCGACCGACCCTGGAAAAAAACCCAACACTCCGGGTTTGATACAAAAAACCCCGCCTCCAAAAAAGACGGCGTTCAAGAAAGAGTGAAAACCCTTTCAAAACAATTAATACAAACCATTGATTGGCCACAGAAACCAGCCAATGAGACGCATGTCCCCTCCTGTGGTCACGTGACCAAACACAGTATCTTATGCATTCATAGCACGTTTCCCACGCACTTTGTTGCAACGGACCAGCAAGTGCAACTGACCGCGCGGAGTGGGCACACCATTTTGTTGAACGGGGTGGCATCTGCTCAACAGCCAAGCCAAAGGCTTAGAGCGGTCTTCACCTGGCTAACCTCTTCCCGCGTCCTCGCCTTGGCACCTTGCCTGTGCGCGCGCTGGGACAAAGAGGTAGTCGTTGCTAAACCCCTCCAAGACTAAGGGGCGCCGCCGCCCGCCTGAACAGCCCACGGGAAGAGACGCTGCAAGCCGAGGCGACCGTCTTGAATGCGAACGACCCGTCAACAAAAAGCGCCAACGCCGGCTTCCTAAATCCTCAAAAACCGAACGACCGTATACCAACAGAGGTATTAGGGCGAAGCACCCCGTCCTTTCCTACAGAAAAGGGAGGGACACAAAGCATGCTCTCAGCGGCTCCGAACTTGGCATCCGTGCTGTTGCATGAAAGGGACACGGGTTGCAGTCACAAGTGAAGGCGACGCCAATACATGAGCCACCGGCGGCATTCATTAATGAAATGAGTAGCCCGAACTTAACACCTCCGCGCTAAGAAGGTTGTCCGTACACTAGCCAAGGCAAATATAAATGGTAGCGAAGCTTCACGGCGAAATTCTGTTCAGAACCTATTACCAGTGACATCAGCATGGGGGCTTATGGGAGTGGCGATTGAAGCGCGACTAGGTGAGTCGGGAACAAACACTAGTAGCAAAAATCCAAGTTTTGTTCAACAATAAAACAACATTTATATTTTACGAACGATATTTATTTTTAAATCAAATTTATTTAGGCAGAGTGTGTAAATAATTTATGAAAATGCTGTTCATTCTTAAAAACCTTTTTTGTAGCGCTCTCTGAAAAATTGCACATGTCATTGCTCTGTGATGCAGTCCTTGTAGTGTTCGGTAAGGCGCTCCGAAAGTTCGTCTGCTGTGAAACGCCCCTCGTGTGTTTTGGTGGTGCGCATGCGCATTCGTTTTTTTTTTTTGGTAATTTAGTGTGCACTTAATTTTTGCTGTGCGTGGAGTGGCGAGGTGCGTTGGATCATCGGTGAACACGTTTAGTACCTTGCCCGGTGGGCACGGTGAACTACGGGACGAAGCTGCCAACGGTTGGAGCGGAGCGCTTTCCTCGGTACCTACGGAAACGATGTGCTGTAAACGGTTGCAACAGCAACTTGCGTACGCCTGGCATATTACTGCACCATTTTCCTCTCATTTCCTCAGGTAACGCGAAACTATAGTAAATACGTGCACGGGGGTTGTGTAAGGGGACGTGGTGGTGCTTCGAAAAAAAAATGGGTCTAAAGCTTACTAAAAATTACTAAAGCTTATTAAAATGGGTCTAAAATTACTCCAGGACTTCTCAGCGTAGTACCACTCGAATTTAAACGAGTCGCTTGAACTGTTGCATTACAACGCTTAAAGGGCTCGTTGCTTCCAGCACTTGTATGCGCAAGAATTATTTCTATCGCAGTACTGTGGTGTGCTTCTCCGTGCTGCGCTGCTGCCAACTCTTTCCTGCTTTGTGCTTATACATTCTGCCGTCGCTTTCGTTTGAATTGATCTATTTTTCCTCTCTTTACTTATCTGTTGCGACACTTGCCTAATAATGCAACCAGGAAATTGCAGGCGTGAATGCTGAGTGAACTTCTGTAGAAAACCATGTCTACTTGATAAGACGCCCGGGAC
>CM023452.1:117372247-117564930 GCA_013339765.2 Haemaphysalis longicornis | reverse complement strand
AAATGCCGCTGAGCGGCATGAATTAGAATTTCATTCACGCGGAAACTATGATTATCTAATGGTGTCCGGTCCAGAATGGTACGTAGACCAGGTGGCGCTGGCTAAGGTACAAAACTAAGAAAAAGCCACGAAAAGACCTATCAGCTTCGGAAAGAAAACGCCGGGAATTTCGCAGGGAATTCCTGAGAAACCTGCGAGGAAAATGCTAAAATGGGAATTTCTGAAGCTACAAATAACAATTTTTCTCCTCAGTGGAGAATATCACTGATACGTCATGGACTTCCCAAACTGAATTCAAAGTGGAAGGGATAACACGAGCTTTTGCTGCTTTCACTGCTAGCTCTAAGGTTTAAGGAGCATTAAACGGAAATTCCCACATTACGTTCAACATTGAGACAATTCATGCCTTTTCTTGCGTATAGGAAGGCGTCCCCGAGTCGAGGTCCGTCGCCTTCGACATGCGTGTGGTAGTGTGGTGAAGCGAACGACCAGCCGGTGTTGCTACGTTGAAGATAAGGACAAAGAAGTCTCAGACAATTTTTACTCGTTCACTGCATGGCGAGAGATGAGTCGAAGCCAGGGAAAAACAACACCCCGACGGGCCGGGTTACAGTACACGACTCGAGTAGAGTGAGAGCATTCCTTCACTGCTCAAGCAGGAATGACGTTCAGCGCTTGGGGAGTCGAATTTCTATCCAAATTGCGAACGATAAAACAAGCATTCCCTCTAGTTTTTGCACACAGCGAGTGCAGTACAGACACACACAACATTTTTTGAGAGCTCTGTGGTGGTTGGTAGTAGCGGCGCACGCTGAGTACGAGAGAGGAGGTCTCCACAACGGTAGCCGCGTCCTTCAGACTTGTCTCTACATGCCTCGTCCGCTTCTGCCGAAGTTTGAATAACGCATATAGAGAGGCGCTGTGATCCGGACTTTCCCAGGTATGTAGCAGCGTGTTTGATACGTCGGCTGCAAGGCTGAGTCATCCTCACAGAGGCGCCTCCTACTCGAAAAGCGCACATAGTTGATGCTTTCACGAGAACAGAAAAGCGCTCCACGAAGCTTGAAGCACTGCGGCGCGCTTATTCATAACACTTTCCATCCGTATTTTGTTTTCGTTTTCTTCACGTGTTTTCCAAATTTACTTTGATCACGTTTTCTATTTTCTCGCATTTATTAATATTACCAAAATATTATGCCGGCCAGATCACTTTCATCCACATCGTTAAAAAGGCACCTTACTAACACACACAAATATGTATCTTGATATATTTAACAAAATGCAAAAACACGGTGAGCTGCGAAGCGGTGGCCATGAATGATGTGTTATGGCCTGGAGCCTAAACTCGAAAGTGCTCGCTTGGACTGCGCTTTTGTGGTTGTGATGTCACGTGCGTGTATGGTGTTCCATTGTTGTGGCAGTAGCCGTCACGGCAGATGGATGAGGGGAAGGCTAACCGTGTCTGCAATGTTTTCAGCGCACTTTATCGTCAGTGGTCTATGGTGACTTCACTCATATTAACAGAAAACTACAATGAGTTTGTTATATAACAGCCACGAAGGGAACACGGACCGACGGGGAGCGGGATACCGACGCTGAAGGACATGCTGGAACAAACCACCTTTCACGAGATTTTCAGAAACATTCAACATTACGAAAGTGGATAGTCCACTTGATTATCTTATAAGTAGGACTGAAACGTTTATAGATTTACACAGATGGAAAATCACAATGTAACGTGCCCCTTTTCCTCTTGCCGATATAATAGTCGGTTTTATTTCCATTATTTATAAACCTAACGAATAACCATTAGAACGAAACGAAGGTGTCCTCGTTTACAGGTTAATTCCCCGAGACATTTGTGACATCCTTGCCAGGGCTTAGTGAATGTTGAAAACAGTTTTCGCAACTTCTGTGTGATGAATGTTGTGCAATGTGTAATAGGGTGATTACTTCGTCCTGAAACGCTGCCTAGTGTAGTTCATGGGTTTTAAATTCAACCTTTCCATTGTTAAAACTACTGTTTCTTGTATTATATAGAAAATGTAGTCAAATTCAGGCATGGGAAGTAAGACACAGTTTACGAACTAATACACGGCGAACAGTAAGCGCACCAGTCTAACACAGATATGCAGAATTGGAAAACTGAGGCAAGCAAACGCACACATCCTAAAGAGTCAGCGACTCCAGTGGATCACGCTTCGCAACATGAACTGCATGCACCGCCTGCTCCCGACAAATGTAGTTCCTTGGCTTAAGCCCTAAGCGATTTTGAATGCCGGTTTAATCATGCGCCCCTGTCACAAGCTAAACAGTCTTAGCGAAACAAAACGTATTAGTGCAGCCGATTAACATCTTCAAAATGTAAGAAGCAATTTGCGTAGGGAGTGATGTCAGCGTCCTTCGAAAGAGTCCGCTGAGAAGCTTCTCGCAAAAACAACGCGTACGCCGCAACATCATTCAATTGTCTATAGTCACTGGTTCATTGCCATACCAACGTGATGGGACATCAACGCACTTGCGCATAGATGCAGTGCAGCCAATGTAAATGTGTATAAGGCAGTAATATTTTCAAACTTGAAAGATAAACCCGCGCGCGGGAAAAACTACAGTCTCAGGTTAGCGGTCGTTTAAAGGTTTATCGAGCTGAGCATTTTTAGGTGCCTCGCTTTATAGACGTAATTGTGACAGATAGTTTAATTACTCAAACCCAACCGCACGTCGAGTATGGCTAGCGAACTCCCCGAGTGACTGAACTTGTGCACGTTCTAAAATAGCGAAATTAAATATTTAGAAAGCACTTTAGGCTTGTGTTCCGCTGTAATTGCCGAAAAAAAATTGTTCCCGCGTTATTCATTCGGAGGCAATCTGATACATGTCTCAAATAACACCCGTGTCAAACGTGCCTATTTAAGTGCACTTTCGCCAAGTGCACTCGGGCTTACCAAGTGACACTTAGGCTGCGCGCTGCTAAACGACGAAATAAAGTTCCCGTGGGGGTGAATTCAGGGACGGTAGCCGGCGTAAATATTAAGCAAAATTACTTGACATTCCCCCTATATACCACGTGATGAATAATGTAAACATTTCGTTGTGTTTTCATTGTTTAAAATTGCAATCGGCGCCACGCACAAGACCACAAAAAACAAAAGTGGGGGCGGCGACCGAACACCGGCGCTGATATCTTCACTGTTATTACCTGTGCAGTGAATAACAGCAGCATTGTTGTTTGGATTAAATTATCTGAAAGCGTTGAATACAACAGAAATAGGGTAAAGCAGGAACACAATCACAGGGCCACAAGAAACTACCAACGAGAAAGCTGCCATGGAGAAAAACACCCACGAGGCGGCGCTAGCATGTTTTTGAGAGATAGGTTACTTTGTTATTTTTCGTCCTTGCTTCAATTTTTGTAAAAGTAAATTAGCAATATATCAATAATTAACTTTTAACGTTACTTATTTCCATCTAAGCGCTCGCGGTTTTAGGTTAATTTTTCCGATTTTCGGAATTCTGTTCACGATATTACTCCCTCGGTGAGCTGGCCCTGGTAAAGTGTGTTGGGGACCACACTCGGCTTGAAGTCCGTTCCTTGTAAAGTGTCATACGCGTTTTCCGTTTAGCTGCTCCCGAGTGACATTTTAGCCGAGTGCACTCTATGTAAGTTCACTTAAATAGGCCCGTTTGACAGGCGTGTAACATACGGTTATTGTTCAAACTTGTTCGCTGGTTGGATCAGCAAGCAACGGTCCTGGAACACTAACTTTCGCCGCAATTACATGTGGTACACAGCCCTTGTTCACCCTTCTCATTAGGCTTTGCAAGAAAAAATGGCGCCTCTCCCGTGCAAATGGGCGGTCTGGTTGGATGATAATATCGCGAAACAACGGGGCAACTAATTTATATGCGTCTTTTATTACTAGTCTTGCAGAGATTTACCGACTCATGCAGCATGAACGGCGTGGACATGGAATGCGTGTCGTGTTTGGTCACGTTCCGGATGAAGTCGCTGGAGCTCCCAGTTTGCTTTAAGGAATGTTGGTCTTGCAAATGGCTAATGTATGGGAAATGCGTACGCCACTCGATTGGTTACGGGTTTTTCGATGCTACTCGTGGGAGCTCTGAATTGTTTTAAATGCAGAGCATTTCTTTACCTCACGATGTCATCCGGCGTTGGCGTGCCCCGGCGTCCGGAACAGCTGTTCCAGGTGCGCCAAGTCCCCCACTCCTCCTCGCCTGCTCTCCGCTGCTCCTCGCGTGTTCTCTGCGTGCTCGGATCGCGTTCAGCAACAGGTGGGGCGCGCATGCGCCGTAGTTTGGCGCGGGAGCAACAACAGTTGTGGCGTGGTCGTGACGTGGTTGTGGCGCGGTCATGCCGTGATGGGACGGTTCTCGGCGTTCGCTCTCACCGTCAATTTCTTTCGAACCAGATAAAATCGGCTATGTGCGCCCTCCGAATATGCTCTGTATTTACCGTGCCCCTCGCGAGGGGGATGTTTTTAAAAGCCGTATCAACCTGCATTACACGATTAACATATCGTACAACACATCGTACGATACAACCATCGTACAACCATAGCAATAGGATGAAGCATCAATTATACATGAATATATGAAACAAAATACAAAAAATGTTTTTTACATTGTTATCCAGAGATGTTTGTGGCGGGTTAAAAAACTGAATTTGACCCGGATGTTTTAATTCGGGTCAGCTCGTTGATGTTTTTCAAGATTTGACACTAAGCTACAACAAAATCCAAACACGTATTATACAAACATGTGAAGTTCATCATGAACTGATGTATCGTGAGTGTTTCTGCGGAGGCTGAACTGGCTGTCACAAATTCTATCATCGCATTTTGGGGCGACTTCACGGTCGTTTCAGCTCACTAGGCGTTCTTTCTTTTCACGTCTGCCTGTAAACTTTGGCATTTTGAAAACAATATATTCTCTGGTAAGTGTAAGTCAATAAACCAATGCCAGTATAACATATACAGCATTGACACATTGACAGATGTTTTTATTGCCGAAATATTTGGTACAGAACGTGCTTCCTGTTCGTAAATGTGTAGTGAATTTCAAATGACTTGACAGTACAAGCACTCATGCTGGCTCACAAGGCTTTCAACATTAAACGTTATAAAACATATTTGGAACTAACAACCGATGAGCGGTCTCCTACAATAACTGAACAAAATCGTTACTGCGGAACTCCAGGCGAATAATTACACAAAATTCACTTTCTTCCATATTGCCTGTGCTGAAAATATGAACGGCGAAAGCCGTGACGGCCTCCTTCTTAGAAAACTCGTCGTTGCTGCTCTTGTCATTGTTATAGTGTCTGGCAAAGAAACGGACGCCCACCGTAAAATACCCGTGTGTAATTCGGTGGTGTTTGCACTACGATCTGTACAGTAGCAGCCCTGTTCTCTACAAACTCTGCTATCTTTTTTGAACGAATTGAGTACTCATTAAAATACCGTAGAATGATTCTCTTTTTGATGGCGCGAAGCGTAGCGGAAAAACTGTGCCGACGTTACACGCTCCAAGCCTAGTACAAAAGTTGTTTTTGTGGATCCGTTCTTGATGGAGCATACACAATTCATGGAATTAATGAGAATCAAATGCTTTGACGGCAATGTGCCTTCTTTACAAAATTCAGAATACTATGAAATGAAATTGTGAAAGGGTAGATTACTACGTGTCTATTGACACCTGGCCATTATAGCACGTGAGCAAAACGCGGGCCGAGTAGCCTCGCCTAAAACACATCCGAGGGAAGCTAAGGCCGCTGTCATTTGGCTTGCCGGCGCAATTGCATCATGAGACAGAGAGACCGACAAAAACCAAGGGAAAGAAAGCAACCTCTAGCAGAAAATAAACAATGTAAGTCTTTTGCGAGAAGAGACGATGAAACAACCGAAGCGGGCAAGGCGACAGGAAGTCAATTCACCAATAAAGAAGTTTTTTGAAAAGTGCCAAAAAGACTTTACCCTGAAAACCATTTCAGCTAAATTACGTGCCCCAAAGAATTGTGTATTGTGTGTCTCAGTAACTGTAGGAATTACAGAGCGTACTTTACAAAATAAAACATCGCGTCTCGTATGCACCGTTCTAAGGAAACGCGAACTCTTGGCCAATTTGGCCGTTAATACAACCAAGCCAAGAGTTAAGTTTCGCATCTCAATGTTCTTGGTGACTGATGGAGACGAAAGTATGATTTTCATTTGATGCGCGAGTCGAGACTTGCTCTGATGACCGTAGACCGATGCTTGAAGCCGGTGAGGGATGAGCACTGCCTTCTTTGCTGGATATTATGTTTATTTACAATATTTACATTACTCCAAGTTTAAATGAGGTCAGAATTACGGTTACATTGTCACTCTGCCCGCAGCAGCCTGTTCGGCCGAGATCTATACTTAACTAGATCCCCTCTCGACCGACCCTGGACACAAACCCAACACTCCGGTTTTGATACCGAAAACACCGCCTCCAAAAAGGGGGCGTTCAAGAAAGAATGAAAACCGTTTCAAAACAATTAATACAAACCATTGATTGGGCACAGAACCAGCCAATCAGACGCATGTCCCCACCTGTGGTCACGTGACCAAACACACTACCTCATGCACTCATAGCACGTTTTCCACGAACTTTGTTGCAACGCACCAGCAAGTGCAACCTAAACTCACTGACCGCGCGGGTTGGACACACCATTTTGTTAAACGGGGTGCCATTTGCTCAACAGCCAAGCCAAAGGCTTGGAGTGGTCTTCGCGCGGCTAACCTCTCCCCGCGTCCTCGCATTGACACCTTGTTTGCGTGCGCCCCGGGACAAAGAGGGAGTCATTGCTAAACCCCTCCAAGACTAAGGGGCGCCGTCGCCCTCCTGAACTGTCCACGGGAAGAGACGCTGCAAGCCCAGGCGACCGTCTTCGATGCGAACGACCCGGCAACGAAGAGCACCAACGCCGGCTTCGCAAATCCTCAAAATCCGAGCGACCGCACACCAACAGAGGTACTAGTGCCAAGCACCCCCGTCCTTTGCCACACAAAAGGGAGGGACACAAAGCATGCCCTCAGCGGCTCCGAACTTGGCGTCCGTGCGGTTGCATGAAGGGGACACAGGTTGCAGTAACAAGTGAAGGCGTCGCCGATACATGAGCCACCGACGGCTTTCATTAATGAAATGAGTAGCCCGAAGTAAACACCTCCGTACTAAGAAGGTTGTCCGTAGACTAGCTGTACGTACAACATGAACTCTGACTGCATGTTGAGTCATACTGCAGAGTAAGAAATAAACAATACACACTCAAGCAGTTACACGAGTCGTGCGCGCAACCTCCCTGTAATAGGCACGGTAATAACAATCTCCGTCTATTAAGAAATTACCACATTACTACGGCACACACCAACGCTACCAACCCTAACAGTCGGCCAACTGCACTAACAACAGATACCACACGGTACCCTTAGTGCCTTGGCCTAGCCGTGGCTTGCGCAACATCAAACAATAAACGAAAGCGCTCAAACTACAGGGCCCGTGAGAACAAACTCGTGGCACCCTCTGTCATTGAAGGCAACAAACCCCACGAAGGGTATAAATGTTCAAACTTGACAACTCAAGGAATGACGCCGTTTACTCTTAAACGCTCAGCGATTGCAGGAACATTGTTTCACTCTAAAGAAACAGACACCCAAACAAACCCAAACGCACAAAATTAGGCTAGTCCTGTACCAGTAACAAAACGTTTAAAGAAAGTTATCTTCACGCACGTGCGGACGCCGGTTTTTTCAGAATGCGAAACAGATTGTTCATCCCGGTTGCGGTTCACTTGCTGTCCACATGCGACGTACTGACAATTCATTTTTCAGTTCTTAAGACACGAGTTCGCAGACAAGCGCCACAAGGGGCCCCACTTACACATTCCATATCCCACCATGACCACATGCCAACGAACGCAAATAATGAGATACACTCGCCTTTGGGTCCTGAGGTAAACTCCCTATCGCGCTGTAACAGCGGCTCCAAGACAGCGTTAAGACCGCCAAGCGGCGCTACTCGCAAATCACACGCCTTACAACAGCTGAACGCAACCAACACATGCACACACACAAAAAAACTAACAAGGGGGAGAAATACAGTACAGGTAATACTACCAATAATTCTCATCTGAGCTATCCTTCCGCACCCAGAGAAAAACACGCTAAGTGTGCGCCAAAAAGCACTGACCCGTTCTGTCGACACTGCACACTGTTAAGCGCCACCCCCGCCTCCCCTTTCAACGCCGACACACACCGACCGCCGCACGGAAGCCGATTCCTTTTCATGCGCCACCAGCTGATTCTACGAAAACCCTGGTTTGGCTCGCGGTGTCCTATGCTCCCGCAGGAAATTAACACCCTCCGCTGCCGTAGGGCGTACGACCATGTCGCACCTGCGCTGCCACAACTGCCCCCCGCCTTCCGAGTTCTTTGGCCCGTCGGAATCGACCCACGCGCAACACTCCGCGGACCACTGCGCATTCATGCTTCGCGCACGCAAGCTCCACAATTGGGTCCGCCGTTCCGCTGCCCTTGCATGACCCCTCCGCTTTTCTGCCTCCTCTGAGATGAGCATGCTTTCTACTGCTTTGCTCGATCTCTGCATTAGCTGATCCACGAGGGGCTCCTCGCGGTCTGGCCGCGGGATCTGTCGGCGTATGGGGCGGTTCTACTCACTACACAAAACTGCCCGGCCTCGGCAACAGATAGCTGTACATTGCCCGCCTCCACAGAAAGAATTACTGGAGCTGGGACAGCTGTCTCGCGCTGTCCCGTGATTTACATCTGTCGCTGTGGGAATGCTAAGGGGTTCCTAACAACTGGAGTAGTTTGAGGCCCCTCAACTGCATTCCCACTCTCCTCATCCTGTGGTATTCGAAACGCCCATGAGGGGACGAAAAGTGCCAAAACATTGGTATGCTCTTCTAGTTCACCAATCCTGCGAAGCTACGCTTTTTCGTCAGCAATTTCTTCTGTTCCTTTGGGCTAATTGAGCACTCAGCTCCTCAGCCGTCCATTCGGACGGGGTACCCGCACCCCGGTTACTCGCTAACCTGGCATTTTGTAAAGCTTGCTGAGCATTTGTTGAGAACTAGTTCAGACCTCAACTCCTCGATCTCGAGCACAATGGCACTAATCTTCCGGCCGGTGCCGCGACATCCCGTTAGCATAGTGGCCATGGTCGACCCGGAGAAAACAAATCAGGGCCCGTCAGTGCTGACTGCGTCATCATCATCCTCATCATAATAATCATCATCATCATCAGATGCGGAGCGAAAGCCACTTTCATATATCTCCAATTATTGCACTCCTGTGATAACTGCGACCAATTTATTCAAACAAACTTCTTGATCTCCTCAGCCCATTGAACTTTCGGGCGCCCCCTGCCGCGCTTCCCTTCTCTAGGGATCCACTCCGTTCCAATGAGCAACGATTGTTCTGCCTTTGCATTACATGCCCTGCCCACAGTCATTACTTGTTAATTTTCACGAATTACTAAGGCTACACGCACGACGTCGTGCGGACCATCCGGCATTGGCGATACGCACGACGCGACTTTTGTGCCACCCCGTGGCGAGTTTGTAAAACAAAAGGAATCATTTTTGCCGCACCGCGAGAAATCACTTCGTCCTATTTTCCGGCGCTACAGAGAATGTTAGTCTTCCACGATTTTTTTTAACTTCATTGCATACGTGATTACGGCCGTCAAAATAGGGGCACTCGCACACTGCCAATCGCTATTTTTAGTTTCAGTTTAACACCGGCGCAATGTCCTCGGCTGAACAATGGAAACTCACGCGTATGCTAAAACGTACGTCTTTTCCTAACGTTGGAGCCCCAAATAGTAGGAACTCGTTGTGGGTCCTTTCTCAGATCTCAAGACAAAATTCCAAACAGAGCAAGATTTTTCTCAACTTCAGAGAATATGCCTAACTGCAAGATAATGGTCAGACATCACCGCCTTTGCATTAATATTCTTCCTTGTTTAAAATTGGATACGACCTCAAACAGGGAACTTTGCCGTCACATGCTCTATCTGGTCCAGGAGTGGTAAATACACCTAAAGGGTATGGTCACCTTAGAAATGTTACTGGATAGTATAAATGCCTTCAGGCAGAGTGAGGTCATTTATGCACTAGGCGTTCAAACCTTGACCGAGAATACGGAAAATTTTTTGTACACCAAGAGAGATCTCATTAAACCAATCATTACAGTTGGGCTGCGCCCACTTGTCCACCTGAACAATGATGTTACCGAGCACCTGCTTGTCTTGTCCTCCCGGAGTCCTGATAGAAGCGACGAGATGAAGTGAAATTCAGACTGAAAACAACAAAAATTTTCAAATGGCAGGGCTTTACAAATATCGATGGTCGAATTATTCTGTGAGATATTTATCAGCGCCATTAAGAGCCCTGTTCTTGTGAATAATGTCGTCGTCTTTAAAATTGATATTTGGTGAAGTTATTGTTAGTGAAATAATGCTTCCTGTTGGCATAAGTTATAGCCTCTCGTTTCTTTAAGACAGAACCTGCGCTACAATTGACGTACTAAGTGCATAAATTTGAAGTTGACTGCTCAAAATGAGCTCCATTTGTCTTACGCGCTTGAAGCTGTTGTACGGACGTTGAGTTTTTATATGCAAGAAAATTCCGTTTATATGCTGAGTTCTTGGGAAGAACAACCGAATCAAAAATCTAGTTGTCAGGCCAACGTCATTTTATTGTGGCTGTAACACTCATCATTCTTACACATTGAAATAAAGCATGTAATCACATGAAGCTATCGCCATTTGATGTAATGCCTATATTTACAGCATATTTGCAGAACGCAGTATGAGGATGTTTGCCCAGTTTACCACTACACCTTGCACTACAACACCTTTATAACCAACATAAATATCATGAGACAATCCTCAGAGGGGCCCTGTGAAGATAAAATAAACTTTTGTTCAACTTTAAAGGACTAGTTCTTGATAACTCACTTTGATCCATTCTATCCACCTTGCACGTTTAACAATGGAAGTAACGTAACAAATAGTAAATATTTTCAAATTTCGCCCGGAAGTGGCGTAATGTGGGGTGTAGTGATTTAGTACAGGCCAGCTATAAAAACTACTTATGAGTAAGTGTGCGAACAGTTACTGGGCACCCGGAATTGTAAACACAGGGCTGTGCGCCCAATCGCCATGCAGCTACACCCAACTATACCCAATTACACAAGATATATGAACGCCCTCACTGTACACTAAAGAACGACTCGGTTATATGGATCCAATTGAAGGCTGATAATGAGGCAGTTTTAAAAAATATGTGTTTTGGTAATTAAAAGTCGCTTAGGGAACCTTGTACTTATGTCGCCTAAATAAGAAAGCATTCTCTTCGTAGCGAAAAAAATGTGCATGCTTACACGTGTAATATGTATACACCACCGAACAATTGTTCTGAAAGAGGGATTGACAGTTGTGAAAAGGAACACCCGAGAGGCAGCCCATGGAACACCTTCACCTGAATGAAATTAAAATGAAATTGGGGGTATGGAGTAGGCAAGACATACAAACTAATCCCGCGCAAACTAGAAACCGGATATTTCGAAATATCGGTTATGTGGAATTTTTTGTGTCGTGTATTTACCTCCCGTTGGCGCAATGTATTTTGCCCCCCCCCGCCCCTTTATCTCAAAATGTCTTTTCGGGGAACCGCGGATATCTCGAAATGTAGGCGGAGAAGGCAAGGGACAAAGATCGCTATAGCACCTGATAAGGTCTCGGTTCTAACGCTTACTTTTACAACACGCCGAACGCGGTGGTGAACGGCTATTCCACGCTGTGTGTTCGCGATTCCGGAATGCTGCCCGACGCCTGCACCGTTGAAGAGAGCTGTGAACGATGCAGCTCATTAGCATGATGATTAGCATGATGATTAGCATCGGGGGTACCACAGGGTGCCACTCTGTCCCCACTTTTATTTCTAATTTATATAAATGATCTGCCAACTAACATAAAAGGTAAACTAAGACTTTTTGCCGACGATTGTGTCCTCTACTCTGCAATTAAAAGCCCCGACGATAACAGCACCCTGCAAGATGACCTTAACACTATCGCATTATGGTGCAATAATTGGCTCATGCCCCTTAACTTATCGAAATGCAAACTAATCTCATTCTCTCGTAAACGCTCCATCACCCACCACAGTTACAATATTAATGCTGTTCCCATATGCTCTGTAACATCGTATAAATACTTAGGCGTTCACATGTCACCATCATTATCATGGGAATTACACATCGACACAATCTGTTCCGAAGCATCAAGGACTCTTGGTTACCTCCAACGAAATCTAACATCCGCGGCCATAGAAATAAAAAAACTTGCTTATCTAACATTCGTGAGACCAAAACTTGAATACGCGTCATAATCTGGCATCCATCCCAAGCATATCTGACCACTAACCTAGAATCCATACAAAATCGCGCAGCTCGCTTTATCACCTCCCAATACTCCTCCGGTACCAGCGTCACATCTTTAAAACAGTCCATTTCCCTTCCGTCACTTGTATCGCGCCCTCATATCGCACGTTTATGCCTACTTCATGGGGCCTACTATCATCCAAAATCCAGGCATGAATTGTTTAAAACCAGCCCACCGCACGTCAGCGCGCCTAAATCACACACAGCCAATAGCACACTTACCCGGTCAAACATCGGCATTCACAAGTTCATTCTTTCCCAATGCAATAACCCTTTGGAATTCGCTACCCGGCAATATAGTATCATGCACTAACCGCGCATCTTTTCGAAACAAATTGGACGACCATTATCATCACTCCGAACATCAATGTTGAATTATAACATAGATCCTTACTACTTTGAACCTGCACAATTGTTCATGCTTGTCTTTCATTTTTCTGTGCTTTTATGTCTTATAACTGAACATGTGTATTTGGTAATTTGGTATTAGTTTTCTGTGATCTGCTTTTTTTTGTTGTTGTTGTTAGTTGTGCTGACTGATGCATGACAGTCACTATTTTTTTTCTTTCTTTTTTGTTGTCTTACCTATATGTATTTGCCCCCCCTTATGTAATGCCTTCGGGCCCTTAAGGAACTAATAAATGAAATGAAATGAAAAGCAGTATCGAGAAGTACCGACAACGACAGAAATGACAAAGATACTGCGCCTGCTTCGGAACGAGGTAGGTTGTAGCGGGGTCGACCAACGACTGATGTCATGTATTGAGCAGCTCGAGAAAACCTTTTTTTAATACCATATTACAATATTAAAAGGCGAGCATAACTGTTTTATTCCGCAAAAATAAAATTATTTTTCCCTCCAAACTTTTTTGCATTTAGTATGAAAGCAATGCTTGTGCAGTGCAGCCACTGTTACCAGCATTAGCTCTTATTTCCGTCATCTGGCCACCAATATCCAACAGTTCGCTGAACTGGAAACTCCGATAAGTTTGAAATTTTTAGGAGATTTTACAACGTAAAAACTTCAAACTAACATGGAATAATTGTGCTGCTTCCTAATAACATACACCGTGGGTGCAGTTACAGTGAAAAATGTTATTACCCTTTATTTATTTCTCCGTGCGTACGCCAAAGAAAACGACAAAATGAACCCGTCATTACCTGTAACAGCAGTACTACAACTGAATAATTGCTAACTGTGCGCTTTAAATACAGAAGGTAGTCTCAAATTATTTAAAAATATATATATATATATATATTTGAGCTAAAGCATCCCGAAAAACAGGAAAACTAAAATTCTGCTTCCAGGTGTGCCTCAAAGGCAGTTATAAGCAACACAGCAAAAGGCTCAAAGAAATCATTCTTGTAAATGTTGAAATATTAGTTTGTTTTTAATTTGTAGATTTGAATATATTTACAGGTACGACTTTAAACTTGTGCAGCAGAGTATACAGTGGGTCACGTTTGGAGGTAGAAATATTAGTTGAAAAAGGTCTTAGTTACTAAAGTTGTAGAAGCTCGTTGCACCTAACACAGTACAGTTACTAATTTTGCATCGTGTTCGAAGACTGTGTTACATGGAAACTGAAAGGATGATTTTTAGTTGTAGGACACTGCTGTTCTCCCTAGTCGCTGCTACGGGACATCTAGATGATAAACTAATTTTCACGCAAATAGTGTGCAAGTCAGGATTTCCCCTGCGTAGATAAGTGAACACTTTTGACATTGCTCATTCGAAGTGAAATATGAAAACATGTTTGGATCACAATTTTTATTTGTATCTTAGCTGTGGCGTGCGTGATGGGTTGACGCCAATAAAACCGTTTAGCGCTAAAATAGTTCCTTGGGTGGATCGTTATCTTGTTAAAATAAAAGCCCACTTAAATTTGCTTTAGGGACATAAAGCGATTAACCAGCTGCTGCCGGTCCAAAAAGACACTAAACGCAGAGCCGATGGGAAACGCAACGACACTAAATGGGCTGCATGGTGCTTAAGGGCATCTCCGGTAAGCGCGAAAAACTTCGCTGCAAAAACCGCCGAGTATGGCAATGGCAAACAAACCACGTTTGTTTTTCAATTGCGATTGAGCTTACTTCCTGGCCATTTGGTGAAAGAAATGTCAATAGCGCCAAACCTATAATTTAGCGAGCAAACACGGGGGTGTCTGTGTTTTAACGCGTCGTAGGTGTCTTAATTTCTGTGTAACACACAACCCAATTCGGTCAACTACTGGAGACACCATAGAGGTCGCTTTCGGCTGCTTTAGAGCCACGTGTAAACATCCCGCCAGCAGCAGGGACATTCCATCAGTAAGAGCGTGAAACCTATAGCATAGCGTGCACGCTCTCCCCCCCCCCATGTTTTCTACCTCTCCTCCCCGCACGAGCACGGATAAGCCGGCAAGCGCTTACGGCACCTCTCGGAGGACGGCGAAGGGTTCGACCACGCCTCACGTGGTTCCGCCCTTCGTCTTGTTTTTGCGAAGCTTTGCTCAACCTGCCTGTGTTGCGCCCCCAGTCAAAAGCCTGCTGCGAGCGCGACAGCCCTTTCGGATGCTTCTGGCCCTGGCTTCTACCAGGCATAGAGCGGCGAACGCGACCTGGACATCGGCGCTACTTCAGCTACTCGTCCCGTCTTGTGGCCGCTTTTTCATGGAAAACGAATGTACAGAAGGCTTATTTCAGGCATATCACGATGAAGGATACCTAGTGGTGGCTAGAATTCATGAAAAGGAACGATTGAAAGCCATCAGCACAGCTTGGATTCTGTGTCTGAACACAGGAAAACCTACCTTTGTCCGTGCGGTATGCGTCACACAGCATGTCTCGTCCTCTCTGCTGTATCGGAGGTTTGTAATTAGTCGTGGTCGATCGCATCTGGCACACTATGTTCCGATCACTGCCCTATCTTGTTAACTCCTGATAAGGCTACGCGCTCTAATGGTCGCATTGTTATGGTGAAGTGGATTCTCTTCAGTAAAATTAGCAAACACATGGATCAGAGTGAACACGTCCTCGAATTACTCGGTGAGCGTACCACCGCAGCTTCGGGCACTTAGCGGGCTGACGTTGCACAACCAGTACCAGATATGAAGCTTGCTAACTTCCGTATAGCTAGTCGACGTGCGCAGCGACAGGCCATGTGCGGAAACTATTTGGCCCACTTGACAATGTACACCAGACTCGATGCTGCCTGCTACCGTCATTCCAAGCAAGGCCGACGGTCCAGTTGCGAGTCGATCTGCCATTCGTAAGAAACCCAAAGATTATCTTTACTGGCTTCGCGATTGCTACATCTACTACTACAGCCGCCAAATTCCAAACAGCCAGTGCATCCCATTCTCACAAAAACGTTAAATGAAAATGGTTGTTAGCCCCACTAATGGTAGGCTTACTACTCCAGACGGTGGTCAATACAGTGAGATGACAGGGAAAAATAGAATGAAAAAAGAAAAGAAAACAAGTGGAGGGGGATGTACACATATAAAATATATATGTTCAGACAGTTAACAGGTCCTGTTTTAGCCTTCTTTCCGCTAGAAACGTAAGGAGCGTTTTTGTTCTCAGCGTTGCCTCGTCATGATTTCGCGAGGGTCCAAGGAAGTGTGAGTTCTGTAGCGCCTCCACGTCGTAGTCGCGCATTTGCGTTGGATGATTTTGCCCATTGACAAGCATAACGCGGGCAGCCGACTAAAATGTGCCCATGGTTGTCAGTCCTAGAGCACACTGTGCACAATGGCGACTCTATTCAGCACAGTTTACACAAGAAGCTTTAAGTGGAACTGTTGTAAATGCTTGCAAACAGGTTCGCTCCACCAAACACTGCATCCTCGTAGCAGCCTCTACCTCACCTACCAAAGAGAAGCTGCCTTTAGGACTGTATGATGCTAAGATCGCAGCCTTGAGGACGCTGAAAGAAGTAGGCGTAACCGTGAAACCGTCGAAGTTTCACTTCAAATGCGATGGAATTATGTATCTAGCGCATGTGGTGGTAGCGCGGCCGACGTAGACCGTTATAAATCAAAGTGGCTGCAGTCCTGAACCATTTCCCACGAGCGAATAAGTCCGAGGTAATGGCTTTTTGGGGTTGCTGGATATTAGCAGTACCATATTAAAGACAACTACATGCTTGCTGGGCCTTTACTTGAACTTCTTAGAAAGACGGAGCCAGTAAACGTGGAGTGGGAGACAAAGAAGGAGGACGCGTTTCAAACGTTGACACGAGCCCTGAGCGAGAAGCCAGTTCGAATGGTCCCCGAGTTTTTAAAGGGTTTCGTGATTCAGTGGATATGAGCGATCGTGGAATGGGACCTGTACTATGCGAAGAGGATGCGAATGTACGGCAACTACCAGTTTTGTACTTAAGACGTAAGCTAACTTGCAGAGAAGAGGCGTACAGAACATCCGAATAGGAATGTGGCTGCTTGGTGTGGGTAGTGCATAAGTTGTCTTGCTATGTATCGGATTCTCAGTTCGTTGAAGAAATTGATCATCGGCCGCTAACCTGGGTAAATAACATGTCGTATAAAAGCGGACGTTTCCTTGGGTGAAGTAAATACTCCGCAAGCACTATCTTGTGGCTCACTAACAGAAAAGAAAGTTGAACGCTGATGGAGATGCACTAAGCTGTGCGTTCTACGTAAAATGACCTTCGTCCTCCGCATGAATTCTGTTTCGTCTCTCCGTGAACAGCTTTTAGGCCAGCAGGTATGCAGGAGTAATATAATTGCCATCCTTTGCTGGATCATTTGATCATTTTCGCATTGCGTAATTTCAAGCAATTAAACCTTATTAATTATCATTTCATGTCGTGTGTTATTTTTAATACTGATTTTGAGTTATAATTTTAAGTCTTGCATTTCGCATGGGTCGGTTGGTGTAAGGAGCCTAAATTTGGGAGAGATCCTCAGCTATCGTATATTAAGTTTTGTAGTCTGGTTTTCTCATTGAGAACAGAGGCTGCTTGTTTGTGCTGAGTGTTGCCTTTTGTCGGGCGGGTTTTTGTAAGCTGCGGAACAATGAGTGACCGGTGCTGAGAAGCGAGACAGGAAGAGCCGGGCGAAACTGGTCGAGACACCTAAGCAGCACGGCGATGTATCTGTGATGAGGACCTGGCAGGTGACTACCTGATCGTGGAAAGGAGCGTAGACACGCCCTTTTCTTGGAGCACTTGGGGTGAACCTGGATGAGCCTAGCGTCGCTAAACATGCTACGCTTTGAACTAGAAAAGCCTTTATAAGGTAACGGTAGATGAGCCTGGCGGACAAGCGCGCCATCCATCCGAGCCACCCGGAAGTTGCTCGTCTTCCTGGCACATTGTCGAGCGGCGGGGGTGCTGTTGCGCCCGAGCGCCCGGGTCAAACTGCCGGCGGCCGACGACCCCAACATGAAGGTACCGCGGAGTCGCCTTTCCTTTTCGCTTTTCGATTGCCGGGCAGAATCATGCGTCGGACGAACAGCCAGTGCAGACGCGCCGCGATATGCCTGGAGATGGTGGCCCTGAGTGGCCTTCGCTTTCCCCATCTTGGCGGCTCGGCTGACGTAACCTCTTCGCCTGCATTCGTAGGATTCAAATTTCGGTCATCGAGATTCTTGACTGGAGCGGTTGAAACCGTTCGCGGGTGCAACGTACCGCAGGGGGTATAAAACCAACCCAAAAAACAGCGAGCGGGGCACTTTTAGGGGGCACCGAGTGGAGACGTGTGGACGTCTTTCTACGAGCCGTGTAACAATCCTGTTACCCTTGTGCATACTGTACATAAATTTTGTTTAGACTCTTCGTCGGCCCTAGAACTTCATGGCTCTTCTCTTCGCCGCCTCGATAGGGGACGGAGGAAGGTAAATTCGCAGCACCAGTGAGTGACTACGCTTGGATGGCCAGTCCCAACAGTGGTAGTGGCGGTGGGATGATCCGGTATCAACCAAGCCCGCTTGGGTGACTTATGAGCAATTGGGAGTTTTGAGGAGCGAGTACGCTGTGTTTTTGAAAATTCACAAAACTGTGAATTGGAAAAATAAAAAAATTGCGTCCACCTCCCCGCGAGGGGAACCCTGTGTGGATGCGATGCATCGTGAGATTCACTTGGTGTTTCCGTTGGATTGATTCCTAAATCACATGAAACGTGTCGGCAACGCGTATGATTATTATGCTTTATGATTATTATTGTTTTATTGGCCAATCTTGGTCAATCTCTCTAAGTGATATGCTTGGGGCTTCGCTGTCGCAACGACCTTTACTCCATCCATCATTGTTGCTGCAAGTGGGAGCTTCTTTTCTTTTATTTTAAGTGTTAACCATTGCCCCATCATGCGTTGTATTAGTAGCTTCTTGACGTAGTTTGAATGAGTCAAGGATATAAGGTTTGGTCGTAGGATTTCATTCTGTCTCGGTTTTGTGGCGCAGTGGGAAGAGCACCATGCACCTGGCGTTCTGCCAACAGGGTTGTGGGATCAAAACCGGGAGCCGCTAACTATTACTTTTTTTATAGTGTAGGGGGAGGGGTGTGGACGAGAGAGGGGCATCGGAGAGAAGAGGGGGTGACCGGCGGAGAGCGCAGCTCGCGCGGCTAGGAGAATGAGGGAGGGGCGGACGACAACAACGCCGACGCTGCATGGACAAGGCGAGTGAATGACATGCAGTTGCATCTAAAAGTTGTAGAACAATGCGAGCCGCGTGACAGGTGAACGTGATGGCTCATGAGGAGGAGCTGTTCCACAAGCCGCGTACAACCTCGATTATAGGGAGGTGGTGGTGTGTGTCAGTCTTCTTGCTGACGAGTTAACTAAATGAAAGAAGAAGCCGACGCAAACACAGTATAGCAGAAAAAAAGCCGGTCGAAGTAATGCCAAAATTTATGCCGAAGGACAAAGAAATAAAAACGATGAAAAATACACAAGTGCAGTACATAACTTAAGAATTATCGCATGAGTTGCTAATAAGTATCGCAAGTACAATGTATCACTTGTTACTAAGTATTGCCAAGCTTTCGCCTTTAAATGACATAAGCAGACTTAAGTGCCCCTAGGAAATTTATCTAAAAGCGGACGGAGGGTTTCGATAACGCCGAGCAGCAATCAGTTTTAATGTAGTGTTTTTCGACAAACGTTTTCTTTCTTTGACAGTGTTCTTTAATCGCGTGATTACATTGTCTGCCACCCACGTCAGAAATGGGCAGAAACTGCTTCTTGAGTCGGCAAATTTCAAGCAAAAAGGCTCATAACAATGCCTAAAGTAAAATATAAATAATATTTGCAGTGAAATACAACTTCATAAAATAAAAGCGCGATGAAGTAATGTGTCCAATATCAATAAAATACACTTATTACAAAAGAAAGTCGTTGGCGCTATCTGCAATTCATCATATGATGCTCACACAAAACCGCTTTTCAAGAAGCTGGGTATTCGCGCTGCTCCGGATTTATATACCTACATACTTACGAAAAGATATAATCTTGGAATAAAATATAACAACACGTTCATCACAAAACTATCTAATCTAACTCGAAACCATCCCCGTTATGAGACACGCCATGATGAAACTTGGTATATACCGCAAGCACGTACTAACTATGGCACCCAGATGTTGAGCTATGCGTTACCATTGTTGCTGAATTCGCTATAACTTTGAACGTAAAGCTTCATCGTTACCTGTATGAACTTCACCTGTATTTCTGATCATGCAATTTTTCCATGTGTTATAGTGTATTATAATTTCATATTTCGCCTGACTAGCACTATGTACAAAATGTGTTCAAACAATTTTGCAATGCTCCAGTTGTGCATTGGCCCATTCTCTTATTCTAAACGTTGTATAATAACCAGATTGAAACATTTCTTGTTGCCATTTGCTTTATATTTATTTGTTTTCTTTTTTTTCTCTATGTTCTGTTTTACCTCTGTTTCCTCTCTCTCTCTTTTCCACCACTTTTTTTTCCATCTCTCTTTTTCTATCTTGCTACATGATGCAGCAATGCATTACTATTAAAGGGGGCGCAGACCAGTGTCAAGCCGCGTATCGCAGGCTTTTTGTCTGCCCCCTGGTACCTGTATGAATTTGCAGTTGTCAAATAAAAATTGATTCATTGATTGATTGATAGTTGGATTTTCTTGCCCAAGTAGTAAACAGTACATCAGTGGAGCGAGAGGACGCAGTGAAAAATGCGGGGCGCCCTAGTCGAACCTTCTTGGAACACGCTGCCTTGGACCGGTTTCGTCCTCCCAAAAATCAGAAAATAGCACGAATTTCTTTTGTAAAGCGTTTGAAGTCCGCCTCGGTATATTAGAGTTACGTTACGTGCGCGTCTCTAGAGGTCATCATTCCCGAGTTCCGCTCGATCTTCGGCCTACTGGTATATCACTACTGGCACTGCATCTCCAGGCTTCTTTCCGCGTGCGCGGGCTGCTTTCTAAGCGTTCGGGCTCATGTGACCTGACAGCGATCCTATTAAAGCAGAAGTGGGTAAAGCTCTTATACAACTGCGTAGAGAACGGCATGATGGACGCCCAGGCACCGACAAAATATTGGTCAGGGTGCGCAAAGCGACATGATGTCAAATGTTCGAAACTGATATTGGCTAGTCGTCACCTTGAGGGGAGGATTTGTAGGTGCGCATTTGGCGGGCGGGTTGCATACCTTGTGCTAGGATTATTAGCTTCTAGTAAGCGACAATACTACAAGCATTAATATAACTATGAAGAGTAAAGTATTATTTCATCCTCTTTGCATCGACGCCAAGAGACAAGCAATGGGCCTTTCGTACCGCTGCCCGAAAAATGGTAATTGATAATACTAAATTTAGTATCATGATTCTGGGATTGTAGCACTCTGGCGGTTTACCGTTGGGCTCTGCCGAGGTTATGAAAGGTTGCGCCATGTTTAGTACAACCCCTTCAACATTATCGAACGTCTCTTTGTTGAGCACTTCGGTGCGATCGCCGTCGCAACACTGCAGCCGAGCAGACAGCGCTAGAACCCCTAGAAAAATAAGCGCTACTTATCCTTTAAATGATGTCTAAGCAACCAAACAGACTGCAAGTTTTCTTTTCAAATAATGAGCACCTAAATGTTCCGCAGAGCTCGATAGAAGGTCAGGCGTACGCGGACGGCCGCTAGGGGGAGATGACGGCCGCATCGCGGTCGCGCTATCACCGTTCATCGCGCCACGAGCTGCGAATTCACCAAAACGCCAGCTTGAAGCCAAACGGCAAGATAGCGACAATTTGCACAAAGTGTTTCCACTGATCAAGCAAACGTCACCAAAAAATTCACCAGATCGCTCTCCCTTCTTCTTCGCCTGCAGAGAACGAAGATGGCAGACAAATCGGCGAAGCCATTGTCAATTTTTTCGAATCCAGGGAGGCCTTCACTTCCATGAAGGGGATGACACCGCTCTTTCAAAACGTATCTTAGCGCAACAGGATGCCTTAAATTCACGCTGTAACGCCAAGCATCACTTTTTAATTTTTTAGCAGCAGAAGCAAATAGAATCGTTAGCATAATATCGACTCAATCCGACGGGCGGGCGTAGATGAAGTCAACAAATGTGACTACCTCTTTGAAGGCCTCACCGCTAACTTCAATGCCCCGTTATCACAACGGATTAAAACTGAGTAATTTCGAAGCTTACGTCAAGAAGTGACCGAATCGGTGATCGAGTTGACGTGCTCCGTTGAATATTTGGGTAGACAATGCAACTTGGCTTCGAGGAAGCGGCCCGACTCGTGGATCAACTGATGATAGACCTTACGGCAGGCCGAGCCAGAAAGCGGTTTGTGACAGAAAGCAAGTTACTAACGTTTGACAACGCCATCCAACTTACCCGAAACTTAAGTCCAGGGTCTCCTGGAACAATATCGAGCAGCACAAGAACTAGTAGGTCAAGCCATCGACGAGACTTCAGAAACTCGACAGGTACGAGTTCCACGTTGCAAATCTCTACCCGCAGCCTTCAGAATCAGCAGATGAAGCTCACCGCCGACTCATGGCCTTTGAGACAGACATGTCATCCATAACAACAGAACCCAGCCCTGGGAGGGACATGCATTCAGTGCGGCAAACTAGGCCGCTTCAGGAATTCATGCCGTAGTCCAGGTCCACAGCAACTCATGCCCCATATCCGCCACATCGTGGGCCAGTCCACAGTCTACCACGAATCGATCGATAACACTACCGACGATGACAATGAACCCACGATCGTCAATCACCTTGGTCGGCGATCACCTCGACCACATCTCTGATTCTAAGCGATGTGAAGGTGTATCAAACTCTACTTTTCCTTCTGGCAGATACAGGATCAGCAAGTACAATATTGTCCGAAGAAATTTTTCAACGGCACTTTACCACAGAAATAGCACTTAAAGTTTCAGCACGACTTCGGGTGGTATTTCACCCGTATGTATATGTTTCGCAGAAACTGTCCAATGTTCAAATATTCAGTAATCTCTATTTTGTGGTGTGCCAGAAAGCAGATCCCTCCTCGGAATGAATGCTATTTAAGCTCTCCGATTGAAGCTCACAGAAGAGGAGCTCGGATGCTGGCAAACAACTACAGCCCCTCTGACTCAAAAGCAAATGGTGCAAGATCAAAGCACTAATAAAGTGAGTTGTAGGTCACTAAAAAAAGACGGCGATGGCAGTAGGCTGCGTCCAGAAGAGAGCCAGTCTGAAGATGACAAACTCAGTATAATGGTTAAAGAACTCGTCCGTCGACTGCGGGTTCACGTATCTGAGCTGGAAGAAAGCAGAGAGAGAAACTCACATGTCTAAAGAAATGCAGCTGCTAAAATTGCAAATAGGAGAACTCCGCGAGAAATGACGAGTGAACTCGTCTGAACTTGAGGAAAGCAGAATAATAGAACCTAGATTTCTCAAGGAATTCAGTTGTTGATACCTCAAACGAATAACAAAGGTGTACTTGCGGCACAATGCAACTCCTTAAATCCTCACGCAAAAGACAACAGGCTGCTTGCGGAAGAGAAGAAATCCCAAATAGGGCAAGAAGACGGTTATTTCTGGGAACGGGCACGACCCTGCAGAAAGATATGGAGGAAAAGATACCGCTGGAAGAACACGAGTAGGTTAAGGTGGCCCTGGTGACGTTTTAGGTTGTTGGCCCTGGCAAAGAACTGCCGACCACATTTCAGCTGTAGTAAAGCTCCTTGCTGGAATCGCAGCTGATACAGGATACAAGTCACCATAGGATAACAGGAATTCCCTGCTATCTGCAGAACTATGTACTGTAATCATATCAAACGAAAAAAAGAAACGGCGAAAAGGAAAGTAAAGTGGGCGTTGCCCGGAATCATGGTGTGTATGTGCAGTGTAGTGAGGGTCAGCGAAGTTCGCCATGCAGTGACGTGCAATGGGCAAGGGAAGTGAAGTGCCAAACAGTTGCTGGGACAGAATTACAAAGCAGTCAAGTGAAGGGAAAGACAATGCTCCCAGGAAAAGAAGTTGATGTCATCGTGAGAGAACGAACTCGTCCTATGGCTTTGGCACAGTCCCCCTTACCTTCCATTTTCTGAGTGGTCGAAGTGGGATTTTGTGAATATTTTCCTTACATTCTTTACCCGAAACATTTATCGGTCTTCTATGTGGGTAATATGACCTGTAAAATAAGTCATTTTAAAATGTCCTTAGCGTGCCTGTGATGAAGTTCGGGTTAGCCGAGACGCGTGCCAGAAGTCATAAGGGTCGGAGACATGGCATGGATGAAGAATGCGGTGGTTGTATTGGCGGAACGTGAGACACGCGGTGTGCAACGGAAGGAAAAAAACCAAATAATAAGACTAGGAGAAAGGAAAGAGGACAGCAGTCCTTGTCAGTCTTAGTCGCGCTAGTCCAGTAACCTTTGTCGGGTGCGGCGTCAGCACCTAATGCCAACCGAACGTGCTTACGTTGCTGCGCAGCGTCCGATGAGGTCCAGGGGCGCCAGGCACGATAGAAGCGGCAGCAGGCACAGGTAATCGGGGTGGATTCAACGGGTGGTCTGCCCGAAGAGGTTGCGGCCCCCTCCTGGTTGGCCCGACGACCAGGCGACCCGGCGCAAGGCGCGGATGCCCGGCGCATCGACAGACACGGGTATCTGGCGCTGTGGCGATGGCCCCGTAGCCCCGGCAAGAGCTGTCGACGTCCCGGCGCGGTAGCACGGGTGCCGTTAATGGGTTTCTTCGCGATTCCAAGCGCGACCCCGAGCTCGAGCAGATGTCGCCGTTCCGTCCCCCTTCTCGCACTCGCCCTGCCTTCTCATCATCAGCGCGCATGATATTGTGGCACATACCCGTGCACGGGGGATTGACTTGGCATCTCGTCACACTACCCCCGGCTTCAGAAAGTTGCTGGGGCGGAGCCGCACACACTTTCAGAGTCCTCGGTGGGCGGGATGCGTTTAGGAGGAAACCGGAAAAAAGAAAAAGTAAGAAAAACGGAGAAAAAGAATGAAAATACTTTGTACACATTACTTAACAATATAACTCCCGGAGGATTCTTTTAGTTGTTTTCAAAAATCGGTGATGATCTGGGACTCCTTCATGGCCCTTCCTCATGTCCGCTTCTCTGAAAGGATGTGGAACAACAAGTTGCTGGTTGAAGCGGCCAGATAGTCAGGCGTACCGACGGTACAGCAGCCCCTTTTTCACAAACAAACTTGGCAGGGGTTCTCCTTATCGAAAGACGACTCTGTCGCTGCCATCATAATGCAGTTGGCCAGAGTCTTGTCCAGCTGCTGCTGTTGCCGCATCTCTTTTCTGGTAACACTGGCGAACATGATGGGACTTGCCGGCCGGTTATGCTGTACCTTCTGATGGACACGGCTGGTGTTCTCGTCGGCCTAAGAAGGATGTGCTTCTCCACCGAGCACCGCTGGAGTTGCTGGATGCCTTGGTTGCTGTGGCTTCCATGCAGGGTTAGGACTATTGGGGTCCCTAACACCAGGTTTGTTCCCCAGTATCAGGTCATTCAGGGGTCGGCCATGCATTTTGCCCAGAACGTGTCCTGTGAAATACGGCGTATTGACGTAAATCGTATGCCTCCTCAAGGCGCCGCGTGGTGTTGTCTACGAACAGGACTGTCGACGCCTGGCCTGTGAGGTCAATTGTCTGGAATAAGTTCCCGACGCACGATGACGGCGTTGCTGCCGGTGTCTCGTAGAACGGAAACCAACCACCCGTAGACCTGGCCAGTGGCCACAGGCATGCTGCTTGAAAGACTTCCTTTTTGGAGCTCGCATTCTTCACCCCCTGAATGTGTGGGGCCAGTTTGCGTTTGCCTTTGCCGCCAGTGTCCGTATTCACTCCTCTGCAAGGGCGTTTTGCAAAAGTGCAAGCGGAGACCTGTTTGTTATTTGGCGGTTGTGGACCGGCAGATGTCCGTCTTGTGCCCCCGTTTTTCCGCAGTTTTCGCAGCGGGCAGCCCGGGCTGCTATCCTGCAGTCAGGAGCACAATGTCCGGTTTTGCCACAGATTAAACATGTGGGGCCTCTCTTGGTAGGGGTGTCGACGTGGGGCTCTTTCCTTTCGTCCCGGAACTTGCCCAGGTTTGCGACCTCTGAGCTTCAAGGAAGCGGTCACATGCTTCGCCGAGTCTCTTTTGTGGACTTGCATTACCTCTCCTTGATGAAGATGCCAGCTGGGAGGAGCAGCACCGTAGCAATTGTTCAGCGATCATCTTGTCGCGTACTTCCTCGTATGTCTTGGGCACCCCAGACGTCTCCAACCACCGGTCGAAATATCCAGAGAGGCGGGAAACAAGCTGGGTTCCGGTTTCTCCGTCCTCAGTTTTTGGCCAGGCGGAACTTGTCGTTATACCCTTGAGGGGTAAAACGAAACCGCTGAAGGAGAGCCAGCTTGACCTTCTGGTAGTCAGTGAATCTTCTGGCGTCGTCCTTCCTATCACGGAGAGGGCGTCACCGGTGAGGCAGGTTCTGAGTCCTACGGCATATTTAGTCCTCCGGCCATTTTTTGCGCGTGCGCGGCACTCTCAACCTAAGCAGGTACGCATTCAAGGTCATCTCTACGCTCTTCGAACGGAGGTATGAACTTGTGGGGGCTGGCAGAAATCGTTGGTTCTGCCTGAGGCGCGCCTGCAACAGAGCCATCAGCTTGCGGGTTATTTCGCGCGCCTTCCAGGAGCCTGAGGGTTAAGCAGGCAGGTTCTCGTGCCTAGAACGCTCCAGATCTGCTGCTGCCTTCACAGCCTCACGTTCTGCTGCCCTTTTGGTCTCTCAACCAGTCTTGTTCCGCTTTCACCCACTCTCGCAGCTCGGCGTCACGGAAGGTCCTAGCTCCTTTCCACTTGCTACAAGCTTTTCAACCCTCCATGTCCGCTTCTCCGGCCGGAACAACTCTGGCACAAATCTCGTCGTCCCTCTCTAGATGTTGTTGAGAGGTCCTTTCGCGGGCGCCAGTAACCTTAGTCGGGTGCGGCGTCAGCGCCTAATGCCAACCGAAGTGCTCACGTTGCTGCGCAGCGTCCGATGAGGTCCAGTGGCGCCAGGCAGCGGGTTAGAAGCTGACAGCAGGCACAGGTAATGGGGGTGGATCCAACGGGTGGTCTACCCGAAGAGGTTGCGCCCCCTCCTGGTTGGCCCGACGACCAGGCGACCCGGCGCAAGGCGCGGATGCCCGGCGCAGCGACAGACACGGGTATCCGGCGCTGTGGCGATGGCCCCGTAGCCCTGGCAAGAGCTGTCGACGTCCCGGCGCGGTAGCACGGGCGCCTTTAATGGGTTTCTTTCGGGATTCCAAGCGCGACCCCGAGCTCGAGCCGATGTCGCCGTTGCGTCCCCCTTTCGCACTCGCCCTGCCTTCTCATCATCAGCGCGCATGACATCGTGGGCACATACCTGCACGGGGGATTGACTTGGCATCTCGTCACAGTGCCTCATCTCATTTCTTAAACCGTATCGTGAATGATGTCTCGTGGCAACATGTGTGTGTGGGGGGGGGGGGTGCTAGGGGGGAGCGACTTTTGTGTTAGACACCTGTCTGAATCTTTCTCGGGGACAACTTTCTGTGGCAATAGAGAAAAATCTGGTGGAAGAGCTATAGGCTCTGTGTTATTGAGCCAAAGTAGTTCTCGACTTGTTTTGGTTTTAGTTCCGGCGGGAACAGAAACGCGTTTGCTGCAGTAAATCCGTTCGCATGAGCTCTGTTTTCGAAAGCACTGAACCACGATTACCGAGCAAGCAGGCATACTGCCATCGCCTCCCCCACGCGTCATGTGTTTGACAACACAAGCAAACACTTTGACTCGACACCTCCAACCGAACCAGGACACTACCGCCAAATTCTATATCGTCCATAAGTAAATTTGTCTGCGCGGCCAGTTTTGTGGGCATGCGCTGATTTGTAAACTCTTCTGGACGTGAAAACTGCGCAGCACCATTGACAGGTGAAGTGTGCTTACATTGCGCGGGCGTGGTATACCGAAAGAGCAGCTCGAACACAGGCTTGCGCGCATGCTCGGGTATGCCGGCAGGAAACACATTAAACAGAGTTTGTTTAGGCGTTCCAGGCGTTAGTAGATTTCTAGGCGTAAAATAGAGCATACGCTCGTCGTGACGCACCCATGCATAGTTTTAGTACAGTATTTTTATAGCGTGCGCTAAATCTTTCGGTGCGCCTTTTGAACCCAATTCGGACTACCCAAATTTGACTTTTTTTACCTGGCTAACCAAGTCAAGCTGTAAACTGGACGGCGTTTCGTTTTTTCAATCGTCAGCGCTGGTTTCGATTGTAAAAATCTTGGAAAGTATGATTAAAAGGATCCTCTTACCTTGATTCAGTAAGAGGGAAAAATAAGATACACCCGTCGCAATTGTTTTGCTCAACCGCACAACGCCAACGTTGTGAAGCAAACACGCAGTGCTCGGCCTAATCATTCTATTCAGTTCTAAATTATTTCAGGACCATGCGACAAATACTACTGAGCATGGCATGCGACGCTAATGCGACTGGCTAAATCAAACAGGGAGTAGGCTGACACACCGGTATAGTGATACACTTCGCCTCGAGTGTAGCAACTCAACAAAATACACGGAGCATTACTATTACTCACTTCCTCTTATTTGTGGAGTCCAACTACAAATCTTTCCCGTCTCACACGGGTAGCGCAACGTTTCTTGGCTCACAGCAGAGGGGTGCGCAACGGCGCAGGCGAAAATTTTGGAATGCGCCGAAATGGAGGTGGCCGATCCGAACAATACTGTTCGCCATCCACCACTGCGACATGCATGCAAAACACCGCCACCCGCTTCGGAAGCCATCCGGGTTGCCCTTGTTAATCATTTTGGGCCGGTATGCCTGCTAGAAACTGGAACGGTGTCTCCTAACGAGAGAAACAGACACGACGGTTCCGTGTTTTTAGTGGCCTCTTGCCACCTCTTTAGTCGCCTCTTTCCACTGCAGCAGCAAACATTTTAGAAGACGTTTTCCCGCAGGTCCGGAGTGCCCCGAAAGCGCCACCAAAAAATATGCTCATATCCATTGCGTGCGTAGCAGCGCATCTTCGGGGCGTTTACGTAGCGTTGTGCGCATGCGAAGTCGCAACCACCCCTTCCCTGGAGTTGCGCTCCTTCGGAGCGCGCGCCCACAACTAAAACATTTGGGCCCATCTCCCCCGCGGGGGACTCGCAGTAAATTACGTCGCATAGGGGGTGGAGTGTATTGCGTAACGTTAGTGTTTGGGGAGTTGGTGGGTAGTGAGTGCGTTGTATCAGCAGCTTCTTGACGTAGTTTGAATGAGTCAAGGATATAAGGCGCGCTCGTAGCCTCCCATTCTGTGTCGGCTTTGTTGGCGCAGTGTGTAGAGCCACCATGTACATTGCGTTCCCCCGCCAGGGTCGACGGGATCGAATCGAAGGCGCCGGAAAGTATTTTTTTATATAGTGCAGGGGGAGGGGTGCGGACTACGACTACGGACGTCAACGCGGGGTGACATCGTGAGCTACTGAAATGGTCTGCATTTAAAATTTGTCAAATAACCTGAAGGGCCGCATTGCTTCTAGCGTTCCTTTGAGGTGCGAGGCATCTGCGATGGTGGTCCATTGTCGCGACGGCTTCTCCAAAGCTTGTAATGTCTGGCAAGTCCCTGGACACTACACGCCTTGGAGAAACTGGCGCCGGTAGTGGTATGGGTGATGTAGAAAGCGCCGAGAGTAGCAAGAAAGGAGCACCAAACGTAGCGCCCAGACCGATCTCAAAGCTACTGGAGCGGCACCGCCTGGTAGGCGGCAGCACCGTACCGCGCCGCGGTACTGAAAGGCAGCGGTCTTTGCCAAGTGACCTAACCTAAAAACGCTGCACGGCACCATCACAACAGTGCGCCAGCGCTAGCATCCGCACTTCCGGCGTTCCGAAGCGAAACTTCTGTTGCAGCTCAGTGATGATGGTGATAGCATTTTGGACGGATGGCCATCTAGAGACGGCACCTCGAAATCGCTTGCGTCTTATGTTAGCCAGTTAAGAAACAAAGCCTGGCAAAGACTCATCAAAAGCCAAAATGGCAGTGCTCAAGTAGCTTCGGTGTCACCCCTTGCGACGCGTCATACCGGAACAGGCCGGCAGTTGGGACGTGCCATCGGGCTTAGCAATACATTATATCCTATGGGAGCTATCGCGGGACCAATGACAAATAACCGATCCGCCAGGAAAACGCAACAGTGAGGAACGTAACCTCGGGGTTCTACTGTATATCCGTAGTCGGGTCACAGCAAGCCACTCCAATCCAGTTCATAAAGCAGGATGGAGCACAGATGAAAGAATACTCCATGCCGGCGAGATTGTGATGCATCAAGTGGCAGCGGCTCAAGGCCTTAAGACTGTTTGCATGTAGTCCTGTGCCACATACAAAAACATTATTCGGGTGCCCTTATTCTGCGTGCTGCTATTGACAGAAGGCACCAACAGTCCCAGAGCTTAGCTAGAGTTACCTCAACTTTCCAACATGTTTTGTTTTTTAAGTTGCAAAGTAAGCATGCTGTTTAGTACAAAGTGTGAAATACATATAAAAATTCTGCTGAGAGGCAGATGAAGTAGATTTTATTTCACGCGGGCACTATGATTATCTAAATGGTGTCCGCGTCCAGAATGGTACGTAGACACAGGTGGCGCTGGCTAACGTCCAAAACTGAAGAGAAAGCCACGTAAAGACCTATCAGGTCTGGAAAGGAAACGCCGGGAATTTCGCAGGGAATTTTTGGCAAATCTGGCGGGGAAAATTGCTAAGAATAGCGAATTTCTGAACCAACATATAGGAATTTTTCTCCTCAGTGGAGAATATCACTGGTAGGTCATGGACTTTCAAAACTGAATTCCAGGTGGAAGCGATAACACGAGCATGTGCTGCTTTCGCTGTTAGCTCCAAGGTTTGAGTAGCATTAAACAGAAATTCCCACATTCCGTTGAACATCGAGACAATTCATGCCTTTGGTTGCGTACGGAAGGCGTCCCCGGGTCGAGGTCCGTCGCCTTCGACATGCGTGTGGTAGCGTGGAGAAGCGAACGACCAGCCGGTGTTGCTGCCTTGAAGATAAGGACAACAACTCGAAGGCAAACTTTACTCGTTCAGTGCATGGCGAGAGATGAGCCAAAGGCAGGGAAAAACAACGCCCCGACAGCAGAGGTTACAGTACACGGCTCAAGTAGTGACAGCATTAATTCACTGCTCCAACAGAAATGACGTTCAGAGCTTCGGGAGTCGTATTTCTACCCAAATTGCTAACGATTAAACAAGCGTTCCCTATAGTTTTTGCACACAGTGAGTAAAGTACAGACAAACACAACATTTTTTGAGACCTCTTTGGCAGTCGGTAGTAGCGTCTCACGTTGAGTCCGAGAAAGGGGAAAAGGAGGTCTCCGCAAGGGTCGCCGCGTACTTGAGACGTGTTCCTACATGCCTGGTCTGCTTCTGCCGAAGTTTGAATAAGGCATACAGAGCGGCGCCAGTGATGCGGACTTTCCCAGGTATGTAGCGGCGTGTTTGGATCTGTCAGCTGCGAGCCTCAGTCATCCTCACAGATTCACCTACTCAAAGGCGCCACGTATTTCAGGTTATACGAGATTACAGAAACGTGCTCCACGAAGCTTTGAAGCACTTCGGCGCGCTGCTTCATAACACTTTCAATCCGTATTATGTTTTCGTTTTATTCACGTGTTTTCCAAATTCATTTTGATCTCGTTTTCTATTTTCTCGCATTTGGAAATATTACAAAATTATATGCCGGCCAGATACAATTTCTCCACATCGTTATAAAGGCACCTTACTACCACACGCAAATATATATATCGATCCATTTAACAAACGCAAGAACTCGGTGAGCTGCGCAGCGCCGGCCACGAATGATGCGTTTTGGCCTGGAGCCTAAACTCGAAAGTGCTCGCGTTGACTGCGCTTTTGTGGTTATGATGTCACGTGCGTGTATGGTGTTCCATTGTTGTGGCAGTAGCCATAACGGCAGATAGATGAGTGGAGGGGTAACCGTGTCTGCAATATTTTCAGCGCACTTTATCGTCAGTGGTCTATGGTGACGTCACTCATATAAACAGAAAACTGCAATGAGTGCGTTATATCACAGCCACGAAGGGAACATGAACCGACGGGGTGTGGGATACCGACGCTGAAAGACAAGCTGGAACCAACCACCTTTCACGAATTTTCAGAAACATTCAACATTAAAAAGTGGATAGGCCACTGGATTATCGTATAAGTAGGACTGAAACCATTAGAGATATTACAAGGATGCAAAATCACGATTGTAACGTGCACCTTTTCCTCTTGCAGGTGTAATAGTCGGTTTTATTTCGTATATGCATAAACCTAACGAATACCCATTTGAGCGAAACGAAGGTGTCGTCACCGTTTGCAAGTTAATTCCCCGAGTCATTTGTGTCGTCCTTGCCAGGGTTTATAGAATGTTGAAAACATTTTTCGCAACTTCTGTTGATGAGTGTTTTGCAATGTGTAATAGGGTTAATACTACGTCCAGAAGCGCAGCCTAGTGTAATTTTATGGGTTTTAAATTTGACCTTTCCAAAGTTAAAACTACTTATTCTTCTATTATATAGAAAATGTCAGTCAAGTTCAGGCATGGGAATTAAGACACAGTCTACGAACTAACACACGGCGAACAGTAAGCCCACCAGTTTAACACAGATATGCAGAATTGGAAAATGAGGGCAATATAAACGGACACATCCTAAGAGGCAGCCACTCCATTGGATCACGCTTCGCAACATGAACTGCATTACGCCACCTGCTCCCGAGAAATGCAGTTCCTCGGCCTAAGCCCTAAGCGATTCTGAATGCCGGTTTAATCATGCGCCCCTGCACAAGCTAAGATTATTACCCAAACAAAAACATATTAGGGCAGCCGATTAACATCTTCAAAATGCAAGAATCAATTTGTGTAAGTAGTGATGTCAGTGTATTTTCGAAAGTGTCCGCGGAGAGGAAGCTTCTCATGAAAACAACGCGTGACGCTACCAACACCAAGCATAGGTCCATAGTTCACTGGTTCATTGCCCATACCCAACGTGATGAAACATCAACGCACTTGCGCATAGATGCAGTACCGCATGTAAATGTGTATTAGGCAGGAATATTTTCAAACTTGAAAGATAAACCCCGCGCGCGGAAAGGAGGGGGAAAGTCCCACAGCCTCAGGTTTGCGCTCATTTAGCGAGCTGAGCATTCGTTTGGTGCCTCACTTTTATAGACGTAATTGTGACACTTTGTTCAATTACGCAAAACTCGCGCACGTCAAGTAGTGCTAGCAAACTCCCCGAGTGACTGAAAATTGTTGCACGTTCTAAAATAGCGAAAATAAATATTTAGAAAGCATTCTAAGCCTTGTGATCTGCTGCAAGTGCCGAAAAAATTTGTTCCCCGCATTACTCATTCCGAGGGAATCTTATGCACGCCTCAATTAAACATAGGGTTAATGTTCAACCCTGTTCGCTGGTTTCGATCTGCAAGCAACGGTCCTGGAATACTAACTTTCGCCGCAATTACAGGTGGTACACAAACCCGTGTTCCACCCTTCCCTTTAGGCTTTGCAAGAAAATATGGCGCCTCCCCCGTGCAATTGGGCGGTCTGGTTGTATGATAATATCGCGAAATAACGGGGCAACTAATTTATATGCGTCTTTTAATACTAGTCTTGCAGAGATTTACCGACTCATGCAGCGTGGACGGCGTGGACACGGAACGCGTGTCGTGTTTCGTGATGTTCAGGATGGAGTCGCTGGAGCTCCCAGTTTGCTTTAAGGAACGTTGGTCTTGTAAATGGCTAATGTATGGGAAATGCTTACGCCACTTGATTTGGTACGGGTTTTTCGATGCTACTCGTGGGATCTCTGAATGCTTTTTACATTGCTTATCCACAGATGTTTGTGGCGTGTTAAAAAAACTGAATTTGACCCGGATCTGTTAATTCGGGTCAACTAGTTGATGTTTTTTAAGATTTGTCACTAAGCTACAATGAAGTATAAACACGTATTATACAAACGTGAAGTTCATCATGAACTTAGGTCTCGTGTGTGCTTCTCGGAGGCTCAACTGGCCTATACAAGTTCTATCATCGCAATTTTGTGCGACTACACGGCCGTTTTCAGCTCACTAGACGTTTTTTCTTCTGAATCTTCCCGTAAACATGGGCTTTTTGAAAACAATATATTTTCTGGTAAGTGCAAGTCAATAAATCAATGCCAGTATAACATATCCGGCATTTTAAACATTGACAGATATTTTTATTGCCAAAATATTAGGTACAGAACGTGCTTCCTGTTCGTAAATGTGTAGTGAATTTCAAGAGACTTGACATTACAAGCACTCCTTCTCGTTCACGAGGCTTTCAACATTAAATGTTATAAAACATCTTTGGAACTAACAAACGATGAGCGGTTGTCCTACAAAACTGAACAAAATAGTTACTACGGAAACTCCAGGCGAATAAGTACACAAAATTCACTTACTTCTAGATTGTCTGTGTTGAAAAAATATGAACGGCGAAAGCTGTGACGGCCTCCTTCTTAGAAAACTCGTCAGTTGCTGCTCTCGTCATGGTGTTAGTGTCTGGCAAAGAAACGGACCCCCCGCCGTAAAATACCCGTGTGCAATTCGGTGGTGTTTGCTCTATTATCTGTACAGTAGCAGCCCTGTTCTCTACAAACTCTGCCTATCTTTTTCGAACGAATTCGGTACTCGTTGAAAAATAGGCTATAATGATTCTCTTTTGAGGGCACGAAGCGTAATAGAAAAAACTGTGCCAACGTTACACACTCCCAGCCTAGTGCAAATGTTGTGTTTGTGGTTCCTTTCTGGGTGAAGCCTACCAATTCATGGAACGATCGGAAATCATAAGCTTAACGGCAATGTGCCTTCTTTATAAAATTCAGAATACTACGAAATCAAACTGTGAAAGCGGTAGATTACTGCCGTGCCTATTGACACCTGACCTTGATAGCACGTGAGCAAAACGCGGGCCGAGTAGCCATGCCGAACACTCATCCGAGGGAAGCAGAGGCGGCTGTCGGTCTGCTTGCTGACGCAATTGCATCATCATACGGAGAAACCAAAAAAAACCAAAAGAAAGAAGTCAACCTCTAGCAGAAAATAGACGATGTAAGTCTTTTGGGAGAAGAGACGATAAAACAACCCAAGCGGGCAAGGCGACGGGAAGTCAATTCACCAATAAGAAGTTTTTGAAAAGTGCCAACAAGACTATACCCTGCAAACCATTTCAGCTGACTTACGTGGCCAAAGAATTCTGTAATGTCTCTCTAAATTACTGTAGCAATTACAGAGCATATTTTACAGAATAGAACATCGCGCCTCGTATGCACCGTTGTAAGGAAACGCGACCTCGTGGCCAATTTGGCTGTTACTACAACCAACCCAAGAGTTAGGTTTCGCCTCCCCATCTTATTGGTGACTGATGGAGACGAAAGTATGATGTCCATTTGATGCGCGAGCCGACCAGCACGATCTCGACTCGCTCCGATGACCGAAGACCGATGCTTGAAGCGGGTGAGAAATGAGGACTGCCTTCCTTGCTGGATATTAGGTTTATTTACACTATTTACATTACTCCAAGTTTAAATCAGGTCAGAGTGACGGTTATATTGTCACTCTGCCCGCAGCAGCCTGTTCGGCCGAGATCTATACTGAACTAGATCCCCTCTCGACCTGCCCTGGACAAAACCCAACACTCCGGTTTTGATATACCGAAAACTCCGCCTCTCCGAAAAGGGGGCGTTCATAGAAAGAGCGAAAACCAATTCATGCATTGATTGGCCACAGAAATCAGCCAATCACACACATGTCCCAACCTGTGGTCATGTGACCAAACGCTCTCTCTCGTGTACTCATAGCACGTTTCCAACGCACTTTGTTGCAAGCGACCAGCACGTGCAACCTAAAGTCACTGACCCTCGCGGAGTGGACACACAATTTTGTTGAATGTGGTGACATCTGCTCAAAAGCCAAGCCGTAGGCTTAGAGCGGTCTTCGCGCGGCTAACCTCTTCCCGCGTCCTCGCCTTAGCACTTTGTCTGCGCACACGCCGGGACAAAGAGGAGTCGCTGCTAATCCCCTCCAAGACTAAGGGGCGCCGCCGCCCATCTGAACAGCCCACGGGAAGAGACGCTGAAAGCCCAGGCGGACCTGCTTCTATGCGAACGACCCGTCAACGTAAGAGCGCCTTCGCCGGCTTCGCAAATCCTCAAAACACCGAACGACCGCATACCAACAGCAGTACTCGGCCAAGCACCCGGTCCTTTGCCACACAAAAGGGAGGAACACAAAGCATGCTCTCAGCGGCTCCGAACTTGGCGTCCATGCGGCTGCATGAAAGGGACACAGGTTGCAGTTACGAGTGCAGGCGACACCGATACATGAGCCACTGGCGGCTTTCATTAATTAAATGAGTAGCCCGAACTTAACACCCCCGCACTAAGAATGTTGTCCGTACACTAGCTGTACTTACAACATTAACTCACTGCACGTTATGTCTTACTGCAGAGTAAGAACTAAACAATACACATTCAAGCAGTTACGCGAGTCGTACGTGCAACCTCGCTGTAATAGGCAGGGTAATAACATTCTCCGTCGCCTAAGACATTACCACAATACTATGGCACACACAAACGCTACCAACCCTAACAGCCGGCCAACTGCACTAACAACAGATACCATACGGCACACTTATAGCCTTGGCCTAGCCATGGCTTGCGCAACATCAAACAATAAACGAAAGCGCTCAACTACAGGGCCCGCGAGAACAAACTCGTGGCACCATCTACCATTAAATGTAACCAACCCAACGAAGGGAATACCTGTTCAAACTTGACAGCTGAATGAATGCCACCATCCACTACGCAATGCGCATGCAGGAACATTCTTTCACTCTAAAGAAACAGACACCCAAACAAACCCAAACGCACAAAATTGGGCTAGTTCTGTACCAGAAACAAAACGTTTAAAGACAGTTCTCTTCACGCACGCGCGTACGCCGGTTCTTTCAGAATGCGCAACAGATTGTTCATCTCGGTTGCGGTTCCCTTGCTGTCCACATGCGATGTACTGACAATTAATTTTTCAGTACATCAGAAACTAGTTGGCACACAAGCGCCACAAGGGGCACCACTAGCACATTCCATGCCCACCATGACCACATGCCAATGACCGCAAATAATCAGATACACTCGCCTTGTGCCCAGCGGTAAACTCCCTACCGTGCTGAAACAGCAGCTCTACTTCTCAAGACAGCGTTAAGACCGCCAAGCTGCGCTACTCGCCAATCGCACGCCTTACGGCAGCTGAACGCAACCAACACATGCACACATAAAAAAAACTAACAACAAGGGGGAGAACTACAGTACAGGTAAAACTAAGAATTATTCTCATCTGAGCGATCCTTACGCACCCAGAGAAAAACACGCTAACAACTAAGTGTGCGCCAAACAGCACTGGTTCTGTCTAGCACTGCACACTATTCAGCGCAACACCCACCTTTCCACGGTGACACACACTGACCGTCGCACGGAAGCTGATTCCGTTTCATGCGCCACCAGCTGAGTCTACAAAAGCCCTGGTTTGGCTCGCGGTGGTCCTGTGCTCCCGGGAGAAAAGTAACACCCTTCCCGGCGGTAGCGCGCATGACAATGTCGCACCTGCCCTGCCACACCTGCCTCCGCCATCCGCCTTCTTGGGCCCGTCGGAATCGACCCACGCGCAAGACTCCGCGGACCACCTGCGAATTCATGCTTCGCGCACGGAAGCTCCACAATTAGGGCGCGCCGTTCCGCTGCCCTTGCATGACCCCTCCGCTTCCTCTGCCTCCTCTGAGATGAGCATGCATTCTACAGCTTCTCTCGATCTCTGCATTAGCTCGTGCACGAGGGGCTCCTCGTGGTCGGCCGCCGAATCTATGTCGGCGTATGGGCGGTGCTACTCTCGAAACTTCCCTGCGCGGCCTCGGCAACAGATAGCTGTACATTGCCGGCCTCCACAAATAAATCCGGCGAAACTCACTTGGGTTTCCTGCAGTTTACTCATATTCACACTCTAAGACGCGCTTTTAAAGAAAAAAAATTATTATGTCGTGCCAAACAAAAAACAGCTCATTCCTCGTGGCGTCAGTATCACGTTAGCGATAAGCTTAAGGAGAGGCCAGCACATCGTACAGTTCCGCAGTTTAACCTCTCATTTGTTCTAGGGGTGTGTAGAGGGTATGGGGAAGAGAATGATATTGCGTTCCATCAGAAAGTCTTACGATACAAGCCGCATGCAACGTCTCGTGCGGCTCGGGAGTGACAGCGTCTAATCACTGGTTCACTGCGACAAGACGTGTGTGAAGCGGGTGTCAGTGAGGAGGGGGGGGGGCTGTTTGCACCCACGTTCACTGAATATACGCACCTACACCGGCGACTTCAATGAGCGCCCTTTGTACTTTGCGTCGCTGTGCAATTGTGTGCGAGTTCACATCGCGGTCTCGGTGCGGAGGTCGCGCCGTCGCTGGACAATACTTGAGGTGCGCGTTGAAACATGGCACAATCATACCTACACTTTCATGTATATTGCCTCGAACCATGCATTGTGTTTATTTGTGTTTTGCTTTTAACGCCCGGCTGCGCCGATCTGTTATCTCTGTGCCAAGGCAAGAGCGTGTTCCACTCTTTCTTTCTGTGCCGCATGTGTTATCTGTTCTGATAGGGAGAGCATTCCGATCTAACGTGAACAGCCCAGAATAATCTTCTTGGATCTACAATGTTCTAGATGTGAATCGATGGTTCTAGAAGCACGCGCGCCAAAAGATAAAAAGTGAAAGTTGCTCCCTTTTGCCACTTTTTTTTTGTTGGAGTGCACAAATGTGAAGATATATGCAGAGAGAGAGAGGGAGACAGTTCGAGTCAAACCCTGCTGTAACCGGCATGTAGTAAGTGAAACGATCCTGGCCAATCCCCAAGTGGGTATGCGCCACAAGCTGCGCAGGAGGCCGCCTGGTTCTTGCTGCGGCAGGAAAGTAAACATCCCTCTCGCGAGGCGCACGATCAAATGCAGAGCATTTCCGGGGGCGGACGACGTTAAGTAGTTTTGCGTTATGTTAATGTTGCACTTGTTGCTGTTGTTGTTGTAGTGTAATTAAATGAGGAGACGTAAGTACGTGGTCACGTGACATATTTATTAGAGGTGGGTATGATTATTGTGGCGCCAGTGGAAGCAGCACCATGTACCTCGCGTTCCGCCCAAGGTAGTGAAGCGTTGTATAGCAGCTTCTTGACGTAGTTTGAATGAGTCAAGGATATAAGGCGCGTTCGTAGCCTCCATTCTGTGTCTGCTTTGTGGCCCAGTGGGTAGAGCACCATGTACCTTGCGTTCCGCCGCAGGGTAGTGGGATTCGAAACAGGCGCCAGTAAGTATTATTTTTAAGTGCGAATGCACTTATTAAGCGAGCCTGAATGTCCGCCGCCGTCGCCGCATAGCAACAGCTGCTGGTGCGCGCGCTCCTCGTCTTCTCCTCGTCTTCCTTAGCAAGGGGGAAGAGGGCGCGCGCTACTCTCCTCCTCCTCTCATCCGCTCAGTGACTGCGGGTGTTGGGCGCCTCCTCTCACTTCGGGCGGGAGGAGCTCTCGCTCGCGTAGCGGGCGCTCCGCATTCCGACGCGTGAGGGCGCTCGTGTAGCCCTCGCCGTAACGGCAGGGCGCTACTCTCCTCCTCCTCTCTCCGCTTAGTGACTGCGGGTGTTGGGCGCCTCCTCTCCACTCCAAAGTCACGATATCCACCGTAATCGCGCAATCAACAACCGTGCATTCGCACTTACACACTCTCCCCCTAGGGGAAGTGCGAGGGAATTTTTTTATAGTGTAGGGGGAGGGGTGCGGACTACGATGGACAACTAGAACGGGTGACATCGTGAGGTAAAGAAATGCTCTGCATTTTAAAGAATTTCCGGAGCTGGGACAGCTGTCTCGCGCAGCCCCGTGATTTCATCCGTCGCGGTGGAACGCTAAGGGGTTTCTCATCAACTGGAGGTTTTTTCAGGCCCCTCAACTGCATTCCCACCTCTCTCATCCATTGGTATTCGATACGCTCATGAGGAGACGAAAACTGTAAAAACATTGGTATCCTCTTCGAGTTTACCAATCCTGCGAAGCTTCGCTTCACCGTAACCAATCTCCGCTCTTCCTTGGGATAAGTGATCACTGAGCTCCTCAGCCGTCCATTCGGACGGGTTACCCTGCGCCCCGGTTACTCGCTAGCTTGTCTTTTTGTAAAGCATGCTGAGCATTTTTGAGAGATAATTCAGCTCTCAACTCCTCGATCTCGATCACAATGGCACTAACGTTCCGGCCAGTGCGGCGACATCCCGTTAGCTTAGTGGGCATGGTAAATCCGGAGAAAACAAATCGGGGCCCACCTGTGCTCATTGCGCATTCGGCTGGGTGGCAGTGTCGCTGGTGCAGTAGCTCGTAGAACCGATGCGCCGCTCTCGTCGCTGGGATGGGGCCATGCTCCCTAGCCAGAGCTCTCGAGTCCTCCCACTGAGGATGGCGCCTCGTTAAATCCTTGCTTCCCTGCCCTGAGCCGAAGCTCATTCAGGCCTCCCGCTGAACTGTTGCCCCGTTGCTGTTGAACCACGTATTCCGCCGCACTGAGCCGTGTCTCACGAAGCCACCCGCTGAGTTGCCGCCTCGTCGAACGGCGGCTTCCGCCGCCTTGAGCCTGAGCTCACAGTTGTCTCCCGCTGAGGTGCCGCCTCGTTCAACCGCGGCTTTGACCCCCCTGAGCCGGAGCTCACAAGGTCTCCGCTGAGGTGTTGCCCTGTTGCCGTTGAATCGTGGCTGCTGCGGCACTGAGCCGAAGCTCACAAATCTCCCGCTGAGGTCCCGCCTCGGCGATGCTTAAAGTCGGGCTCGTTGCTGGTCGGAGCCGAAACTTGCGTTGAAGGACACTCTCCGGAATGCCGCACCAGCTCCAGCCCATGGTCTTAGTCATCCTGTCGACTGCGCCAGTTAATTTTCGCCTGTCCATCTTCTTGGTTACTGATGGAGACAAAATAATGATGTTATTTTGATGCGCGACCCGAGAGGACGATCTCTACTCGCTCTGATGACCGACGACCGATGCTTGAAGCGGGTGAGGGATGAGAAACTGCCTTCCTTGTTGGATATTAGGTTTATTTACACTATTTATATTACTGCAAGTTTACATCAGGTCAGAATGACGGTTACATTGTCACTCTGCCCGCTGCAGCCTGTTCGGCAGAGATTTATACTGAACTAGATCACCTCTCGACGGACCCTGGACAAAACCCAACACTCCGGTTTTGATGCCAAAAACCCTGCCTCCAATAAGGGGGTGTTCAAAAAAGAGCGAAAACCTTTTCAAAACAATTAATACAAACCATTGATTGGCCACAGGAACCTGCCAATTACACACATGCCCCCACCTGCGGTCACGTGACCAAACACTGTCTCGTGTACTCATACCACGTTTCCCACGCACTTTGTTGTAACCGACCAGCAGTGCAACCTAAAGTCACTAACCGCGCCCGAGTGACACACTATTTTGTTGAATGGGGTGGCATCTGCTCAAATGCTAGCCGAAGGCTTAGAGCGGTCTTCGCATGGCTAACCTCTTCCCGCGTCCTCGCCTTGGCACCTCCGTCTGCGCGCGAGCCCGGAAAAAGAGGGAGTCGTTTCTAAACCCTTGCAAGACTAAGGGGCACCACTGCCCGCCTGAATAGCACACGGGAAGAAACGCTGCAAGCGTAGGCGACCGTCTTCGAGGCGTACGACCCGTCAACGAAGAGCGCCGACGCCGGCTTCGTATATCTTCAAAAACCGAACGACCGCAATCCACCAGAGGTACTCGGGCTAAGCACCTGAGTCCTTTGCCCACACAAAAGGGAAGGGACACAAAGCATGCTCTCAGCGGCTCCAAACTTGGCGTCCATGGGGTAGGCATGAAAGGGACACAGGTTGCAGTTACAAGTGGAGGCGACGCCGATGCGTTAGCGACCGGCTGCTTTCATTAAATAAATGAGTAGCCCGAACTTAACACCAATTTTGAGCATTTTTTAACAGAGGATCTGTTAATATTGGCCTTACGCTCGCCATTACAGGAAAAAGATACTCTTGAAAATGGCGAGCGCTCGTGAGCGTGTGCCTCCGGGCGACCACCGAGGGTCCTGGGCCTGCGCATTGGCTGCAGCAAAAAAGAAATCTCCAGCGGTGGAGCCAACTGCGCATGAGCATGTAAAAAATGTGTAGCGCTAATGCTGACGATGACAACGCGCCCCGATAGGAGGGGTCACCGCGTCCTCCGCATTCTTTAGAAAATACTATGGACACTTCGCGACAAGGCTACGAGTGTGCCAAGCGTTTCCAAGAAGACTTGCAAATCCACCAACCGCTGCCTGGAGTCGATGATGAAGAGCGGGCGAAGTCTACAGTGCTGATGATTAGTTTGCATGCACCACTCGCCATGAAGAAGACGACTACGTCACTGCCGCGTATGACGGCGATTAGTAGAACCGAAACTATGCAAACAAATAATAATGCTAAAATTGTGCTCCTGGATATGTACACCTACAACAGCTTCGTCATTGAATTCTTGCACGGGAGTGGAAGCTTGCCCTAATTATTTTATACTGCCCCCTGAACCATTACGTGCCTCTATATGGCACTTCATACGGCACACTTAATTATCTTTCCCAGGCCTCCATTCAAAGCGCAAAAGGGAATTGCATTAGCGTTATTCAAGCGACAAATAATATCTGCTGCGTATTATACAACAAAACAAATCGATTTTTACAAATAGAAAACTCATACACAAACTAAACCCTATGCAAAACTGTCTTATGCAATTTTTAAAACAAAAATAAAGAGAAAACACCAGATCGCATTTACTTTTATACAAAATTGTGTAAACATTTTACCATTTTTACATATATTAAAATTTTAATTTTGTTTCAATTGTAAACTACAATGCGTTGGGGAACATAGTTGTTATGCACGAACAATGTAGTAACGTTTGGGTGCACTCGTAGTTGAAAAGTCATCAAATCAGATAAAAGTACCTGTCGAAGCGGCCCTAAAATCAGAGAAACGATCACGCGAAAATACAGCCGCTAATTTTTACGATTTGAGATCCTCCAAGTCAAACAGGTAGATTTGTTAGAAATGTGTGATGTTTTCTTTTGAAAATGTCTTCGTCTTCACAGAAATACTTATCTGGTTTGTACTCTTCGCATCATACCAGTTGCGCTGATATCGCATGGTAGTCGGCTAAACAGAAGCCAGTCCCTTCTTATTTCCTCAGCTTACGACATATTCATTTCTTAAGGGGGTTGGGGGATGAAGTTGGCAGGGTAGTTTCTTCTTTTTTGCTGTTTTAAGGTTTACCATCCGTCAAGGCCACGTTTCACAACATTAAGCATGTAAAGGTACAAGGAGACCAAAGACCCATCTTTCTTTCTTTCGTCTCGTTGGACATTCAGACTCGGTGTATTTCTCGTCTCGTTGGACATTCAGGCTCGATAGGCCCTTTCGTCACCTTGGATCTTCCATCTCGTTGGAAATATGGGGCCTCAATTGGACCTTCCCTCTCGGTGGATCTTTTGTATCGTTGGATATTCGGCCAATAACTAATAAATGAATGTCCGGAGCACTCTAATGTTACCTTGAATTACCTCTACCGCAATATGGATGTGGAACCTTCTGCATTTTCACATAAAATATCTTTTAACGATACTTTGAAGTGAAATGCACGCCTGGCACCTGTGATATCCGTGGTAAAATTTCAGTCTGCTTGCAACTCTATTGATGAAAGCAAGCTTGGTTGCCCAGTACATTGGTGAGAGTGCGAAAATAGGGCTTTAGTTTTTTCATTCGGAGATGTTTCGTTTTGTCATTCTTGCAAATTGTAATGGTTCTTCTGGTTGTTTGTGTGTGCGAAAATATCAGCGACGAAATAATATTCCCTAGTTTCATACGCATGGCAGGCACGTGAGCGCTAAGCAAACAAGCAAACAGTCACGTGCTGTTCCATCCAAAAAAGGAGGGTGCTCTGCCTCGTGAGGACAGTCCCCTGAGCCCTCATTCTTACACCCGTCACCTTCAACGGCACTGCACCGTCAGGTCAAAAAACCGCGACAGAGACGTAAACGGAGTAGTGTTCGTACTGGAGCTCTCTTTCAGAGTGCAGGGTCGTCTGCCTAGCGATCAGTTTAGCCTTAAATTGAGCGTGCTTAATCTGAAAAGTAAAGGACAGGGCTTAGATTTTTACGTGGGCTCCCTTCTCGCTAAACTTAGCCGTGAAAATTTGTTTTCTGATTGGCTGGTTTACCACGGGGGGGGGGGGGTACTATCGCGTTGATTGAACGGAAACTTAGAGCTCGGCTTCCCGTCAGCGTTGCATCCTTTTCGGCAAAAAATCTCCCGAGAAACCATGGCCCATGACGGAAGACAGGGACGTGACGGGGTCAAAAACGGCTGTGTGAAGGAGGGCTGACAATCACCGCGTACGGGCGTGAGTGTCCGGCAACTGCTCGCAGATCGTAAGAAGTGGTCGATGCGTTGAAGGTTGTATATTCTCAGTGCGGTGTTATCGAGGTGCCAATTTGAGGTGTCATTTGAATTCCACGATTTCAAATAATTATCAGTTATTAAAATAAAACATCCAAATTTAATATCTTATTTTTTTGGAAATTACTTCAAATTTCGTGTCCACTTATACAAACGACGTTATTGTGCTTCACGCTGTCACAAGAGTAAGCCCAAATACCAACTTCAAGCCTTGGAATGATCATAGTATTCACTTTTCAGATCTGGAAACTCTTCAAAAACCATCTTCTTTTCATCGACTGGCTTTCTTCACCCTAGAAATCTGCCTAGACTTCTGTCCGATGCCCTCAGCAGCATAGACTGGGCACCAGGACATACGGCGTGTTACATCGACACATGGAACACTTTAAAAACATTTTCTGAGCGTATCACTGCACCGTTCACTCTGAAACTTTGCATGAAGGTCGCATTTTGTGGTCTATATTGTCTGGCACTAGGAACAACGAAACCTTGGATTACCTTGTTTCCAATCAGCTTTGTGTGCTGGAGTCTGACAAGGAGGGTTCCTTCGTAGTCTTGCTGGAAGTTCTTTTTGCTGAGAAGGCCTTAGACGCGGTCGAGGAAAACTTTACAAAAACTGATGGTGACCTGCTTGCAAGTACAAAAGGAAGCTGCTCTCTGTGGACAGATCTTAATTTAACAAATTGGCTCAGGCAGTCAAGAGGGCCAACAGGCTTCACCTTGATGTTTTCTTCACCACTAAAAGGCACAAGGCTAGCATTCCTTTTCGTGTCATTATTACAGAGCGAGACACGTTGCGATGTTGTGTTTGTGGTTTTCTTCAGAAGTGCTTATCGGCTTTGCAAGTGGAAGATCTTTTTCTTGTCCCCAATTCACTCGTGGTAGCGGAATATCTCGATACGCATACCCTTGCAGATACGACTGCCATTAGCATTGATATAGAGGTTTGTTTTACTCGCTTCCTCATGTTTACCTTTTGGCAGCTGTTAAACAGTCTATCATATACTTTAGAGAATGATGACAAGGCTTTCACGAATGCGAGCGGCATTACGGTCCCGTCTTTCATCGAGCTATTGTGTGTTTATTTAAATGCTTTGGTAATATATCACGACGGTGAGGTCCTTGCGCAAAAGCCCGATGTGGTATTGGTTCGTGAGTGGCTCCAATTCTAAACAATATCTTTTTGCAGAAGATGACCGCTTTCTTCAAAAGGATTTAAGCGGTATGGTGAAAAATTTTTTCCGTTATTTGGACGATTACTCGGTTATTTTCGACACAACTTCCAGCCTCAGGTCTACGTAGACATTTTAAAGGTTTTTAAAAAAAAGGCTTTTGGCCTATTCTTCATGGTCGAAACACTAAAAAATGGTTTCATTCTGTATTTAGACTTGTCTGTTTAGTTTAAAAGGTGCCCCATTTGTTGGATGTACGCGCCACGGTCTGTTAAGCCCCTGCTGCATTGTTCATCTGGTTGTTCAAAGCTAGCGAAGATTGCCATTGCTTTATCATGCCTGCATTCTGCTGTTACAAAGTCATGTGTTCATAAAATGGTAAATAGCTTCGAAGGCCAAGTGGTAAAGTTAAGGCAGGCCGGATTACTGGAAGCCCTGTTAACATGGACATGTGCAAAACTCGTGAAATTGTTTACGTTTGCAAATAAGAATGTCGCTATAGAAGTTGACGCCAACAGACAAAGAAATGTCGCTGTCTTTCCTTACCTGTATGACATCACGCAAAGGCTGAAGAAAGTAGGGTTGTGGTATGGTGTGCAGGTCGCTGTAACAGCCCGCAATAAGCTTCGTTCTGTTTGCGCCAGAGTATACAGTAGGGCGAGCGAAGCGTAGGTATGAGACAGAGAGGGAGAAAGAACTTTATTCTGAAGCCATTGGGTGAACGACGACTGGTGACCAGCGCTTGGAGGGCGCCGGTGACCTGGTCTGCTCGTTCAGCGAGTCCTTTCTGGACCCGCGGATCCGAGCTGCCTAACGGCACCTCCCAGCGCTCCACACAAGAAATGAGAGGGAATCAGTTCTGAGGGTATTGCCAAATTATATGAGCAATATCTATTTCGTAGGCTCCACAGTCGGGACATTGGGGAGAGGGAAATACAGATGGATGAATTGCTGTAGTCTGGCGCTCGCGGGATCATTGGGCTCCATGGCTCAGCTCGGTGGGTTAGCTCTCGAGCTTTAAGTTTAGCGGCTTCTTTACCTTCCATCCCCGCATGGGCTGGAGTCCAAATCAACTCCGCGTGGTAAGTGGGAGGATTTTGAACTAGAATTTTGAGAGCCTTCGAGGAATTAATCCCCAGGGTGAAATATCGAATGGCCGTTTTCGAATCGGAGATAACAATTGCTGGGGTAGGCCGATGAGTGAGCGGTAGCACAATAGCCGCCTTTTCTGCAGTGGCAGGGGAGTTCGTGCGGGTAGTGAGTGAGTGGTCCGAGGCTGCTTTTGGATCAAAGATGGCGAAACTGCGTAGTCATTGTGACGGCTATAACTCGCGTCATCCAGATAGACGGTGGACTGGACCATGGGGTATTTGCGGGCTAAGACGCGTGCTCGATATTTACAGCGTTTAATATTGTGCTCCTGGGGCAAATTGCGGGGAATCGGCTGCACACACAAAGAGATTGTGCCAGTAGGGCGGAATGTAGATTCTGGGGTCAGCAACAATCGGTGCACAAAGCCCGAGTGACTCTAGGATGTATCTGGCAGTAGTAGTGGTAGAAAGGCGGGAACGTTGACTGAGAAAATGGGTTTCTATGAGCTCTTTAGCTGTGGAATAAATACTGAGAAGTTCCAGTTTGCCTGCGGAAGTACTTTGAGGGAGTAAAAGTGCTGTTTTTTACATTTTTCGTATGAGGCAGTTGATTTTTAACACCTCCGTTTTACTAGGGTACGCGAGGTACGCGACGGCGTATGTCGCGCGACTGAGCACGAATGCTGGAACCACACGGAGGCGCTCAAATTCCGTCATTCCTTTGTTTCGCGTGTTATGCGCCGGACGAGGCCAATAATTTGGTTGACATGTGAGATGAGTTGAGAGATATATCACGTATTGGCTCTGTCGTGCTGTATGGTGAAACCGACGACTTTAAACATAGACACATGGTATGGGATTATTTTGTATTCGTATAGTTACGTCTGGAGTGGCGCGTTACCGGCGGGGAGGAGGGAGGGTCAGGAGCTCCGACTTACTTGGGGTGCAATCAAGACCGGCAAGTGCCGCTCCTCCTACGACGATATCTATGCCTAACTGAAGCGCCTCCTCAATTTGCGCATCACTACCTCCGGGGGTTATTTTGCCGCAAAGTATGGTCGCTGGTAGTGGCGGTGATTCCCCGATAGCAGTTATGTACATCGCCACGAAGAGATTATATGGTGTCCTGCATGGCTGCCTGGTTGGCTAAGAGAATTTGGTGGACCTGTAGGTGTTCTTCCTACTGGTGCGTGAGAGCTCTCTTGCATGCAGACTCGATCCCTTTGAAACGATCTTTTGTTAGGGTTGGTGTTGTGTCGGAGGTAGTAAGGTTAGCCGTGGCTTTGTTTTATTTGGGGGTGGAGTGTAAACCATCTGGGAGGCCCGATTTGATTGCTGCTCAGATTGCACGGAGAGGTTAGCGGGGCGAGTGTGAAGCTGTTGTTTTAGGAAGCTGTCTTAGGAAGCCATCTCAGTGCTGCATTTCTTTCTTTAGGGTTAGTATTTCTGCCCGGATAGCTTGTAATTCTTTAGGAATTTCAGCTTGCGTATCAGAGGAGGTAACGGACGAGGGTAATGATAGTGACGATGGAGCACTCAGAGGCGAACGCTCGCAGCTCACCTTTGTCTTGTCGATGCCCGATGGAGGGAGCTTTGTAGCACCGGCGCGAAACGGAAGGTCTGGTCGTCCACAGGAAAGAGGCTCTGAGGCGTTGGCAGGTTGCAGTTGTGGAAAGTCCATGGCACAAAGAGTCCCTGAAGAAGCTGCAGCCTTAGCGTACGACACGGCAGGTCGGCGCTGTTGGTAGCGCTTGGAAACACCGCCGTTCCAGTAACATGAGGGCCCTCACAAACGATGCATTTGGGAACAAATTGATGATTTTCGGGGGCATTGATGATTCCGCAGGTTGAGCATCGATAGAGAGCTCGACCAGTTGGGCAGACGTCGCGTTGATGTCCTCGTCGCCAGCACAAAGTGCAGGCTTCTGATTTTTTGCGAAATGGCTTGCAGCGGTATGTTGCAGCGCGATACCGAACACAGTAACAGAGGGTAGCTATATCAAAGCGAATTTAGAATATGTTAGAGTCACTAAGCCTCCTGGCGGCGAGGACTCCGAGTCCAGGGTTGAAGTTGAAGATGCTATGGAGTATTTCTTGTGGGGTTTCGTCGGCTGGGATATTGAAAATCACGCCCGTCGCTGTATTAGATGGGGCGAGTACGAGCGTGGAAAGCGGGTATTCTTTGCCATTAAAAGTTAACGCCTCTACCTTCACATACTTCTGCGCTCCGCTCTCGTCCGGGGTAATAGCGATGTTGACATTCGCCCTCGCGTGAATGCGGACTTAGTCCCGCTTGCTTCTGCAAGATGTCAGCCAAATTACCCAGAGGGACTTGGGTGAGGGCTAGACCACCTCTAGGTCGAAGGATCACTTTGAAGTCGTCCTCCGGCAAGGGGAGCAACCGGAGAATCATGCGCGTTGGTCGACGGTGGCGTCGGCTGGAGACGGCATTCTTAGAAGAAGATGCGATGGCAGAGTTGCCCGGCAGCGATTGTCCACGAAGGGATTGTTGGCTGTGACGAATCATCACCCAAGAGGGGAGGGCGAGGTGCTCCGAGCGATGTCATCTCCTTCGACTGTAACCTCCATCATGCTGCTGCCGAGACGTTGACCACGGCCGGCGCACTGGGGCAGCGGAGTGAAGGCTGACAGCACATGCTGTAGACGGCCGCACGCAGCTTCGGTGCGAGGCGTGGTCGATGCTGTTCTTTGCTGTGGCGTTAGGGTTAGCTTTTTCAGTGGACAGTTTGACTCGCGTGTTGGGTCGAACTTGACGAAAGTGGTGTCAGGATAGTCCTTAAAGCGTGCCAGAATGATTGGTGTGGAAAACAGGTAGCAGACACTGCTGGTTCGCCGGTGGCAATGCAAGATGACAGAGCCAAGCCGGGTCAAGTGAGGTCTTGTCGGTCCCTTAGCGCCGATCCGTAGGTCTGAAAAACAGGTGGTAGGATGCGGCGGAAAGCATGCGAACCTCTATGTTTCTTGCGCAACTGGAGCTGTTTATAGCATTCCCCTGTCATGTGGGTCAAACGGTCCGCTGCATTAATGTACGCTTACGTGAGCATCATGTATCGTTGAAGGGTCCCGCCAATTTTCATTTGTCCTCACATTGTACCGAATGTGGCTGCTCACCGAGTTTACAAAGGACTGACATTTTGTTTAAACATGGACGGCAGATCACACGTGAAGTTGAAGAAGCTTTCCACATTGTGGAAAGGGAGGACACGTGCGTTAGCCAAGCGAATGTGTTGCTTCACTCAAAAGAGTTTGCTTATCGGCGGGGTTCATGATTGAACTTTTCTCACGCATATCAGTTCGCTTTCGGCATATTGTGCTTCGGTAGCCCATCTATCCACAGTGTTTGTTTTTCTTGCATTTTGCTTTTCATTTGTTTGTGGGGTGGTTTTTTATTCATTTATATTCTCTTCTGCCTAATAAAACTGAGTTGTTAGACCAGCGAATGTCCTGTGTGTTTCTTCTCTCCGTCTCCGTGCATTCTAAGCTGGTTCCGCTTAAGACAGTAGATACCTGTTTATTCTGCAAATGTAAACAATATCGATTTTGGACGGTTGCAAAATGGCAGTCATTATGGACGGGCAAGCTGATCTTGGATCGATGGTGCCACCTGGGACATGCCAAACAAAACGAGCGATGACGATTTACGGTAGGAGGGAGCCGAATGAGGTAGCAGATGATCAGAAAACCTCTTTTGTCGATAGCTTAGGATGGCCGCCAATAATTACATAGCAGGTAGTTGTCATGTGGTAAGAAGAACCCATATCCGAAGGGTGATTGGCCCAAGAAGAAAATTATGAAAGAAAAGACGAAGAGAAAGAAGAATCGGCGTACGGGATGGCGGGAAGGATTTGGAAGGACCAATGAAGACGACACACAGGGTGACCGAAGATGAGGAGAAGGTTATCTACGCCAGCACATAGGAGCCCCACACGATAGAATGCGAGGTGAAGAAAAGGAGGACGAAGTGGAGTGGACGCAGAGTGGAAGGGGGTCTTGGAGGAACGGTGGCAAGTTCGGGCCGTGCCCCACAACGCACCAGCGGCATCGCACCGTTTGGCAGCGGGCAGCTCGGAACCACCGATTACCAGCGGCTTCGCTCTGCTGGCCTCCTGCTGACCGGTGGCATCGCACCGCCGGCGACCTGTCGAGCCGTGCCCCATGACGCACCAGCGGCATCGCACCGTTTGGCAGCGGGCAGCTCGGGACCACCAATGACCAGCAGCTTCGCACTGCTGGCCTCCTGCTGAGCCGCGCTGCTCAGCGAAGCCGTGGCATCGCACCGCGGTCATCCGGATCACGACGCACCAGCACGGGACATCGCGACGTTCGGTGACGCGGAAGCCCACCCGCCAGGCCACGTCATCGGCATCGCAGCGGATTCGACGTGCTACAGCGTGGGACTGGTTTGAATTTGGCATAGACAGTTTAAGTGCTATAGTTAGTATTTGAGTATATTTTTGTTGGTGTGAGGTCGTGTTTGTGTTTTTTTGTGTATAGTGTGATATGCTTGGGAGTGTGCTATGATCGCGTTTATTTGAGGTTTTTTACTGTAAATATATTGTGGTGTCATCGAATGAATCAACTTGAGCCTCATTTCTCTGCCGCGTGAGACGCGTGACGCTAGTACAAATCATATTGGTGTATTCCTGCGGTCCATCGTTGTCGATTCCAGTAATCTGGTTTCATATCATTTGTCGTCTGCTGTGCCAGGTTGCCCCGCTTTCGAAATAAGTCTTACGATTCTTTATTCTCGTTTGTTGCTTTGTTCTTGTTTTACTTTAGTATTATTCTGTGCGTGCGTGTCTGTGCTTGTGACATGGCGTCATGAGACCATCCACAGCATAGGAAAAGGCATATCCTGTTCACCTGCAGTGAATGATATCATGGCGCCATGTCAAAAGCACAGAATGTTCGCCCTTCGGCTGGTTTGAGAGACAGGTAAGGTGTGCCGTACATAATGGGCCTTATGAAAAAGCTTAAGCCGAATGAGGTCTGGTTCCTTCACTCCGGCCCGTCTGTGCTCGATGCGGTGAATGAATTTCGTTAGCTGAGTCAAGGTGCGTTGAAGTTCTAGTACTGCATGGGAGCCTGATACGCCCTGTGGGATGGTGAGTCCGAGTAGGCTCAAAGCCAACTGCACTAAAATTTTTATCCTCCAGAAAACCTTATTTCCGCATAGTCGCCCGAAAAAGACTGCATGCGTGCTTACACAAAAGGTCTAAACGTTCCTCTTCTGGGGAGTAGTTGACTTTGCCCCAATCTCTACATATGGACTTAATGTGAGCAGACGAACGGTTAGTACGCCACCCGGCTGGTCAGTTCCGATACTCCCTAAAGGATGAACTGGTTAAAGGAAGTCGCAAAATAAAAAAATGAACATAGCACCAGCAGGGATCGGAACTCCGACTCCCGGAGCAGTAGCCAAGGAGCAGAATACGCTACATCACCGCGATGGAATTGTCAGTAGAAAATGTGTATTGAAGTGTACGCCGTGCAGTACTGTGCACAACGACACAGATTCATTGCAAGCCGGTCATCCGTTTTTCTTTAGTTAAAAGAGCAAGGGAGAAGTTCTCCTCACTAAAAGCCTTATTCAGTTCTGGTGAACAGCAGTTGCGTAGTAGCAATATGTCATATTGAACGGTTACTGCTGAAACTTGGTGGGACACATCTTCACATACAAAAGAAGCCTTTCACATACTTATCTCCGCTTTGACATTTCATGTCAGTACTCACGTTTTGCACTTAATACAAATACCCCTGACTTGCAGTTCTTTTCTGGTTATGACAAAAAAATCTCGCATAAAAAATGTAATATTCCCTAAGACATCTCACCAAAGTATTTGTAAACTGGAATCCTAAACTTCTGACCATGCGCATGCGCAATATTGTGGATGTGTTGGTAAAGGTCCACCGGCTTTGAAGGCGTGTCAGAAAAGCAGTTCGTTCCTTTCTGAATGGTTTTATATGTCTACTAGCTGTTCTCGTCGGCACCCACAATATAATAAGCAAATACAATAGGCAAACAAATGAAAATGTACCATCAACCAATGCAAGAAATTTGAACCATGACACCCGCCGATAGTCGTCATTGTTCAGCGAGTCCAATGACGTGTGATATAAGGGAAGAGCAAGACCGAAGACAGAGATACCAGCAATTTAGCCTTATATTGTGTATGCGCTGGGCTTCTTTGAATTCTTTCTGGTTAACTTTCTCAGAAATAACTTTTTTTTCTTTTGGTTCAAACGCAAACATTTATAACTTCTATGTGATACTGATTTCTAGTAAAATTTGGCTAATTTTTTTCTCACATCATGGGTTGTGCAAGAAACTCAACAACTAAAATCGCGCCACAAGTTTTGATATGGCTCCCTTTCTCATCAAGGCGCAATCATGACATATCAGTAATGTGTCTCTTTAGTTTGGTTCATTGCACGGGTTATGGCGTACCCTGTTTCACTACCAACAACTTTTTATTGAGTCAACCTAAAATAGAGTGTCCGCTTGAGAACAACTTTTAAAACGATATATAAACAAAGCACTTAAAGACGTACTATATACTCTCTAAGGCTCCCATGGGCCTAAAAATTTTTGATGGTGTACTCTAACAATCTGCTTTTATCTTTTCAAAAGTTTTGTAGTATAGCTTAACCTAATACATTTAACTGGAAAATGCGACGACTAGCGTTAGCCGTAAAATACACGCTAGAAAAAGGAAAGAAAATTGACAGCCACAACCGATATTTTCCATTTAGTCTCGAATAAGTTCCCACTTTAGAGTTCTTACCATGCAGGATGCTAATAAGGCAAATATTTTGACCATATAGGCTCACATCTTCTTCAAGCCTTTGGTAAAGTATATTTGGTGCTCTTGATTGTGCATAATGCACGTTTTGCACTTATGCCGGTAAATACTTTTTTGCAGTAATAATATTTATTGAAACTTCTGCATAATCGGGGGGTACGAGCTTTACAACCTAGAAAAAATCGTCCTTAAAGCTTACTCGCCAAATTTAGCACTTACGCATCGGAAACCGGTATTTTCAAAACGCACATACGTTTAGCCTGTGTTCAGTCAACCAGCGTAACAAAGAAACTAGTATAAAGCCGTGCGTGAAGTCGAAGCACTAAAAAGAAATAGCAACCTGTGGGCATATATACTCGGAATTTCGGTGAATCCCCTGACACCAGGTCTTCATAATTCTATCTCATTTTTCTTTGTTAAGGTGTTTATCTGTCTCTTTCTAAAGTGGTTAAAAACGCGAAATGCAACAGTATATTTCGATGAAGCAAGATTGTGGTCACCCACTCAACTTTATACCAGCCCTAAAAGACGTTTCTTTAACCGAAGAGATACACTATCAATTAAAAAATCATTAAAATTTTACCCCACAAGATGACAGCTGTGATGTAATAGAGAAATACTTGGCGTCTTCGGTTCATGAGCACCACAATGCTTAATTGCGCACATTCCCACAATACGTTTAATTTACTAAGCCCATCTCCTTTTTATGTTTAATTTTCTGCAATGCACCGTCAGCTCAGTATGCAAGGTACTGATTGCACCGCTTAGCACAAACCTGCCGTTGGTGACTACGCAGGGTAACGTAGGAGACGACAAGCATCAGTGTGTTTACACTTGAGTGCACGTTATACATCATTAGGCGTCATCAATTATTCAGTAGCCCTCCAAATACGCATGGCTGTCCGCCAAATACTGGCTGTAGATTTTGTTTTAAATGCGGAGCATTTCTAAGGCTCGCCTGATCCTCAGTCGTTGATCGCGGCGCCGTCCACACGCTCACTGCGCATGCGCAACTCTCCTCCTTACCCCCACAGCTCCGCGATACTACACTATAAAAAAAGAAATAGTTAGCGGCGCCCGGTTTTGATCCCACGATTCAAAGGCCGCAACGGGAGGTACGGGGTGCTCTTCCCACTACGCTACAAATCCGGGACAGGAGCATGTGCTACGAACGCGGCTTATGTCCTTGAATCATTCAAACTACGTCAACAAGCTACTGATACAACAGAGGCACGCGAAGCTGAACGTGAACGGAAACGACGAACTGAAAACTTTAGAGGGGGATGCTGAATTTCCCATGGGAAAGCTGTGGCGGGAAGCGCCACGCGCCTTGCAACTCAACCAGCCCTGTCCGCAGCGCCTCTGATGCCGATTGTGGCAGGATGCCCCTATGGATTGACCAACCAAAGAATCCATCACGAGATAGGTTCGCGTTCAACCACTGTCGTCATCTTCCCGTAGGGGAACCACCGAAGAAGAAGAAGAACGAGAAGACAAAGCTACAACAACCACAAAGCTGCGAAGAGGAGGGCGTGTACATTGCTCTCAGCTGGTGCACCAATGTCAACAACTTTTGCCTCACCAAAGCTCTCTTAGACTACAGATTCTACCACAGAGACAACATCGAAAAGAACATGATGGACGAGTTTCGGCGCCTCGAGAACCACCGCCTACTCACCGTAACACAACAGCACTTGCGTGCCTTTGCCACCGGTGTGGACCCGGACGCGGAATTCCCTCTGGCGCTAGTAAAAACCAGATCACTGAACATAACGGAAACACAATGGAACCACACAGAACAGCCACGATGCTTCGCATCCTCATCAGCGTTTCCCACGAGAAGATGGTGCAATTTGTTTTCCAAAATGGCTGTTTTAACACACGTTTAATATTTTCGGAATATATATCTCGTAATGGATATCTTGCTCTCGGTTGGTGTACCATACAAGTATTGTGAGATAGACAACTGTACTTACACGAAGGAGTGAACACGAGAGAAAGCACCAGCCTCCGATGCTGCTTGAATGCGATAATTTATTCTCAATGTGGTTCAGATGATTTTGTGTTCACGTTACTTCTAGTAATCCATTAACTAGTGTTCTAGATAACTAGAAGATAGCCCATACGTTGCTAAAAAATCAATTGAGCAGAAGTTCATTTTCTAGTTTGAGAGTATTTGGCGGAATTTTATGATTTCCGGGTAAGTCTCACACGCCATCAGTCATACGATGATACACTGTGCTGTGAACAAACACATTAGTCTTATAGATTTCCGTACTCAAAACACACCTTCTTGTTTGTTTTCTGGTAGAACTATTTTGACAAGGTTTACCAAAGCCATCCGGTACGGCACGTTCATGTCCAACGCTTTATATTGACGCAAAAGTGAGGTCTGCACACGACTACCTGCACAGTAACAACGTTCACTTTTAACGTAGTGTAACGTTTTGCACAACACACTTCAACCTATCGCTATTGTCTTAATTTTTAAAAAGAAATGTGTGTCTTGAGTGAAACAGTGGAGCCTTAGTATTGTTGGAACCTTCGCCTCAGTGGATTTTTCATTTCGTAGGACATTTAGCCTCCTTGGGACCATTCGTCTCATCGGATCTTTTGTCTCGTTGGACATTCAGGGTCGATTAAATTTTTCATTTCGTTGGATCTTTCTCGTTGGACCTTCAGACACGGTGGATCTTTCGTCTCGGTGTTCATTCAGGCTCGATTGGGTCTTTCATCTCGTTGGACATTCACGCTCGCTAATCACGTGATGAAGTGGACCTTTCGACTCGTTGGACCTTTCGTCTTGTTGGACATTCAGGCCACAAGCGGTTTCACAACCGCGTTATTAGAAAGGAGGGACTTCAAGGAACAGCTACCTACGGATGACACACACCTCTAATCTCTTTCTCTCTCATCATTTTTACAACCCCGTGAGTCAGTGTAGCCGTAACGCATACTAACCAAACTTCTACGGGATATTTCTAACCAGACCCCAAAACAGCACACCGGTTTTATATTACCAGGGAAAATATTTTTAAATTGCACCAAAAAGACCACAAAACTATCTTGCCCCCAAAAAACAGTCTTCTCGGGCGTCCGCTTATTTTCGACACATCAAGAACAACAGGGATATAATTCGGAACTTAACAATACAACAACCATAAAAATCCACAGGGATACAAGTTTCAACACCACACAACATTTCGTTAAAAGATCAGCTAAGCGGCTAATCCTGAAATGAAATTGAAGCCGTAACTTCCCAAAAATGAGCAACGCCAAAAGAAACGAAGAACACCGTTAAAGTCGTCACACTCACAGAAACCCGCGCATAACTACACCGGGAGCACCTTCGTCAAATCGGTTTTTCTTCCTGAATACCCGAGTTCAAGTCTCGAAAATACACACGACCATAATGCGTGGCTTGCTAAACACAAACCCCAACATTTAGCACCCTAAAACTTTGATACACGCATTTCTGGTCTTGTCCCCGAAATGGAGAAACCTCAGGCTTCAAAATCGACCCCTAAATACCAAGGCTATACACTTTTGTCCGGGATTCGTAAGTCCAGCATGAGAGGCCCTCGACACGCAGTACCAGTCTCTCTGAGGTGCCCCCCCCCCCCCTTTCCATCACCTCACATCTGAAAGCAGATGTTGCGTGACCCTGGCAGTTCAGGCCAACTCGGGAACCCTTCCCTGAAATTGGGAGTGGCCGAGAACCTCTGGGCTTCGTCCACCCCCAGTACCTAATCCCCAAGGACAAACAGCGGCTGATGTGGGGGCTTTCCGGTTCTTTGCAGTGGAAGCAGCCCGTACATACGGAAGTGCGTCCGGAGGTTAAATTTGTTTTTATTATGACTCTTTTTGAGTTGCTTCGCTTTCCCTGTCTCATTTAAAGTGGCGCTGTTTGTGTCTCAAGTAATCGCGGAAAATGTCCGGAATAAAACCGCAATTTTTATGATTATAATAATCGCGCAACCGCAAAAACATTACAATGACCGCGTATATTCTGACTTCACCCCCAATGTTCTTGAAAGACAACAGTTTTTGCAGCGCGACTCACGCGTAAATGCCTCTCACCTCCTCCAGCCCAGCTCTACCACTTTGGGTTTCGTTTTCACTTTACCACAACAATCACGGTAAAGGTTTGCTCCACCAGGTGTATTTTAAGCGTGGCAGTACTACCGCATCAACTAGAGAAAGCTTTCATTGCTGTCAGGCGTCTTGGAATGCGCCAGAAGATCTAGTGTCTCACCGGAGTGTTTTTCATTTATATTTTTCGCCAAACCATTTTCAATTAGTGTTTCTTTAGCTATACAATCATCAACAGTAATTTATTTATAAAGGAAGTAGCACTGCATACCTTGCCTTCTATTACAAGTAACCTATGATATGCCTAATGTTTCCTTTGTGCTCTACAACGTTGCATACGCAAACACTGCCACCAGATTCATTTGTTCGACATTGTTTTGCCTATATAAACATGTCCTTAACATTGTTTTACGTTTTGGCCAGACAGCTGAATTTCGCGAAACGCCCAAGAATATACACAACCGAAATATTTCTGGCCTTAGTGGCCGAAGAAGGACCATCGTGTTTAAAAATGCTTCCTCTCATCCGAATCCCACAGGTCCCACGCGTTACGAAGCCGACTTCGACCAGATTGTTTCTGTTCCACATGGTAAAAGTGGTTTGGGACTGGAGTAGGGTACATGGACATCTAAAAACAGGCACAAAACTTTGGTACTCATACGTGTAACGATGACGACTCTTGAATACGAATCTTTTTTCGAGCAAAACCAAATGCCCAAGTGCTAAATTCAAAACATCTGGTATCGAATATCTGAACTTCCAGACTGTCAAAATCACGCTAAACAAGTCAAAGTCGAAATAGAGTCCAAGCGCAGACGACCACCATCGAATCGTTCAGAAGATGGCGTCGCTCGCGTTCATCCATTCTTGTAGTTAAACTGAGCGATGCATGATTATTTTTTTATTTATTTTTCTATGGCTGAGCCTCTCCGCCACTCGTCATGCTACCCCCTTACAGAGGATGACGAAGTGAACTTGATCAGACATTTTCTCGAATATACTTCTAAAAGACTCGGGTAGGCCCCATAAGGCTCGAGTGAACTATCGCTATTGCGACCCTGATAACTTCCTGTTTGCATCGTTCGGGCCTTCCGTCATGAATGGTTACATTTTGCCGTGTAAGCAAACACGCCTTTTGGAAACACGTCTTTTGCAAACGCGCAAACGCAAAGTGCAAACGGCCCTTGTCGCCATAATTGCAGGGAGTATACGACGCGCGGCCAGAGTTGTCTTTGATTTAGAAGAAGTTAACGGGGACCCCGCTGTAATTTCTTTGCCAGCTTTACCCTCATATCGTGAAATTATGGGCGAACTACTTTACAATGCTAGTCGTAATTACCACTCTTCGAAAAAATGTACCGAATCATGCAGCGGCAACGAGATGAGCATGTAGCGGGTATAGTGTTTGTCGGTGTTGAAGATCACCTCGCTGCGGTGATGGGTTTCTTTTAATGATTATTGGCCACGACATGCCTGATGAACTAGAAATATTTACGCCACGTAGGCTGTTACAGGTTGTGTCGCATGTTACTAATGGCAGCCCTCAATATTTTTTTATTTGTTTCCGTAACAGTTTGTGGCGTGTTGAAAAAACATGGAATTGTGCCTCAACGAAGGTTTTAATTGGGAAAAATCGGTAGATGTAAGCCGGAATTAGCAGCTAAGCTTTAATCGAATCAATATGGTTAGTTAACCGACCTGCTTAGTACATTTTGAAAAAAAACGTCTCGTGAATCCTTTCATTGAGGCGTTACTGGCTTTTAGAAGTTTTATATGGTCACAGGGGCAAACTCTTTGCCGTTTTATTTCACTAGACGTTGTTTGCGTCAAAACTGCCTGTAAACAATGGCGCTTAGAAAAAAAATGTTTGGTGTGGTGAAAGCAAGTAAATTAACACTTTCCAAAGCACAAAAGGTCAACAGCAGAGAGCCAAACGGCAGTCCCATAATTGTTATATAGAGACGTAGATGCAGTTAAACCCGGATGTAACCAAGTTGACTAAAGTTCGCAATTTTTGTTACATCCGTGTTTTCGTTGGAGACAACTTTAGAGAAAGGCTCGCGGGAATGAATCAGAAACCGAGCCAGAATGCTAGACGGCAGTGAAGGTTGAACCCGCCTTTCAGGGATACATTTCAGACCGAAGAACTAAGTGAGCTGTACCTTCAGCTTTCGCACACGTTCAGGCAATATACGGCGCTCCAAAAAAGAACGGTCACCTACCCCCGTAATAAAAAAACATAACTTAAGTATATCTTTTCCTTTTGACACTTTTCGGCATCTTAACAAGTCACAAGGACCAAACTTATGCTGAAACGATGGCCTTTTTGGAATTTGCTTCTCATTACCGCCCTCAAGTATATTTAGAGGGGGCGAGCTTGGATAGTATGCCAGGCGGCAACATTCTTCTTTCTTGCCAGTGCAGACGGCATTTATAATCGGGCACTTTTCTTCAACAGGGACAATTTTCCGTTTTGTAGCACCACCACTTACCACCGAGGAAAAACAACCGCAGACAGAAGTGGAGACGCGCGACCACACGCAGACAGCACGGCCTCGCACCTGAACACTTAAGTCTGGAACCGAAATTGCACTCACATGTGGAAGAGCACGGTAGTTTGCGGTGCGGGCGATAATAACGTGAACGGTAGTTACCCTTGCTAGCTGGTGTGGTGCCACGCTACAAAAGCAAAACCAGACGTCACTACTATGTTACCCACGGGATGGTGCTAGCCCCTGGTTCATCATCAGCATCATCACCTCTACGAATTTCGTGTTTAGGCGACTCAAGACGTTCTAATTGCTGCTGGCTGCTTACGGTGGTGTTATTATTTGCTACAGTAGTCCATTTTTCCGGCCGATTTTTTGAGTAAAACTGCAAAAAAGAATGACTGATCTCCTCAGAAACTTCGTTTCATCGAGGTTGACCACACCGATGTTTCGTTACATAGAGGTCGCAAACACACGGCCTGCAATTGCGGTGGCAATCAAAATATAAAAAACTTCGTTAAATAAAGGAATTTGTTACGTACACGTTCGTTATAACAAGGTTTAAATGCATTGCCTTTAATTAGTTTCACTACGTGATTTCGCTTCCAAATTATGTGTAAATTCGCGGCCCTCTTTACGTTAGAAGCATTGAAGATGAGATTGTGAGGCTGACAAGTTTACTTCTTTGAAAGGAATCTTAGCAACTAACGCAGGATGAGGAACCCACCAACCGGAACTTAACTAAAGAGATACTAGCAAAAACCTGGTGAACGCCGGAAAATAACTGTCTTCAATGTTGTGTGTGCCCGCAAATAATGAAGCCGAAAGCGTTGACGGCCTTACTGCAAGAAACACAATCGTTGCGGCTGTGTTAGCGCTTGCGGTGGTTTGGTTACCAAGCAGGGTGCCGCTGCAAAATAATTCATCCGTGATTCGATGTGATTTCAAAACCGCTTTGCAGGCAAGGAGCACAGGGCTCGGCCAACTGTGTATCTTTTTTTATTTTTTTATTGCGTCAGACATTACGCTCCAATCTTTTTCCTTGCTATAAGTGCCACTTAGCCATCTAGAAAACTTTGCAACTATTGATGCTTGAACCGAAAAACAAAAGTTGTCGTTGTTCTTTGCTTCTCCGTAGAACATGCATATTTGGGGGATTTGGCAGGAATTAGAAGTTTTGGGGGGCGATGCGCCCTATTCACAAAATTCCCAGCACTACGAATTTGAAAAGTAAAGGTGGTAGAGCAGTACGAAACATCTGACTGTGAGGACGGATGGGAAGAACACGCGCATAACTTTTTTTTGCATTGAATTCTGATTCGAGAAAAGCTGATGCGTGTTCCTTCTGCATGCTGACGTAATTGATTCCTTGGGCGAAAACCAAAATAATTCAAACCAACGGGGAAGAGTCACAGTCCGGTAACAAAGAGAAAGAATGCAGTACGTGTCTGCTGTACTTGTGGGGTTCTACTACTCCCCGTCCCAGAGACACAGTCGTGGTGTTGCGTTGTACAACGTCCAGGTGATGGGTCGTAGCCACCGTTTTAGAGTGCGTACTGAGCTCCCGTTGCACGGTCGTGGGGAACGCAGCGCTCTTGGGGCGTTGCTGTCCCCTACCGACGTGCAACGGGAAGAAAATCTGCTTTAGCAGAAAAGATCCCTGTCGAAGGAATTTGTGCCAAATGACAAAAAAGCATAAGTGACCAAAAAGACGCAACTTTGTTGCGGCAGTGAAGCCGTTCTTCTTAACTGCATAGAAGACCTCCACCTTCAAAGCACGTCGTCTCACTTGTGTGCGCAAAGGAATATAGTACTTTGTATTGTATTGGCTGTATTGAATTGTCTGGCTGAGGGACCGTACTTTAAAGCCTAGCACAGTGCCAATCGTATACATCGTTCTAAAGAAACACGGCCTTGTCACCTATTCGGCTGTCCATCCCGCAAGCACTGCTGCGCCTGCTTCCCCAGCAGCATATTCAGCCATTACGCGTCTCCACTCCAGATTCTTTCCCAAAATATACTTTTCGAATGCGATGTCACGGACTCTTAAAACAGTGGTAAAGAAAGCGCAGGGTTGTAATTCTATTCGGAGACAGATTCACTACAACTTACGTAAGGAAAAAAGAAGAGTTTACAAAAAGGCGATAATATACAGAACTACATTTTTCGTAACATTTGTTCTTCTAAACATTAACATCAGTTCCCATTCAACGCTAAGTTTGCGTGTTTTTGTTAAAAGTACTTATCAAAACTTTATTTTGTTTTTTAAACAAGTATAAAAATATAAAGACTTTTTTTGGCTCTTTAAGTTTAAGAAAACAAAAGAAAAGAACATACGGACGTGAGAGATTTCGGTCGCAGACGTAGGTTAAAAGCACATATCAGTACACGGAAGGGGAGGGCCTAAAATCAGCGCAACTAGTCCACGAAAGCACACCAGCATATATCAACCTGTGTGACCCGCGATTTCAACGGGGATATTTTTCAGGGCTATGTGATTGTTTCTGTGACAATGCCTTCGTCATCCGAGGGATACATTTTGTGGTCGTAGTGTTCGCGTCGTACCAGTTGAGCTGATATGTCCCGGTACTCGCTTGAAGTTAAAGCAAGCGCCTGCCTATTCTTTCGGCTTGCGGCATTTTCGAGTTTCCTGTGTTTTCATGTCAGGCATACTACCCCTTTTCAACTTGCGTTGTTTTCTTGTTTTCTCTTAGAACTATGTCTTACTCACGCGTTTGTGAATGGCCAAAGCGCAGTGAAGACCACTTTCTCTGGCGATGAGGATGATCCTGTAAGCTCGAAAATAAAAATTGGCTCGTATTGGCTGACTTCGCCAAAAATGCCATCGGAAGACCATACTTTCTTGCCTCCCATCTTGTACAACTGCCTCCCCACCCCTCCTCAGCTAGCTCTCACGCTCCACCCCCTTCTCAACTCTCCAAGGCAAAACCCGGTGGAGGCTCGCTCCAGCCAGTCCATGTCGAGTGCGTTCAACTGTTGCCGCACAATCTCCTGGGCCTGTTCGTTACATTTGGACGTCTTCGAATACGCCAGGAGGGGGATAATTTCGCGCCGAAGAGTTTTGTTTTGTAGGTTTAAGGCGAACCTTGCCCTTTTAGGGCAAAGCAGCATCTTTTCATTGTCATTGCAAAATTCACGTTGCCATATATATTTATTTATAGGGGCACTGCAAACGGAATTTATTTACGCATTCTTTTGCTTTAATATTGTCACGAAGCCAAAGACGACGCAGTTGTCTTCAAAAAAATATAAGTTTATTTGAGTGAACTTGTGCTCCCCTAACAACTCAAAGAATACACAGGCGGCGAAACAGCAGTCAAGAAAGGGACGTGCGTAGTCGAGCGTCGAGAGTCGAATACCCGGCGTCTTCTCTGCACGATTTTTATCTTTCGGCGCGCGTGGTTCTCGAGCCGTTGATTCCCATCTAGAACATTGTAGATACAATAAGATTATTCTGGGCTGTTCACGTTAGATCAGAATGCCCTCCCTATCAGAACAGATGACACATGTGGCACAGAAAAAAAGAATGGAACACGCGCTTCCCTTGGCACAGAGATAACACAGACCGGCGCAGCCCGGCGGTAAAAGCAAAACACAAATAAACAAACCCAATGCATTGTTCTCCGCATTACCCCCCTCTAAGAGTGCATCGACCCGATGCTAACATAAGCGACAGTCCGAACGAACAAAAATAAAAGTTGGTCATCGTCCGTAGAAAGGTTTTAAGCGAACCACGAGGATGACTTCGGGCCACGTGTGTCATCGTGATCTTCCGGAGTCACCATCGGGATTCACTTCGTAGGTAAGCTGGCCAACACGTCGTATAATCTGGTAGCGTGCGAAATACCGTCGCATAAGTTTCTCATTCAGTCCACGTCGTCGGACGGGAGTCCAAACCCACACACGATCCCCTGGGTGGTACTCGGATACCTCGGCGTCGAAGGTTGTAGCGGCCGGCATCCACCAGCTGCAGGTCCGTTATACCAATAGGGGGGGGGGGGTAATGCCCCCTACCATGCAATTGGGTTTGTTTATTTGTGTTTTGCCTTTACCGCACGGCTCCGAGGTTTTGTGTTATCTCTGCGCCAATGCAAGCGCGTGTTCTATTCTTTCTTTTTGTGCCACATGTGTTACCTGTTCTTATAGGGAGAGCATTCTGTTCTAACGTGAAGAGCCCACAATAATCTTATTGGATGTACAATGTTCTAGATGTGAATCGACGGTTCCAGAACGGCGCGCGCCGAAAGATAAAAAGCCTGCAGAGCAGACGCCGGGTATTCGACCCTCGACACTCGACTACGCACGTCCCTTTCTTGACTACTGTTTGGCAGCCTGTGTATTCTTTGAGTTGTGAGGGGAGCACAAGTTCGGGCCGTATCTTCTAAATAGAAGAATACATTACGAAAAGTTTCTTTGTCATCCCACCTGTTAAAGATGCGGACGCGCTCCACTTTCTCCAACCACTCCTCACGGTCTCGTCCGGGGGATCCTCGGAATGATGGGGGCTCCAGAGGTTGCTGCAGAACGACGGGAGGATTGGCTTGGTTGACCATGGTGCTGGTTGCGACATCTTCTTAATATTTTCTCTTGGCTCTATAACCTTCAAAATTATCAACATTGCCACGAAATTTCGTAGTTCGAAAATGGTTTGCCTACAAAAGCTTCGCGATAAAAAAATCACCTTTGGCAGCGACTTTTGAACGAGAGATAGGCAGACCCCTCACAGACAGGCGTCCTGACACCACAATTTCAGCATTTAAGTATCGCAATAAACTCTACCGTCTTTAGAAGCGCTTCCCATGTTTGGAATAGATCCTGGGACTCTCGCCGTCAGGAGCAGACGTCTATCAGGTGGCGGCATTCTGATATGCTCTAAGAACTTTGTATTTGGAGAAGCGTGCATAGGCGTGCAATCTTTAGTCAGAAAAATCCTGCTTCCCGCCGTCTGACGACGGCGATGGTTGAACGCGACGTTTTTTTCCGCTAAATTTATAGACAGAATGTCAGCCTCAAAACGCTTTCGATCAAAAATTTAAATGGCATGAGAATCACGGTCAAAGCTTAGCAAACCAAACTGAAAACATCTGCGAGTCGAAGTTCAACTCAGTCAAACACTAGGAATTCTTCACAAGAAAGCTTCGCACGCGGCCAGTCATCATCGTCGTTGAACAGTGAGATGCATGATTTTTTTTCTGCAACTGAAGTTCTTGGCTAATCTTACATACGATAACGGGGTAAATGTGATTCGCAATTTTGTACATTGTGCACCTCCAAATCTCCTCTAGGCCTCTTAGGAACGGGTGTGCTAATATTACTTTCAGACTGAATTTTCTTTTTATGCTTAGTTTTCAACTTCGTCAGGTTTCCTTCATTTTTGGCTGTGTGAGCTCTTCAAACCTGCATTACGTAAAATGTGCTTACTTATGTTCGAACTAATTCTGTACGTCAGATAGGCGCGGAGTGGAAATATGCAACGCTTAGATTTATCCCACGTAAAAATAGGGATCTGCCTTTGTGTACATATTCGTGTCGCGCGCGGATTTCTTATCCCCTGTTTTTTATATTGGGACCCAGAATATAAAACTCTTTTTTTCTCACTTCGTTTTTTGTCCGGTTCACAATTTTTTGAAGCGTGGTACAGTCGGGCAGATACGAGGCGCTCATTTTTCGCGTGTTTCCGCGTAGCGTATTTGGCATTATTATACGCTGCGCAGGTTTGTCCTCTGCAGCCTTTGTTGCGTTCAGATACGCAAAAACGTGGGGTAAACAATGAAGCGAATTGCCTGAGCCGTGTTCTCTAAATTCTGCCTTACTCGCATGCGTTACTTTGGCCTTATAGACGTTAGCCCTTTTCAAGTGGAATGAGCTGTACAAATACAACTCCGGTCGCCGAATAAATGGTCCCGGAACAAATGGTCCCGGAACAAATCGGGTGGGTCCGGGAAGCTGGTATGTGTCCCCCAAACTAATGGTCCCGGAACAAATGGTGGCCAACTTCAAAGTGGGAAGAAATTGGTTCCCCCCCCCACGACTATACGCCTTAGCGCCTGCATGAGGGAAGGAAGGGGGTCAATGTATTTATATTTATCTTTGTATCTGTGCACACTGTATTTTCATCTGTTCGTACACAGTATATTAGCTAATTCTGAATTTGCTTGAGCTCAATGCTGTATCCAAACTTGTTTTTGTCGCACGTGTACGATCTCCCGAGCTTGCTTTGTTTGTATTCTTTTGTTATTCCGAGTGCCAGGCAAACCAGTGTTGAACCTTTCAATCAAAAATCTGCGTGTACTGGGCCGCCCTCGGCCGTTGTTTAAAGTGAATACAATAACGGGCTACCGTGATTTTCTTCGTGAATGCAGTTTTCTTATGAGGTGGAGCAACACAACCGTGTAAATTAACATGGCTGACGTGGAATACTCGCAAGAGTACAAAATTTTGTTAATGCTTGAAAAGTGAGTCTGACTTCATACAGTGCGTTGCGCCTATTTACAGTGACGGTATTATTTAGGTTATGTAAAGTTCCAAAAATGCGGGTGTAACGGTACTGTTGACCGCCAGTCAACATAGAGCTGTACTGGTGCATTGCGCTCGCCGTTTTGTCGCTATTTCAAAACGGAACTTTACTCGATGAGGGTTTATTGGGTTGTCTAAGCTGAGTTACTGTGCTCACCACCTGAAATGCTTCGATATCTCTAGTTCGATTCAAGCGAAGCAACAGTAATCAAGATTTTGCACTTTGATAATTTTACAGCTTGAAGTTTAGAAACTGGTTTTTCTAAGAAAATGGGCAATACTTTGCTGGCGGGCGGCATCTCCTCAAAAGCCAAAGCCGAACGATTAGAGCGTCTTCACGCGGCTAACACCTTCCGGTGTCGTCGCCTTCCCTCCCTGCCTCTGTCGCCGCGCGCGCGGGCACAGTGAGGGAGTCGTGGCTAATCCCTTCCCAGACTAAGAGACGCCGCCGCCCGCCGGACTACCGAGAAATGCTCTTTCAACCCGAGGCGACCATCAACGAACAGCGCCGACGCGGGCTTCGCAAATCGTAAAAAACTAGAGACGGCACCCTTTCGCTTCCCGTCAGTAAGCTCGTCACCGAACGACCGCATACCCTCAGAGCACTGATCTCCACTAGAGTTGCTGGATGGCGCTTCGAGCTCTCCGGCGCACGGCCGCCGGAAGTTCGTGCGCTCGTCCCGGAAGTCGGACCGTTCCAGCATAGCGCATGCTACGCATGGGCTGGTTTCGCACGCATTCCGCCAAAAATGCCTGCTTGTTGCGCCGTCAACTGCACAAGCAGACCAGAGTAGTCGTCTGGGAAGACGTTTCACTTGGGAAGTATTACAATATTCGGTACGACGTGCGTGATACGCAGCGAAACGCAAATGTCATATCAGTTTCGTTTTTAAGCTGTAGCTCTTGTTACGCAGATTCCCTTGCTCTAAGCCGGATTTATACCGGCGTTGGGTGGCAAACTTATACCCTAGTTACACGGCAAAAGTAACCACAGTTAAGTTTAACCGTGGTTACTAAACTTTAACCGCGGTTATCGCAAACTGCGGTTTTGGATGTTACACGCGAAATTGCAAGTTTAGTGACCGGAGTCACTTGATTATGAGCGCAACAAATATAAATGCACACTTTTAACTTCACGATAAAAAACAAAAGAGAAGCAGTGTAGACAAAAATAAATATCGTTAAAGCATTCGCTTCTGACACAAACGCAACGCACTCGTGCGCGGCGAGAAGAGAGGGGCTTTCCCAACAGCTCGCAACCGGCTTGGTTTGCTTAGGTCTGTTCGGTGTTGGGAACTTTCAGCTTAGCACAATTTTTCACCGCACTAACATCCATTTTCTCGCATGCGGAAGTTCTTTTCCGGTATCAAATTGATTTCGAAGAGCGGCGATGCGATAAAGCTGTTGCTGCCGGTGGTCTGGGCCGGTTTCGGGCCGCAAGCAGTGCCGTGCGGGCAGGCCGCGCCGGCGTGTTTACAGGCACGGCCGACGCGCGCGCCGATCGTTTCCGAGTGCTGAATCCGCTTCAAGATTGCCTGCTATATCCATTTTTGGCGGACGACGCGCAGAATTTACAAATTCAGCACGGCTTTTGTCGTAGTTGATCGGGCGGATCGGGAAACGAGCCGCTGCTGACGGGCAGTCGCGCTGATTGCGAGAGCGATGCTAAGAACGCAAGCGCGTCTTGAAGACAGCTTTGGGGCGCCCGCCGTTTGAGACCCTTCGTCTCTTCCGAACGCCAGGTGATTTTTTTTTCGCCTCAGCTGATGCGCCACCACTTGCGTCCGAACTGAATTGTGTGATTTTGAGCACTGCGGCTGCGGAAACTGTGGTTAGCGTGACCGAACTGGCCAAGCTCAGTTTGCGTTAGCCATCGTTAGCGACGTAACCGCAGTTTCGTCTGTCGTGTAACGCAGCAAACTGCGCTTTTGTCTAACCGCGCTTTTCCTTAACCGTGGTTAACTGTGCCCGTGTAACTAGCTCTCCATTCCCAGGCAGCAGGCTCTGCAGTGACCACTTTACTGACATCTGTTTTGACAGAACGGGCGCACGAATTCGGCTACAGCCTGACGCCGTGCCCACGTTGTTTTCTTTCTTGCATAAGTTTCTACCATAAATCCCGTTAGAACTGCGTCGTCTCCTCTCAAACCAAGACCCAAGTGACATTTTCGTTCTCCTTTGCAATTAAATTCTGCTTCATATTAACGTCCCATATTTCGGTATAGCATAAGTTGCGATCTGAACGCAATGTGTACAGCCAAAATGCAATAAAGTGAGAACAAAATGCCAAAATATACCAATGGGGACGCTTATCAGCGGGTGAGAAGCGTAGCAGACGCCTGACTTCCGGGACGAGCCGTTGAACTTCCGGTGGCCGTGCGCGCGCCCGGCCGCGACAGCGGCGAAGCGCCATCCAGCAACTCTAGTGGAGATCAGTGCCTCAGAGGTACTAGGGCTCAGCACCTCAGTCTTTTGCCACACAAAAACGGAAGGAGCACAAACCATGCACTCCGCGACCCCCAACTTCGCGTCTTTGCGGCTGCATGAAAGGAATTGAGATTACAGCTAGAAGCGGAGGCGACGTACGCAATACATGAGCAACCGGCGGCTTTAAATAATTAAATGAGAAGCACGAACGTAACAGTGCTCACCGTCGCGACAGCCTGGTTTGAACAGCGGCTCAGCCGATGGTTGCTATCAGACCAGACGTCCGCATGTCTTGACACTGCGCCTGTCCGCATGTCTTGACACTGCGCCTGTCCGCATGTCTTGACACTGTGCAGCAACCACAATTATAGGCAACTAGAAGTCCGCCATTCTTATTTTCTCTAAAGGAAGGATCTCCCCTGCAGCAGCCTCGTTGTTAGAGAAGACCCCTAACCAAAGAAAAATTCTTTTGATATGGGCTCCGGCCCACTGCGGCCTACAGGGGAATGAACTGGCCCACGCAACCGCTCGAGCTCTGGTCAACCGAGCTGTGTTGCCTATGACGCCACCACAACGACCATCATCCCCACACAAGACATCGCAGTAAAGCCAAGAACAAGCACACGTTACGAGATCTCACAAAGACGGGCTTGTCACAAACAGGGATATAATAAATCACTACAGGTTATCCAGACGCAAATATCCACCGGCCCACCACACTCTTTCCGGGAAAAAGGCAGTCACGTGGCGACGGTTGCAGACGAAACACTTTCCCGAGGGCCCCCCCCCCCCCCTTGTTTCCCTCATCCGCTGCTCCCAGACCTTTACCTCAACCTCTTGCACTTTATGCAGACAGCAGAGCCGACCGACACCACATGATATGGTCCTGCCATAAGCTCCAAAAAATTACGAATGGCTATAATAGTAAATTCCATGTAGATACACTTAGAAGCTACAAAATTAAGACTGCAGAACAATGGGAGTCGGTTCTGCTCAGCTCCACACCGGAGGCACAACTGACAGCTGTCGGGATGGCCGAAGCCGCCGCGAGGATCCAAGGAATCCTGGCTGACGGATGATGGAGGGAGACCATCCAAGTCGTCTACCCTTTAGTACCCATCTCATGCATCAAATAAAGTCATCTCTCTCTCTCTCTCTCTCGTGGATCCTTTCGTTGAGGCGTTACTGGCTTTTAGAAGTTTTATATGGTCACAGGGGCAAATTCTTTGGCGTTTTATTCCTCTAGACGTTGTTTGCGTCAAAACTGCCTGTAAACAATGGCGCTTAGAAAAAAATGTTTGGTGTGGTGAAAGCAAGTAAATGAACACTTTCCCAAGCACAAAAGGTCAACAGGAGAGAGCCAAACGGCAGTCCCATAATTGTTATATAGAGACGTAGATGCAGTTAAACCCGGATGTAACCAAGTTGACTGAAGTTCGCGCAATTTTTGTTACATCCATGTGTTCGTGGAGGCAACTTTTCAGTTAAGGCTCGCAGGAATGAAGCAGAAACCGAGCCACAATGCTATACGGCAGTGAAGGTGAACCCGCCTTTCATGGATAAATTTCCCACCGATGAACTACGTGACGTGTACCTTATGCTTTTGCACAAGTTCAGACAATACACGGCGCTCCAAAAAAGAACGGTCAGCTACCCCCGTAAAAAAAGCATAACTTAAGTATCTCTTTTGCCTTTTGACACTTTTCGGCGTCTTAACAAGTCACAAGTACCAAACGTATGCTGAAACGATGGCCTTTTTGGAATTTGCTTGTCATTACCGCCCTCAAGATTCTTCAGAAGGTGCCAGCTTGGATACTATGCCAGCGGGCAACATCCTTCTTCCTTGCCAGCGCAGACAGCATTTATAATCGGGCACTTTTCTTCAAAAGGGACAACTTTCCGTTTTGTAGCAGCACCACTTACCACCGAGCACAAACAACCACAGATAGAAGTGGAGACGCGCGAGCACACGCAGACAGGACGGCCTAGCACCTGCAAACTTAAGTCTGGAGCCGAAACCGCACTCACATGTGGAAGAGCACGGTAGTGTGCAGTGCAGGCGGTAATAACGTGAAGGGTAGTTACCCTTGCTAGCTGGTGTGGTGGCACGCTACAAAAGCAAAACCTGAGGTCACTACTATGTTACCCACATGGATGGTGCTACCCACTGGTTCATCATCATCATCATCATCACCTCTACGAATTTCGTCTTTAAGCGACTGCAGACGTTCTAATTGCTGCTGGCTGCTCACGGTGGTGTTATTGTTCGCTACATTAGCCATTTCTCCATCGATTTTTGAGTAAAAATGCAAAAAAATTGTGACTGATCAGCTCAGAAACTTCGTTACATCGAGGTTGACCACACCGATGGTTCGTTACATAGAGGTGGCTACAATTGCGGTAGAAATCAAAATATTAAAAACTTCGTAAAATAAAGGAATTTGTTACGTACACGTTCAATATAGCCAGGTTTAAATGCATTGCCTTTAATTAGTTTCATTACGTGATTTCGCTTCGAAACTATGTATTCATTCCCGGCCCTCTTTAAGTTAGAAGCATTGAAGGTGAGATTGTGAGGCTGACAAGTTTACTTGTTTTGAAGGAACCTTAGCAACTAACGCAGGATGAGGAACCCCCCAACAGGAATTTAACTAAAGGGATAGTAACAAAAACCTGGTGAACGCCGGCAAATCACTGTGTTCTATGTTCTGTGGGCCCGCAAATAATGAAGCCGAAAGCCTTGACGGCCTTACTGCGAGAAACGCCATCGTTGCGGCTGTGGTAGCTCTTTCGGTTGTTTGGTTACCAAGCAGGGTGCCACTGCAAAATAATTCATGCGTGATTCGATGTGATTTAAAAACCGCTTTGCAGACAAGGAGCACAGGGCTCGGCCAACTGTGTATCTTTTCTTTATTTTTTTTATTGCGTCAGACATTACGCTCCAATCTTTTTCTTGCTTATAAGTGCCACTTAGCCATCTAGAAAACTATGCTACTATTGAGGCTTCAACCGAAAAACAAAAGTTGCCGTTGTTCTTTGTTTCTCCGTAGAACTTGCATATTTGGGGGATTTGGCAGGAATTACAAGTTTTGAGGGGCGATGCGCCCTATTCACAAAATTCCCAACGCTACGAATTTGAAACGTAAAGGTGGTACAGTAGTGCGAAACATATGACTGCGATGACGCATGGGAAAAACACGCGCATACCTTTTTGCATTGAATTCTGATCCGAGAAAAGCTGATGCGTGTTCCTTCTGCATGCTGACGTAATTGATTCCTTGGACGAAAACCAAAAGAATTCAAACCAACGGGAAAGATTCACAGTCCGGTAACAACGAGAAAGGATGCAGTACGTGTCTGCTGTTGGAGTGGGGTTCTCCTACTTCCCGTCCCATAGACGCAGTCGTGGTGTTCCGTTGTACAACGCCCAGGTGGTGTGTCGTAGCTGCCGTTTTTGAGCGCGTACTGAGCTCCCGTTGCCGGTCGTTGGGAACGCAGCTCTCTTGGGGCGTCGCTGTCTCCTACTGACGTGCAACGGGAAAAAAATCTGCTTGAGCAGAAAAGATCCCTGTCGAAGCAATTTGTGCAAATGACAAAAAAGCATAAGTGACCAACAAGACGCAAATTTGTTGCGGCAGTGAAGCCGTTCTCGTTAACTCCATAGAAGGCCTCCACCTTCAAAGCACGTCGCTTCACGTGTGTGCGCAAAGGAATATAGTACTACATATTGTATTAATTGTCTGGCTGAGGGAGCGTACTTTAAAGCCTAGCACAGTGCCAATCGTATGCATCGTTGTAAAGAAACACGGCCTGGTCACCTATTCGGCTGTCCATCCCGCAAGCACTGCTGCGCCTGATTCCCCAGCAGCCCTAGTTCAGACATTACGCGTCTCCACTCCCACATTCTTTCCCCAAATATACTTTTCGAATGCGATGTCTGGAATTTTTAAAACACTGGTAACGAAAACCCAAAGTTGTAATTCTAATCAGAGACAGATTCAGTGCAATTCACGTAAAGAAAAAAGAAGAGTTTACAAAAAGGCGAAAATAAACAGAACTACCTTTTTCCTAACATTTTTTTTTAAACAATAACATCAGTTCCCATCAAAGGATAAGTTTGCGCGTTTTTGTTAAAAGTTCTTATCAAAACTTTGTTTGCTTTTTTAAACAAGTATAAAAATATAAAGACGTTTTATTTGTTTAAAGTGAATACAATAACAAGCTACCGTGATTTTCTTCGTGAATGCAGTTTTCTTATGAAGTGGAGCAACACAACTGTTTAAATTAACATGGCTGACGTGCAATACTCGCAAGAATATAAAATTTTGTTAATGCTTGAGAAGTGAGTCTGACTTCATCCAGTGCGTCGCGCCTATTTACAGTGACGGTATTATTTAGGTTATGTAAAGTTCCAAAAATGCGGGTGTAACGGTACTGTTGACCGCCAGTCAACATAGAGCTGTACTGGAGCATTGCGCTCGCCGTTTTGTCGCTATTTCAAAAGGGAACTTTACTCAATGAGGGTTTATTGGGTTGGCTAAGCTGAGTTACTGTGCTCACCACCTGAAATGCTTCGATATCTGTAGTTCGAGTCAAGCGAAGCAACAGTAATCAAGATTTTTGCACTTTGATAATTTTACAGCTTGCAGTTTAGAAACCGGTTTTTCTCCAAAAATGGGCAATACATTGCTGCCGGGCGGCATCTCCTCAAAAGCCAAAGCCAAATGATTAGAGCGTCTTCGCGCGGCTAACACCTTACGGTGACGTCGCCTTCCCGCCCTGCCTTTGTCGCCGCGCGCGCGGGCACAGTGAGGGAGTCGTGGCTAATCCCTTCCCAGACTAAGAGACGCCGCCGCCCGCCGGACTACGGAGAAGTGCTCTTTCAACCCGAGGCGACAATCAACGAACAGCGCCGACGCCGGCTTCGCAAATCGTCAAAAACTAGAGACGGCGCCCTTTCGCTTCCCGTCAGTATGGTGGCTCTAGCCACCATACCGTCAGCTCGTCACCGAACGACCGCATACCATCAGAGGTACTAGGGCTCAGCACCTCAGTCTTTTGCCACGCAAAAGAGGAAGGAGCACAAAGCATGCACTCCGCGACCCCCAACGGCGTGTCTTTGCGGCTGCATGAAAGGAACTTAGATTACAGCTAGAAGCGGAGGCGACCTACGCCAATACATGAGACCGCCGGCGGCTTTCATTAATTAAATGAGAAGCACGAACTTAACAGTGCTGACCCCATCGCGACCACCTGGCTTGACCAGCGGCTCAGCTGATGGTTGCTATCAGACCAGACGTCCGCATGTCTTGACACAGCGCCTGTCCGCATATCTTGACACTGTGCCGCAACCACAATCATAAGCGGCTAGAAGTCCGCCATTCGTATTTTCTCTAAAGGAAGGATCTCCCCTGAAGCAGCCTCGTTGTTAGAGAAGACCCCTAAACAAAAAGAAAACTTCCTTTGATATTGACGCCGCCCCACTGCGGCCTACAGGGGAATGAACTGGCCCACGCAACCGCTCGAGCTCTGGTCAACCGAGCTGTGTTGCCTACGACGCCACCACAACCACCATCATCCCCACACAAGACGTCGGAGGAAAGCCAAGAACAAGCACACGTTACGAGATTTCACAGAGACAGGCTAGTCACATACAGGGATATAATAAATCACTACAGGTTATCCAGACGCAAATATCCACCGGCCCACCACACTCTTTCCAGGAAAGAGGCAGTCACGTGCCGACGGTTGCAGACGAACACTTTTTTCCGAGCCCTGTTTCCCTCATCCGCTGCTACCCAGACTTTTACTCAAACCTCTGACTTTATGCAACAGCAAAGCCCACCTACACCACATCATATGGTCCTGCCATAAGCTCCAAAAAATACGAATGGCTATAATAGCAAATCCAATGTAGATACACTTAGAAGCTACAAAATTAAGACTGCAGAACAATGGGAGTCTGTTCTGCTCAGCTCCACACCGGAGGCACAACTGACAGCAGTCAGGATGGCCAAAGCCGCTGCGAGGATCCAAGGAATCCTGGCTGACGGATGATGGAGGGAGACCATCCAAGTCGTCTACCCTTTAGAACCCATCTCGGGCATCAAATAAAGTCATCTCTCTCTCTCTCTCTCTCTCTCTCTCTCTGTCTCTCTCTCTCTCTCTCTCTCTCTCTCGTGGATCCTTTCGTTGAGGCGTTACTGGCTTTTAGAAGTTTTATATGGTCACAGGGGCAAACTCTTTGCCGTTTTATTTCTCTAGACGTTGTTTGCGTCAAACCTGCCTTGAAACAGTGGCGCTTAGAAAAAATGTTTGGTGTGGTGAAAGCAATTAAATGAACACTTTCCAAAGCACAAAAGGTCAACAGCAGAGAGCCAAACGGCAGTCCCATAATTGTCATATCGAGTCGTAGATGCAGTTAAACCCGGGTGTAACCAAGTAGACTAAAGTTCGCGCAATTTTCGTTACATCCATGTGTTCGTGGAGGCACCTTTCCAGTTAAGGCTCGCGGAAGTAAAGCAGAAACCGAGCCACAATGCTAGACGGCAGTGAAAATGAACCCGCCTTTCATGGATAAATTTTACACCGAAGAACTACGGGACCTGTATATTCTGCCTTTGCACAAGTTCCGGCAATACACGGCGCTCCAAAAAAGAACGGTCACCTACCCCCTAATAAAAAACATAACTTAAGTATCTCTTTTGCCATTTGACACTTTTCGGCGTCTTAACAAGTCACAAGTACCAAACGTATGCTGAAACGATGGCCTTTTTGGAATTTGCTTGTCATTACTGCCCTCAAGATTCTTCAGAGGGTGCCAGCTTGGATACTATGCCAGGCGGCAACATCCTTCTTTCTTGCCAGCGCAGACGGCATTTATAATCGGGCACTTTTCTTCAAAGGGACAACTTTCCGTTTTGTAGCAGCACCACTTACCACCGAGCACAAACAACCACAGATAGAAGTGGAGACGCGCGACCACACGCAGACAGGACGGCCTAGCACCTGCAAACTCAAGTCTGGAACCGAAACCGCACTCACATGTGGAAGAGCACGGTAGTGTGCGGTGCGGGCGGTAATAACGTGAAGGGTAGTTACCCTTGCTAGCTGGTGTGGTGGCACGCTACAAAAGCAAAACCTGAGGTCACTACTATGTTACCCACATGGATGGTGCTAGCCACTGGTTCATCATCATCATCATCATCATCATCACCTCTACGAATTTCGTGTTTAGGCGACTCAGGACGTTCCAACTGCTGCTGGCTGCTTACGGTGGTGTTATTATTCGCTACATTATTCCATTTCTCCGGTAGATTTTTTTAAGTAAAGCTGCAACAAAATTATGACTGATCAGCTCAGAAACTTCGTTACATCAAGGTTAACCACACCGATGTTTCGTTTCAAAGGGGTCGCAAACACATGGCCTACAATTGCGGTAGCAATCAAAATATAAAAACTCTTGTTAAATAAAGGAATTGGTTACGTACACGTTCGTTGTGACCAGGTTTAATTGCATTGCCTTTAATTAGTTTCATTACGTGATTTCGCTACCAAACTCTGTTTTAATTCCCGCCCCTCTTTACGTTAGAAGCTTTGAAGGTGAGATTGTGAGGCTGACAAGTTTACTTGTTTCAAAGGAACCTTAGCAACTAACGCAGGATGAGGAACCCACCAACCGGAACTTAACTAAAGAGATACTAGCAAAAACCTGGTGAACGCCGGCAAATCACTGTGTTCTATGCTGTGTATGGCCGAAAATAATGAAGCTGAAAGCCTTGAAGGCCTTACTGCGAGAAACGCCATCGTTGGGGCTGTGATAGCTCGTGCGGTTGTTTTCCTACCAAGCAGGTTGCCGCTGCAAAATCATTCATGCGTGATCCGATGTGATTTCAAAACCGCTTTGCAGACAATGAGCACAGGGCTCGGCCAACTATGTATCTTTTCTTTATTTTTTTTATTGCGTCAGACATTACGCTCCAATCTTTTTCTTTATTATAAGCGCCACTTAGCCATTTAGAAAACTATGCCACTATTCATGCTTGAACCGAAAACAAAAGTTGTCGTTGTTCTTTGTTTCTACGTAGAACATGCATATTTGGGGGATTTGGCAGGAATTAGAAGTTTTGAGGGGCGATGCGCCCTATTCACAAAATTCCCAACATTACGAATTTGAAACGTAAAGGTGCTAGAGTAGTGCGAAACATCCGACTGCGATGACGCATGGAAAGAACACGCGCATAACTTTTTGCATTGAATTCTGATCCAAGAAAAGGTGATGCGTGTCCCTTCTGCATGCTGACGTAATTGATTCCTTGGATGAAAACCAAAAGAATTCACACCAACGGGGAAGAGTCACAGTCCGGTAACAAAGAGAAAGGATGCAGTACGTGTCTTCTGTTGGAGTGGCCCAAGCAGCAGAGGCCGATAGCCAATGATTGGAAACCCCATGGGTCCCCATTGGCTCCCGAGCCATCGGCCACTCATCGGTAACTCGGCTGAAAGATTGATTGAGCGCCAAGCAAACAGCGACCGTAAGTAACGTCACACGGATAGTCCATCGGAGGCCGAGCTTCAGCTGACGGATAAAAGCACATTTTTGCCACGCGCTTGCCGTGCGCGGAGCGCGTCTGAACACGAAGGTTAGAGCGGGTGAACAGGCCACAACGAAGCAAAACGTAGTTACCTAAAGAGCCACTGCACCGGGCCGCGTATTCCCAAACCATATCCCGTAGGGGCCCAGGCCAACCACACCCCCCAAGGAGCGGCACAGCCAAAGAGGTTAAAAAAATTGAAATTTTTTAACCTCCTTGGACGCAGCACCGTGACGTCTCTACCTACATGTGCGCGACTTCATGTGAGGTGGATTTTTTCTTTTTTCCCCTCCCCTCGTTTCGACTGCTCGGCAGGCGGCCGATGGTTTCGCTCCGTGGGCGGGGCTGGTCTGCGGCGCTGGGGAAGCTGACGCACATGTGGAAGAAGCTAACCTTTTGTACCTGAGCCCCTGATCTCTCCGCGCTCTTCTTGCGCACCTGCAAGTTGACGCTGATCTCCTATTGTGTTCCCAGATAAACGCTCGACTCGGTGCTCGAAGTGCGCGCGCGCGGAAGGACGCTTTCACGCGCATGTGGCAATTATACACGGTCCGGAAAGCAAACACCCTGATTGAAAGCTCATTCTACAGCACACAGAAGGGTATACAATTGAGTTGGGTGCTCTTTCACTATATACACACCTCGAAACACGATTCTGTGCTGCAGGTAAGGATTACAAGATAGGCAGCCAATTACCCATGACTACATTTACGAACTGTCCTACTCTTGCGAAATATTACAGCTGCAGGAGCTGCTACATTTTGGCACTTTCATAAGCACTATTACATTGAATTTCGTTAACATTACCTTAATTGCATTATTATTTATCAGGAATAGTGCCACTAAGGAAAACATTGACATTTTGTTAACAGCAATGAAGTGTGTGAATCGTTTTTGCAATGGTGATACGTTGATAAGAAAGACACCAGCTCAAAGGTACACGTTTTACACTCGGTCATGAATGCTGCATTATATACACTGCTGATCAAAACAAGTTAGGGAAACAATATCGAAAATATATACCAACCAATGGCTAAGTAATAGTTGGATTGTTCAGCAACTGAAGTACTCGAGGAGTTTAATATATGTCTTCTGTACAGGGCTATTGACCATAGTCTCTTCACTGAAGCCATCAGGACGAGTTTGATATCAGTAACCATGCGTGCTACCACTCACGCTGTTGCCAATGTCGATTAGTTATTTTTAACAATTTGTGCTTCTTGCACACAGAGATTTTGCTGCATAAGATACGTTATTTATAAATAGACAGCTCCAGCAGGATCCGAATGGCGCTGATGCCCCCCCCCCCCCCCCTGTTATCGGGAAGGCACACCAAGTCGTTACCACTTAATTTGGCTCTGTCCATTATTCGACCGTAATCGCCACCAGCTTTTAACTCTGGGTCCCGCCCCTGCGACTGAACAGGAACATGTTAGTCGGGTCCGTGACGATCGCAGCGCACTAGAAGCAATTACCGAGTACGCCCTGGAAAACCGACTCTACAAATTGGTGTAGCAGCCTGCCTGACTTCCCCGTTCTGTATACAATGTGAACTGTCTGCACCGTCCAGTGTTTTCAGTGTGAACCGCATTGTGCACAGTGTGAACTGTACATTTAAGTGTGAACTGTGCGTTTTGCTGCCAGTGACAGAATTTAACGTGTTTATTTTGCAATTAGGACCCCAAGACTGCAACTGCGTTCATTGTGCGAGTTGTGACCTTCCCCTTTTCTCCTCATCCTTGCTCCCCCAGGGGCCCTTTTAAAGGCCTCCTTTAAAAGCCTCTCATTAAAGGAGCCATGAAGAGAAAATGAAAGTTGGCTTTATTCGAAAGATTTCGTGTTTTATAGTGCCCCAGCGCTTGTCCGGATCAAGCGATGCTTTATTCACTGAGAAATTAAACAATTTAAGTTAAAATTTTTATTTTCCCGCTAAATCATTTGTCTTCGGGGTCTGCAATGACATCACAGGAACCGACCGCTCTGCATCCTAGAATCCCTTCATTCACGCATCCGCCGTACGGGTAGAGACACGTGTACGCTGACGCTGCCATTTTGGGTTGCTCGCTCGCCGCCGAAGCAAGTCATTTTGTCAAAAACGCGCTAAAATTATCGCCGCAACGCGGTTTACTGAAGACGTTTGAATCATATTGTCTGTTTCGCGTTGCTAGGTCTCGTGGGAAACGAAAAGAATAACGCGTTGAGCCCGTTGGCCCAATTGCGGCTGCACGGGACCGTTAAAAGGTTGTCTCCACCCTGTACAGCGGTGTTGGTTTGTTCCCGCGTTTCTTTACGTTACCCGAACCTTGATGGCGCCACCATACCGTGGCAAGCGTTTGGTTTCTTTTTGCCCGCATTTAAACTTGGCTTGTTTATGTTCTGGGAGAAAATATTCGTTCCCTGAAACAGTGCTCGCTCGACAAATGGGGTCACGTAAGACACCGTTGCTTGCGTCAATCGGCCAGTGTCGTCTGAGACAACCCCAAGCCCCCGTAGTGCTGTGCAGCTAAACCAAGCATGCTGTGCGAAGTACGAACAGCAGAACGCATCAGTAGTTCTACGTTTACATATGCTTGCGTAACTTCCACTGTTTGTCCCATCATTCTTATTGCTTTGTAAAGAATGTGCCCTAAATTTAAGCGCAAATCGCTCGTTCGTCTAGTTTGTAAGCTCTACCTAATTTGCGTCTGCTTCTGCCAGCCTACGCCAATCGCAGAGCTTAGCTCATGTGACACCATAGGTTCTGTTGCGGGAAATGAGCTGGTGGGTCGCATGACCATTCCCGTTTTTCCTAATTATGTAGCTTATTTGAGCGAAGTTTACGTTAAAAGTGTTGTCAGTATGATTCTAACGAGACAATCTTTTGAATGAACCAAACTTGTGTTTTCCCTGCATGGCTCCTTTAATGCAGTGTTACACTCACTCAGATACGTATATTCTTTTCGCTGGAACTAATGAGTTATTGCCCGTGAGCTTGAAGTCACTGTAGTCGCAGCAGAGATAAAACTAAATAACAAAGTTATCTCCTTAGCGCACTATTTTTGCGATAGTGATCTCGGAGTCCACATAGCGGCACAACAATTGTCACTTTTAGAGATCCACTGATGGGTATAGATGAGCAGTTTGTGTCTGTTTCCTGCGACGCATTTTTAGCTAACACATATATATATTTCTGTAGTGTCTGGCCTTTACATTCGCCAACATTGTGTCACAGCTCGTGCCTCAACTGTAAGCCACACACACGCAAAAAAGTATACAAATGTATAAACAAGAAATAGCAGGAATATAGATATAAATAGTACAACACAAGCTGCCACGGAGCGAAACCATCGGCTGCCCGCAAAGCAGACGAAACGATAGGAGGGGGAAAAAAGAAAAAATTCACCTCGCATGAAGTCGCGCACATATAGGTAGAGACGTCACGGTGCTGCGTCCAAGGAGGTTACAAAATTGCAATTTTTTAACCTTATTGGCTGCGCCCCTGCTTAGGATGTGCGGTCGGTCTGGGCCCCTACGGGATATGGTTTGGAAATACGCCACCGGGTGTGAAACAAAGCGTACGTAAACTTAAGTGCAGCGTATTCAAAAGAGCGTGAGATATAGCGTTACACGTTCAGTAGGAATGGTCATTTGTGTTTCCTAACGCAACGGTGCCCGTCGGACTACTTGAGCCAATGCTTGAGCGATGTGCCTTCGCGCGTCCATTTTCTCCGCGGCGCGGCTGGTGGACGGACGCGTCGCTCCGACGTCTCCGTCGCTTTTGTGACATTGAAACCGCCGTAGTACTTCTGTACGTGTCTGTGAGGAGCGTTTTGGTGTCGGTGGCTGTGTTCGAAGTATACCTGACTAGTGGAATAACATCGTTTTCCTGCTGCATCCGCCGCTGAAAACGTACGTCACCATTTCATTTTTACTTGAGCGTACGGGACAGCTCGCGCTCGTTCCCGCCAAAACTTCAGCTGCCGTTTATAACAACTGGCGCTAGTGAGTGCTGCTTTGCGTTGTTGGTTCTTGCGAATAATTAAGTGGTCACATCTATATGTGGTTCCATTTGTGTGCCGCCAGTTCTAGCAATCCTTTTTCCGACTTTGTGTTTTCCGAACAAGCGGCCGTGCACCCACTGCAGGTTCACGATGTTTAGCATGCATTGAAGCTAGACTCATGTGCAGTATAACAGTTACGGATTTATTAAGCAGGCTTCATTAAACTCTAGCTATAAATGAAGCTTTCGTTTCATTATTTTCTTGAGCAACCTAAAGATAGTGTCGAGCGACAAAGTAGTTCCAGTACCACTGGGCTTCTCCGTCGGTTCCGCTCGCATCTGGCGCGTCGGACAAGGCAGAAGGGAGTGAAGGCGACAGTTAGGTTTGTATCGTCGCTTTATTGGACACTTTATTGGATTACCCCTAAAAAATATAACGCATTTAAACGTCACAAGGTTTCTATTAAGCCTCAAAGTTGGCGTAGATGTCTTGCAAAAAAAAAACGTGAACGACCATGTGTTCTGAACCCAATGTGTTGTGCGTTGCCTTGTAGTCTCTGGTCCCGCGTTGTTAGAAAACAAAACTTACGCTAAGAAAACGTTTACGGCACGACATTTCAGTCGCGAATAATTGTTTATGTGGCTACAGTAGCCACAACTGAATTTCACGGAACCGATGGCGTGTTGCTTTGTCCACTTGACTTTTTTCATATTGCCTTGCGCGACTGCAATATGAGTGACGCGCATTTTCGGAGAAATTCCGGACTGTTTTCTCAAGAACGAGCCAAGTAACTGCTACCGTAAAACGCAGTATCGAAAAATGAATGGTGCCGTACGTTTCATGTTTCATAGCGAGTGCTAAAAAGCTAGAACTTTAGGCTGAATATTTTCACACGGACACGTGGTAAGGCTGGTGCTAAGTGCTGTATTTAGCAAGCAGCGTGCATTTAGCATTATAGTGAGCTTTTTTTTTACTTATTACAGGCGCTACGACGTAAAGGTGTTTCCAGTGGACAAGTGGCGGATGTAGCAGAGACAAGCCTTCCAAGCTGGGCTATTCTACAATAGTGCTGTTCAACTACATATTGTGATCTTGGCAGGTCGGCGAATTACCGGGGATGAGGGTCTTGTTTTCATTTACCCGAAAACTTCTGTTCTTTAAGGCATCTTAAGCAGTTAAAATTCTAATCGGTTCGAACTTCATGAGCAGCGCTTTTTAAATTTTTTTCTCGACTATTGTGTTTGTGTTTGCTTTCGTGTTTGTGTTCGTATTCTCGCCACTGTTAAGCCAGGTTTCTCGGAAATTTGATGTTCATAATAAAAAAAAAACTGCAAAGAGAGACTCCGTGTCTTGTGTTGCTGAATTGTTTTTGGCAAGTCACGTGACTCCTTAGCAAAGTTGATGCAGTTTGGTTATTTCACCTCGCAGTGCGATTTCTGTTTTATACATGCCATTGTGAAGGAAATTATTCAATAAATGCGCATTAAATAATAATGCGCACTCATTAAATAATTTCATGTGTAATGCAATGTATAAAGCAGAAATCCGGCCGCGAGGCAACTCATAAAATAGGCATTTGTCAAGAGGACTGGCCACAAAGCCAAAAATGTGCATGAAATAGCGTGATTTCCAGCCATAGGCAGTATCATGGCAACATCCTTTGCCAAGCGTTGTCCAATATTGGCCTTCCAGAGCTTGGCCATATGTCACCTTTCCCAAGCGCCCGCCAATAATGGCGGCCGAGGTATTGCCATGCTCGGAAACATTGGCCACTGATGATTTGCCATGCTTGGTCTTGGCAATTGCTGCTGCTTGGGGGGGGGGGGTTCCCCTACTTCCCGTCCCATAGACGCAGTCGTGGTGTTTCGTTATACAACGTCCAGATGATGGGTCGTAGCCGCCGTTTTAGAGCGCGTACTGGGTTCGCGTTGAACGGTCGTGGGAACGCAGCTCTCTTGGGGCGTCGCTGTCCCCTACCAACGTGCAACGGGAAGAACATCTGCTTTAGCACAAAAGATCCCTGTCGAAGCAATTTGTGCCAAATGACAAAAAAGCATAAGTGACCAACAAGACGCAAATTTGTTGCGGCCGTGAATCCGTTCTTGTTAACTGCATAAAAAGCCTCCACCTTCAAAGCACATCGTCCCACTTGTGTGCGCAAAGGAATATAGTACTACGTATCGTAATAATTGTCTGGCTGAGGGAGCGTACTTTAAAGCCTAGCACAGTGCCAATCGTATGCATCGTTGTAAAGAAACACGGCCTTGTCACCTATTCGGCTGTCCATCCCGGAAGCACTGCTGCGCCTGTTTCCCCAGCAGCCCTAGTTCAGACATTACGCGTCTCCACTCCCAAATTCTTTCCCGAAGTATACTTTTCGAATGCGAAGTCCGGTATTCCTCAATCAGTTCGAAAGGGAACCTAGGGTTGGTAAACTGTTCAAAGACAAATTCACTACAACTTACGTAAAAAAAGAAGAGTTTACAAAAAGGCGAAAATATAGAAAACTACCTTTTTCGTAACCTTTTTTTTTTAAACATTAACATAAGTTCAAATTAAACGTTAAGCTTGCGTGTTTTTGTTAAAAGTACTTATCAAAACTTTATTTAATTTTTTAAACAAATATAAAAATATAAGGACGTTTTATTTGCTCATATAAATTTAAGAAAACAAAAGAAAAGCACATAGGGACGTGAGAGATTTTGGTCGCAGACGTAAGTTAAAAGCACATATCTGTACACGGTAGGGGAGGGCCTAAAATCAGTTAAACTAGTCCATGAAAGCACAATAGCCTAAATCAACCTGTGTGACCCGCGATTTCAAAGGGTATATTTTTCGGGGTTATGTGATTGTTTCTGAGACAATGCCTTCGTCATCCGAGGGATACATTTTGTTGTCGTAGTGTTCGCGTCGTACCAGTTGAGCTGATATGACCCGGTACTCGCTTGAAGTTAAAGCGAGCGCCTGCCTATTCTTTCGGCTTGCGGCATTTTCGAGTTTCCTGTGTTTTCAAGTGAGCCATACTACCCCTTTTCAACTTGCGTTGTTTTCTTGTTTTCTCTTAGAACTATGTCTTACGCGTTTGTGAATGGCCAAAGCGCAGTGAAGACCACTTTCTCTAGCGATGAGGATGATCCTGTAAGCGCGAAAATAAAAATTGGCTCGTATTGGCTGACTTCGCCAAAAATGCCGTCGAAAGACCATACTTTCTTGCTTCCCATCTTGTGCAACTGTCTCCATACCCCTCCTCAGCTAGCTCTCACGCTCCACCCCCTTCTCAACTCTCCAAGGCGAAACCCGGTGGAGTCTGGCTCCAGCCAGTCCATGTCGAGCGCGTTCAACTGTTTCCGCACAATCTCTTGGACCCGTTCGTTACAAATGGACGTCTTAGAATACGCTAGGAAGGAAATAATTTCGCGCCGAAGAGTTTTGTTTTGTAGGTTTATGGCAAACCTTGCCATTTTAGGGCAAAGCAGCATCTTTTCATTCTCATTGCAAAATTCACGTTGCCATATATATTCATTTATAGGAGCACTGCAAACGGAAATTATTTATGGATTCTTTTGCTTCAATATTGTCACGAAGCCAAAGATGACGCAGTTGTCCTCAAAGAAAATAAGTTTATTGGAGCGAACTTGTGCTCCCCTGACCACTCAAAGAATACACAGGCGGTGAAGCAGCAGTCAACAGAGTGACGTGCGTAGACGAGCGTCGAGATACGAATACTCGGCGTCGGCTCTGCAGGCTTTTTATCTTTCGGCGCGCGTGGTTCTCGAACCGTTGATTCACATCTAGAACATTGTAGATCCAATAAGATTATTCTGTGCTGTTCACATTAGATCGGAATGCTCTCCCTATCAGAACAAATAACACATGTGGCACAGAAATAAAGAATGGAACATGCGCTTCCCTTGGCACAGAGATAACACAGACCGGCGCAGCCGGGCGGTAAAACCAAAACACAAATAAACAAACCCAATGCATGGTTCGCGGCATGACCCCCCCCCCCCTCTAAGAGTGCGTAGACCCGATGCTAACATAAGCGACAGTCCGAACAGATATAAATAAAAGTTCGTCATTGTCCGTAGAAAAGTTTTAAGCGAACCACGTGGACGACTTTGGGCCGCGTGTGTAGTCGTGATCTTCCGGAGTCACCATCGGGGATCACGTCGTAGGTAAGTTGGCCAACACTTCGTAGAATCTGGTAGGGTCAGAAATACCGTCGCAGAAGTTGCTCACTCAGTCCTCGTCGTCAGACGCGAGTCCAAACCCACACACGATCCCCTAGGTGGCACTCGGCCTCTCGGCGTCGAAGGTTGTAGTGGCCGGCATCCACAAGCTGCTGGTCCGTTATACGAAGAGGGGGGGGTAATGCCGCGAACCGTGCATTGGGTTTGTTTATTTGTGTTTTGCTTTTACCGCCCGGCTGCGCCGTTCTGTGTTAAGTCTGGACCAAGGGAGGCGCGTGTTCCATTCTTTCATTCTGTGCAACATGTGTTATCTGTTCTGATAGGGAGAGCACTCCGTTCTAACGTGAACAGCCAAGAATAATCTTATTTGATCTTCAATGTTCTAGATGTGAATCCACGGTTCGAGAACCACGCGCGCCGAAAGATAAAAAGCCTGCAGAGCAGCTGCCGCGGCATTTGACTCTCGACGCTCGACTACGCACGTCCTTCTTGACTGCTGTTTCGCTGCCTGTGTACTTGAGTTTTTAGGGGAGCACAAGTTCGGGCCGTATCCTCTAACTAGAAGAATACATGTCGAATAATTTCTTTGTCATCCAAACTGTAAAAGATGCGGACGCGCTCCACGTTCATCCAGCCAGTCCTCAGGGTCTCCTCCGGGAGATCCTCGGAATGATGGGGGCTCCCGAGGTTGCTGCAGAACGACGGGAGGATTGGCTTGGTTGACCATGGTGCTGGTTGCGATGTCTTCCTAATATTTTCTTTTGGCACTATAACCTTCAAAAGTATCAACATTGCCACGAAATTTGGTATTTTGAAAATGGTTTTCCTACAAAACCGTCGCGTTGAAAAATTAAGCTTTGGCCGCGCCTCTTGAGCGAGAGAGAGGCAGACCCCTCACAGACAGGCGTACTGACAACAAAATTTCAGCATTAAGTAGCGCAATAAACTGTACCGTCTTTAAAAGCGCTTCCCATGTTTGGAATCAATCCTGGTACTCTCGCCTTCAGGAGCAGACGAATATCAGGTAGCGGCATTCTGATATGCTCTAAGAACTTTGAATTTGGAGAAGGTTGCATGGGCGTGCAATCTTTGGTCAGAAAAATCTTGTTCCCCTCCGTCTGACGTCGGCGATGGTTGAACGCGGCGTTTTTTTCGCGCTAAATCTAATGGCAGAATGTCAGACTCAAAACGTTTTCGATCACAAATTTAAATCACATGGGAATCACGGTCAAAGCTTAGCAAACCAAACTGAAAACATCTGCGAGTCGAAGTTCAACTCAGTCAAACACCCAGGAATTCTTCACAAGAAAGCTTCACACGCGGCCAATCGTCATCGTCGTTGAACAGTGAGATGCATGATTTTTTTACTGTACCTGAAGTTCTTGGCTAATCTTACATACGATAACGGGGTAAATTTGATTCGCAATTTTGTACATTGTGCACCTTAAAATCTCCTCTAGGCCTCTTAAGACCGGGGTGTGCTTTTAATACTTTCAGAATGAATATTCTTTCTATGCTTAGTTTTCAACTTCGTCAGGTTTCCTTCAGTTTTGGCTGTGTGAGCTATACAAACCTGCATTAAGTTAAATGTGCTACTTATGTTCGAACAAATTCTGTACGTCAGATAGGCGCGGAGTGGAAATATGCAACGCATAGATTTATCCAACGTAATCATAGGAATCTGCCTTTGTGCATATATTCGCGTCGCGCGCGGATTTCGTATGCCCTGCTTTTTATATTGGGACCAAGAATACAAAACATTTTTTTTTCTCACTTTGTTTTTTCTCCGGTTGACGATTTTTTGAACCGTGGTACAGTCGCGCCGATACACGGCGCTCAATTTTCGGGTGTTTGGCGTAGCGTATTTGGCATTGGTATACGCTGTGCAGGGATGCCCTCTGCAGCCTTTTTGGCGGTCAGATACGCAAAAACGTGGGGTAAACAATGAAGCGAATTGCCTGAGCCGTGTTCTCTAAATTCTGCCTTACTCGTATGCGTGACTTTAGCCTTATAGACGTTAGCCCTCTTCAAGTGGAATGAGCTGTACAAATACAACTCACATGCAATACAGAAAGGGGAATCCGTTCTTCAGCGTTTTTTGCCACCGTGTACAGAGCGATGCCAAGCAATGCACAGCGGTCGAAGTGCAGCATTCCGAACTTATGCGGGTGGCACCCGCAGTCCTCGTTCTTCCAAACGTGCACTTCCTTCTCAGCGTCTGTACGATCATAAACATTGTCCATGTTGGCGGGAAATTATAAATCCGCAACGTCCTCTGCGGCCACCAAATGCTCACTCGCATAGTGCCCAAATCACGGGCACAAAAGTTGCACTAGTTAAGCGATATCTATACTGAATGCTAGCTGCAGTTGCCCGGTCTTTTGTTACGTTTGTTTCCTATACGCTTGGCCAATTGCCTTAGTTTCTAAAGCGTTGCAGGCGTAGCGGTGACTCTGCCACTCGGTAACGCTGATATCTTTGGGAACAGCGTGAACTAACAGGGACACAATAAGAAAGAAGTGGACAGGACAGCGCTAGTCCTGTCCACTTCTTTCTTATTGTGTCCCTGTTAGTTCGTGCTGTTCCCCAAGATGCAAGAACACCAACTCGCCCAACTCGCCACCCTGCTACGGTAACGCTGAAACTGGAGTTGGCGCATGTTACCGTTTGAAACATGGGCGTGATTTGCAGCGTTGAATGAACTTTTCTGCCGTTGTCGCTGTCTCGAACTGCCTGGGGAAACTCGCGACTTCCAGCAACAGCATCACGGGATGAGGAAGTCGCATACGAGCACAGTTATGGGGCTGGTTACAACGACGACCTTCCGCCATTGTACCGCGCGTCGGTCTCCTTCCGAGGTCACGCTGAGAGGTGCCTGTTTAACGTGGCTCTTCCACGTTGAGGCTCCGACAGCATGTGAGGACGCGTTACAAACGACTCGAAATCGAGGGTTTTTTTTTCTGGACGCCTCTCGGAGGACCTGAGGGTGCGGCAATGCTATAGGCATGATGTGAAGCACACGTTCCCTTCGCAACTTTTTCTGCGTGGAATTCCGTCTGGAATTCCTTCACAGCCTTATCGTACAGTCTTATCCGTTCTTCGTTTGAATAAAGCTGTTGAGGTAATGCGTGAGGTCTCGAAAGAGCATTCTTGTCATCGCCGTCCGTTGATACCGGTGTGGACTTCAGTGGGGCTGTGCCTCATACCGTTAATTTTCAAACACCGTTTTGCATACAAATCATTCACTCGAATGAAAGTTCAGCGCCTACAGTACGGCAACAGGGTCTACCTCCAGAAACCGAAAAAAAGAGGAAGGCTTAATTTGCGTGCGCGTCCGCACGGAGAACAAACACAAGGCTGCTCCTTTACAGTATTGCTATCTCCCAGAGGTAACGGTTCATTTCTTCCCCTCTACTTCGCTCGTTTTTGGCACGGACTTGCAGATCTGGTCGGATCCGATGAGGAGGCTTACTCCTTGTTTGAACAATATTCCTGGGAAAGCTATGGTGTCAACCACTGGTTCTCCCATGGCGACCCGGCATTGCAGAAACGTGTTGCCCTTCGGTGCTTCAGCCACGTCTTCACAAAACGATGGCCAATTTCTGTACACTTACTGTCATGTTGACTGCGAGGAACCGCTCCAACGACATTATACTTCTTTCGACCTCCAGGTTGCACGGAAGCACTGATGGCCCCATCTGTTTCGAAAATCGCTAGTAACCTGAGCTTAGAGGTGACATCATTCCTGATGAAGGTCCGCTGGCTGCCATTATCAAAAACTACACCTACGAAGCAGCAATGCGACGAAATCAAAATCCACGCCCGGGACGTCTGTAATAGGACTTCGCTGACGAGTAGCGGAATGACTGATCTGCGCGCAGCCACACGCATCGCTGCATGTAGTGTTTCTGCAGACGATTCGGATTTTTCCGAGCGTGGTCAGCGGTGCACACCGCTGTACATGTCGTTACCTACATGCCATACACCGCACCTCCGGACCCGGGCACCTCCGTATGAGATGTCCCTTGGCAGTACATCTGAAGCAGCGGCCGTCTCTCGTTAGATGAGTTCGCTTGTCTGGCAGAAAGATGTCGCTCGGATATTTTTCTGTTTTATGATCTTTAACGGAGCAGAAGAAACAAGACGAAGTCTGTGCCTTGTTGTGCAGGACGACAGAGGTCGGAATAGACAGCTGTTTCTTGGGCCCTCGGTCAGCCTCCTCACTTCGCTGAGGCTTCTTGATCTGGAAGCTTCTTTCTGTCCACTCGACTACCACTCGCAGGAAAGACAGCAATGTTCTACGCCCTGTGCTGAAGAACTCTGCTGGAGGTAGCGGTGCTCGAAGCAACTCGTGCTATTTGAAGTAATCAAAAATAATGTCGCAGGTATCACCTTTAAGAGCACTTCATGCAGCGTAGCAGCGTAAGAAGAAATTCCAGTTCTTAAGCTGTATGTCCCTCGCCGGTTCATTTGCACGCTGTCGTACAGCTTCCTCAAAGCGGCCACGTTGCTGGCTGAATCGACTGGCCTGAGCTTCTGCTGCACATAGTTAAAAAAACTTCTCCTGCTCCATCACTATTAGCATTGCCAAAGCAATTATTCAAGATGCCAAGAGCATCTTGATAGCACGAATCTGCTGTCACTCGCAGGGAAGCAGTGGCTTCAGCAGTAGCTCCATCACGAAGCCAAAGCAAGTAATGAAAGCCGTCAGTATTGGCGGTGAGCGCGAACACAGGCGGCGCTGCGAAGCGCGCCTCCGTGACGTCAGCTTAGGGACTCTCGCATTTGTCGTCTGCTTCACTCAGGATCGCTCTCCCTGCTGTTTCTTTGCGCTCGGTCAACGTCTGATGCTTGTCCGCACCAGAATTGGCGTGTGGGTAACTTTTTATCATAATAATAGGCTTAAAATCGCATACACTAGCTCATGGTGCCAATTAAAGTATAGTTTTGGATACCGCTACGGGAGAAACATTGCCGGCGCCACCCCATTCCTTGCAAAGCCGGTCCTGTGCGGAGCGCGAAGAGTCTGAGCTGGGCGTCAGCTTCTCAGTTGCGCACTCTTTCGAACAAAGCGAACAGTCAGCTGCTAATAACCGACGACAACGAAAATGGAAGACCAAAACAAATTCTAGGCCTTCAGGGCTGTCGGCTTTGGCAGAAGGCATCACGATTCCCGGTAATCATATGTAAGGTAAAACGGTTTTTGCAACCTTGCCGAACGCTCGAACGCGTTTTGTCACATCACTTTACGTTGTCAAGGCATGAAAGTTTGCCGACATGCACTATAGACTGCAAAAACTGTAGGTTGAGCTCCAAATAACCCATTGTGTATATACGCGCGTGCTGATTCTATACCAGGCATCTAACCAGTATGGAGGTTTATTGAGCAAAACGAGTCACGTCTTCGTTAAATTTTGTTCTTCGTTAAATATGTTTGTTAAGACCTGGAGGGATATTTCGGAACATTTTGCACAGCCATATCTTCCCGATATTCGGATATGCGTTATAGGAAAACTGCACTCAAGAGGAGGAGGAGGAGTAAGGGGAGGAGGGGAAAACTTTGTTTAACAATTAAATCGATCTGGTTAGTGAGCCGGGTCCTCAGTCCAGGACAAGAGAGTAAAAGTAATTTTCTTCAAATCATAGAACGCCATCCCGAGTAGAATAGGATTTGTTCTTCGCGCCTGGAAGGGTTGAAAAGCAATAAAGAGCTACTTGGAATTCTTCTTCGGTTTCGAGTCTTGTAATATATGCAGGTATACTATTTATTACGTTAGTTAGCGAGTATATCATGCCTTCAACACCGTAATCATGTCATCATTGTTCGATTTGAGAGTCAGTTCGTTATGATAACGATATAATTACGATAGAAATTCGGAGCACAAAAGCCGCCTTCGAGTACTGTGGACCACGTTGTTTAGGGCGCGATCGCGGTGGCGTAGCAGAAACCTTCTCATTGTATTTGCATGTGAATAAACAAAGCACGCTGCGGATATGCACCTTCTTGCATGCAGCCGTAACGAAAGCCAATTTGTGAAGAAGGGAATGTATGCCCTACAAAATGAAGGAAATATCCACACGACCTTTGTGAGGCTCCCAAACATCCCGAAACCTCCTAATAAGAAGTTGGTGACGGCGCAGAAAAATTAATGCATTGGGCAGAAAAAAAAAGCAAGAAACGTTAATCCGATACAAGACAACAACGAAAGAAACAGAAGAAAGCCGCTTTATTTCCTGCTGTGCGATGAGCGTGTAGAGGCCGCTGCTTGGTACGTAGTATTAGACTGTTGAGTCTTCATAGGAGCATCTAAAAAATACTGCAGGGAAGCCTACGCATTTTGAATACTTATCGAGAAGCTCTGATCGCCGATCCTCGCGAATAAGCAAGAAAGGACGAGTTACACACGATCTCCTGACCGATACTCTGAAGAAAGTTGTTCTCTATATCTTCGTGTGTTGCAAACTTGTGGGGGATACAGCTTCAAATTATTCAGATGCGTCAGAAGCTGGCAAAATGACTGAGTCGCTAGAAATACGCTTTTTAACGCACTAGAGCAACGAAGCGGGCGATTTCTAGCCCAGGCACTGTTGCCCCTCACAAGCGGAGTGTAGCAGACGACAGCGGCGCGAATCCCTAAGCCGACGTCAGAGCCAGGGGGCGCCACTCAAAGATCTCACCGCCAATTGAACAGCATAAGATTTTCGTGAACGGAATATCAAAACATGTCCCAGAAAGGCTGGCAATGCGTTAGAGCTCCGTCAAAGCGCAAGAGTTCTAGCTTCGGGAAATGTGGTTCAAACTAGTGTCACTAAATAAGGTTTTAGAGTACCGTCACTGAGGTACGCAAGTGAAGCCGCGGTGGCCATTTTGGTGCTTATCAGTGTCGCCAGATTGTCTCTTCTACCTTCTCGCCGCTAACTTGACCGGGTCGCTTGTAAACAACATGGCGGGGCTGGCGGGGCCGTGCAGCCGGCGGTGGTGCCTCGAAGTCAGAAGATACTAGCTAATGGTCTCAAAATAATACTTCATACGCACAATCTTTTCATTTAACACGCCGACGCTACACAGACGAAGAGGCGCGTCGTAGTGTAGGGGTCCAGATTAACCTTGAAAGCCTGGGGGATCTTTGACGTGCGCCGAAATCGAGAACGCGCGGTCGCTTTCGCTTTTAGCCTGTGCAGAATCTTTCAAGTGCACTGCAAATAATTTATAGTAACAGAGTGCCAACACCGCGCAAGCATTTGTAGTAGCTCACAGTAACCCTTTTTCTGCCCGGTTTCTCCTAACTTTTGCGGCAGAAATGTCGCATACGGGCGCTGCGAATTAGCGAAAAACGGTTATTTCGACAAAGGCAACCGCGCCTAAGATAAAATAACGCTCGTTGCAATGACGAGTCATCCACCTAAACGACCGTTTAACTTGGAGGCGAGCGATAACGATCCGCAAGCCCAAATATTAGCAACTTAGCCCGTGTACGTCACCATTCGATTTGCAGCGTCAGTTTGTGCGCATGTAGCTAATTTTCCGGTTGATTTCCGAAAAGCAAGTTTTCCGCTGATTCTGCCAGTCACCTTGGAAATCACTTTCGAGAATCAGGCATTAAAATTATCAAGAAGACAAAAGACGAGCTGAACCCGCCCCATGCTTTGGATTTTTTTTTCGGGGGAAACTGCGAATTGCATCAGCAGGTATGTATTCCGGGCACAATCCCTACTCTTGCTAGTCACTAAATAACCTTATGCAGTGACGCTGGCTTTTACCCAGCAATGCGCGCTGTTTGCGAGAAGCGCAGGTTAAATTTCGGTTAGCAATATCAGAAACTCATAAACATAATTTAGTATAGCTTGGTAACGTTTTTCTAGTCTGCAACTTAGAGGACATACTTAAGATTCTTCTCTTATCCCCTCAGAGCCTCCTCTTTCCTTCTGGAACAGGATGGCGATTCGCATGGTATCTTAACTAGCTGCAGTCTGTGTATGCATTTATTCTGAGGGCCTGTTAACCATGGTAAATGCATTCCTGGTTGTACTAGTGTCACTAGCTAGTACCACTATATAAAGTTTGTGACACCACTAGCGGCTAAATTTCGATGAATTGAATTCAAAGGACTTGAACATGTTTCATTTGTCAATAGTTTCCTTTACAAAGAAAATGCAACTCAGTCATCAAGTTCCAAAATGGATGCTGTCAGGAAATAAAACTCACCAGTAAACCCTACCTGATCACAAAACCCCCATATAAGTGCTGGTTTTTGTACGCACTTATTTCAGTGAACTTTAGTGAGCGGCTATCATTTAGCGGCTAAGAAAAATTCAGTAATGCAGCCACCTCTTTCTCTGATAATGGACGTTACTAGCTAGGTGATGCAGAACGATGCTAGAACTCTCATTTGGCTCGAAAAGTTTTTAACACTTCAGCCCGTTCAGCACTAACGCCCAGGTCATTTTTAGCTCCAGTTAATGGAGTGCAGAAATGCCCCACATTTTCTGGGAGTATTCTTTCACTGCTGAAAATCAAAATACTATCAGAAGGATATCAACGATGAGCATATGAAAGCAGAGCGGGCAAAAAAGAACAATTGAATGTAAAATAAATATGTATTGAAGACAACGGCCTCAAAAAAAGAACACAACCAATCGCAGTTCAAAAAAATCTGGAAAAATTCATTATGATTTCTAGCAAGCCTCTCCGAGGACAATGAGGCCGATTCCGAGGACGACCTATGCCAAACGGCATACTATCGCAATGAAAAGAAGAATGCCTCGAGATCACAAATACTATCATAGCAGCAGAAAAAACCACACTTTCCCCTTAAAGAAAGCAAAGTGATTGCCATATAAACAGGAAAACTCTGCTATTTTATTGCATAACTGAACACAAAACTGGTACAAAAAGTAGAAAGCAAAGACCCCATGACTTGCACACACACACAACGCATTTATGCAACAAATATTCTGTACACAGTGACTATGCTTTGGTAGCATATCAGTATTTGGGCCCAAAAGTAACACAAGGAAGAATTTTGTATGTGCATCTATGTGCAAAGCTGATTATGTCACACTTGAAAACTATTACCCCGAGGATGAAATCACATTACTTCACAGTGAAGTCACTTGCTACTGAACTATAAAAACAAACCTTTCCAAGAACGTAATTATTTCAACTTAAAAAATTTGACAAAAACAGAGTTTCTGCACTGTTTGAAAAGTGATTATTGTGAAGTGAATATACGTCACACAGGTACATGTACGGAAGTGCTAGAAGAAATGAAGTTGGCAAACGATTTCGAATTCCGGCAATACACAACTACATCATTTCCATGAGGAAATTGGCCCCAGCCATTTCGCAGCAGTAGAATGGGCTTTTCCAGCCCCTGTATTCGAGCAACAAACATGTGAACATTAAAGAGACACTGAAGCAATTTGTAAACATTGCAGTATTACTTGCGCAAATTGCAGTCTGGCCGTGTTTCAACCACTCTCACTGTATTTACGCAACTTTAAAAAAGCAGAAAAGTCAATTCTTTACGCTTCAGCTAATTCGGATTCGCAGCAGAAATCAAAGGCGCACCTAAAAAACTTCGAGATTGGAATGGGAAACGAACGAGCTTGTGTGCATCTCAAAAGAAAAAAACAAACGAAAAAAACACCGCATGGCATTGCTATACAACCAAGTGAAATGCAGACTGCCCATCTGTGGCCATCAATCTAGCGAACAATGCAGAAAACCAAGGAGTTGTCTCTTTTTTTGCCCTTGTGTCGAACACTTTCCAGTCAATCTTCACACTGTGTTTGTGCGCGACACATGCGCGCAAGCGGCATTGCAATAGCTTCTCCCACACCAGCCAAAATGACGAAGTACGAATGAGGACTTGGCAGCGAAGGTAAAAGTATTGAAGGCGCTGAAAGTAGGAGAATCGCGAAAATAAGTGATGGAAAAGTTCAACATTGAGAGGAGCCTCTGAGCCCTAATGTCAAGAACCAAGATCAGATTATGCAACAATAACAGTGACTTGTATGGCAGTGTGACGAAAAGGCATCAAACCCTATGCTGTGCGAGATCTTTGTTTGCTTATCGTAAAGATACCTTCCCTGTCGACATTAACAAGCAATCACTCACTCATGCCATCGCACTAATCCTTTTCATCACACAGATGGTCGCTTCCGAGCCCATGCTCTCTGTTTGCACTCCTTTTCGTCATGTTTGTTGCTCACCACCACACATCTGGTCCACATGCATGGTCACTCCCAAGCCCATACTACTTGTTTGCACTCTATTTCGTCACGCTTGTCACTCCCCACCACCCACCTTGTCCACGCGTGGTCACTCTCAAGCCCATACGCCCCTCATTGCACTGGTCTTCGTCGCAGTTGTCACTCTCCTCATCACACATCGCCACTCTCGAGCTGTCTTCTTGCGGCGCTCGTCTTTGCTGCACTTCTCACTCTCCCCATCACATGAACCTTGTCACACTCCCGGGCACACTGCTCGTTGCATTCCTCTTCCTTCAACGCATGGCACTGAGCCGTGGGAGCTAAGACATTGCTCAGCTGAGCACGACATAGTAGGTTCAATACTCCTGCCACAGCAGCTGTCTTTCCGAAGGAGGTGACAAGCATAAGCTCCTAAGTGTATGAGATACCAATGCACACTGAAAATCGTGAGGTTTCCTAAATTCACCCTGAACTGACTGGCCGCGGTGGCTGAGTGGCTAAGGCGTTGCGTTGCTGATCACAAGGATTTGGGTTTGATTCCTGGCTGCGGCGAAAAGCGCAAATATCCGTGTGTTCGAGATTTTGGGTCCCCGTTGAAGTTTACCCCAGATGGTCAAAATTAATCCGGAGCCCTCCACTACAGTGCCATAGCCCGGGTGCAGCTTCGAAACGTAAAATCACACAATCAATCAATCATCCTAAACTGTAAATCGGTGCCTTAAGTTTGCCTTTTGTTCTCCAAACTGCTGCCAGTTAACACACTAACGAATTTGAGAGACAGCTGCCCTCATTCCAACACTTTTCGATCCACATTTTGCCTTTGCAGTCTTTGCCTTGCTGCTGAGCTTTCGTAGGGTGATCCGGAACCGAAGCATGAGGAAAGCCTGTGTTAGGCGCTTCTGCAAATCGTGGCAATGCGGAAAGCTGTTTTGCGAGTTGGCATTTGTCCAAGGCAGCATTTGTGAGTGAGGCGAGAGAAACTGTTAGAGCGTCATGTTCGTGTGCACGGAAAACACTATCCGCATGCTGCAGCAAGCTCACGACATGACCTGATGGACGTGTGAGAGGGTTGGGTTGTGACAGTGAGCGGTAAGACTTCAGCTTCAAAAGCTGGTCATTCTGCTCCACGGGCTCTGCCTGGAGACACTCTCTGCATGTGTCACAAAGCTTGAATTTCTTGCTGACACTATGCGTTATGTACCCTGCCACATAGACAAGAGACTCCATTTGTACATCATCAAGTGGGGGAGCATCATCGTCAAGAAGGCTGTCGGTTAGGAGCTCAACTTCTGCTGCCTCCACACTGTTCTTCTGAGCTGCCTTCTTCATCTCGACAAACTCGAGGAGGTCCACAGAATCATCTATGTCCCTAGCTGCCCTTGCGACTCGGTTTAAAAAACTGGCTCAACATTATGAGGCGGAGCATCAGCTTGAACTCGAGTGCCCTCGGCACCGGGGGCCTCGACCGAATGCAGGAGAACAGATTCTCCAAGGCATCCTGCGTCAGCCTGCACAGCAGCACGAACTTAAACTTGTGCACACTCAGACGGTGGTGCTGAATTTGGAGAGCACTTGTTGTACTAATGAGTACACCTGCTTGTACGGGCTTGAACAGGTCCCTTTGGTTGTTCTTCTTTATGGAGACATGAGCAAAAAACTCCATAAAATATCTGAGGAACGCCACTGCCTCATCATGAGCATCCGCTTTAAAAATGCTCATAGCGGTGCCGATGTACCGCGACGTCATCAGGGTGAACCACCGGTACACCTGGGTCAAAAAAAACCACGCTGTGGTTAGGGCCTCCTCCTCCATCCGCCCAAGACTCACTAGACGCGATAGCAGCGCCAACACTATGGTTGAGGACAGCCCCCCGCAGATGCCACGTTCATTTTAGCAAAATGGTCCTGGTCCAGGTAGGCCGGCTTGAGGTGGGGGGCCAACTTGAGGTCGCGTTCGGCATCAATATCCGCCAGCTTTTTGATGTGCTTGACTGACACCTGCGAGATGCACAGAACATATTTGAGAATGGTTTAGCTTAAACGCACTAACTCCCCCAGCTCAAACACTAAAACACTATCCCTACGTTGATAGTCATTCTAGCGATCGTTGCTGTGCTCATTCTTGCGTTGGATCACCTCTTTCGAAATCACCTTGGATGACAATCCGTAGCAAAATTTTTCACCACACTATCATCCTCTCTTGCACGTTTACCTTGCTTTTCGCGCCGGCCTTGATTCTGGATGGCAGCGAAGGGCGGTCGCTGCCGCGGCATTTGTGGTGCTAGCCGTTTCGTGCCCCGTACAGGCATGCACGACCGGCAAGTGTGCGGAGCGCTTCCGCGCGCAGAAAACGCTTCGTGCTTTCAGCTTCCTTGATTTCTTCTTAAAATCTTTTAGCTAAGCTGTCGTCACAGCCAACAACGTTGATCGGGAAAACAAAAGCCTAGAGCGCTGTGGTCCCACAAATTTTCTAATTCCGTTATAATAATGGATCAGGAACTTGGGGCACCTCCGTATTTGTGTGAGCCCGTCGCTTCGCGTACAAAGCTAAGAGCACCCGATGACACGGCCTGCCCCGCGACTACTCGCAAGGGCAATGTAGTAGCCACGGGCGCTCGGGTAGGGACATCTCCATGGTATCTAGGAGCCACTTTAGGGAATCACGCCGTAGCATTACGGTTAAAAATCGACGCGGAAGAAACTCTAGACAATGATAATTAATAAAGTGCAGGTTACACGCCTGCTTAATTTGGTACTTCGCCAAGAAAACTGGGACACAGCGAAGCGGCGGCGCACGTCACTGGCCCTCTTGCGAATATGACGCTACTTCCGGTCGCTGCCGCTGTTTCTCGCTCTTCCGGCGATGCGGCAGGGAGCGGTGGGTCAACTTTAACGACGAATGCATTCAACGGCTGAGAACACTGTCGCCAGAGCAAATCACCGTCTCTTATACTCCTCAAGAAGTGCACAGCAGGCCTAGGTGGCATGTAAAACCACCGCCTCATCTCACATGCCAGAGCCACATAAAATATCGTCGCAGCCTTGGGTGGAGACGTTTTCCTAACTCAAGCCACAGCGGTTTGAAGCAACGCAAGACATAAGAAACTCCCCGCACAGGGATGATGCTGAGATAGCACGAAGCAAGCCGCGTTATCCATGGCGCTGTACGCACCTCCCCAACCGTACAAATGGAGTTGGCGCCATTGCGCAGGTAGTGCCGCCGTGTGCACCCTCCAGAAAAACATTTGTGGGCAATTCATACTTCGTGTTCACTGGACAGAAATTACATATATGAACAGAGTACAGCCTGCGAGACAATGCCATGTCTTCTGCTCCGTTCCTTATTTGTGTGTGTGGTGAACTTGAAACTGGCCCACACATACCTACATCTTATGAAACTATGTTCACTTCCACACACACATATGCTTACCTGTCTGAATTGGCTGAGCTTCGCCATCCAATGGAGGAGGCCATACTCCATGTGCTTCACCTGGGAATGGGCGAACAGCAACATAGGCAGCAGAGACAGCAGGTGCATCGGTGGCATCCAGTGTGTCTGAGATGCCAAAAAAATAAAAACCATACATGTCATCGAGATAATGCATGGTACAATGCTCAGCAGTGCATCAGCTAAGTGACATGCCGTGGGCTTGTTCACTGCCTGGCCTCCTCAGAACCTTCCCCTTAGCCCGTTTCTGCTGGTTGTTGGAGGCTTCGATCGTTGGCACAGCCTTACACTTGAGGAGCTTTCGGCCATCAGCCCTGCCCGTTTCAAATTGGCTGTCTTCAAAGTGGTCCTAACAAACAATTCAATACAATAAACAAACAAGAAAGTTTTATCAAATGCAGAACATTGTGTGAATGCTTCCTCGCTTGAACGTCTCTCTGTCAACTTCACATGACATTGAAACTGCTAAATTGCGCCCCACAGTACGTCTAACGGCCTTAATCGGCAGCATCATGTCGTAAATTCCGAGTTTACAAGCCACAGAACAGATCGCAAGCAGTATACCCGCAATTAGTGATCAAGGCATTTTAGAACATGCCAGAATGCTAACGCTCAGTGGCATTTAAATGTAGGCTGCGAAAATATTTTGAAAATTTTAGTGTACGCGTAACCTAGTGCACACAGAATGCTTTTGTTTTGTACTTATTTTTTCTGAGAGTTTCGCGTTATACTACAGAATGCACAACCTCGTAGAATTTATCTAAAGTGAACAGGCCAAGCTTTATACCAGAATTGGCAACATAATGGGGTGAAGGCGTTTGTGACATTAATAACACATCTGTGGGGCCTACGTGGTGCCGCATGAATAAGTGGGAGAGCGCCTAAACATTAAAAAACGAATGAGGACGAAAGAACACGGCGAAACAACACGCGCGATTTGTAAAGTTTAAGCGCTTTCACTCGTGACAGTTCGCGGTGTACATCAAACCAAAACTTCCAAAATCTTCTGGGAAGTTCCGCACTAATTCCCGTGACCCCTCCGTGAACGCTAAACTGCCGAATTAAAATTTATCCAACCATTTCGGATTCTCGTAATGGCAGTCGCCCAACGGGATGGAACGTCCCACGACATGCAAACGTCCGGGGCGGGGACGAAATAACTTAAACGGATGGCGTATTTATTTTGGCAGGCGCCTCGTAGGCGTTGTGAACTCCCCCGTACCCTGAGACTATGTTATTCCCTGCGAGGCCACATGCGCGCATTTCACCTGCAATTTTCACGTATGTGAATTCTATGCCTCTATGAACTCTACGACAGGCGTCGTCATATGCGTGCCGGATTGTGAAATTGCCGTACTCGCTCGCTGGCGCGCGGCCCGAACTCTCTCACCGTTTCCTTCCCTTGCATACTATTTTCTCCCCCCTGCACTTTGTAAATTCTCATCTGTTTAACTACACCTCCTGCGTCCACATCTCTTGCCTACTTTTATTCCAGCACAACTCTGCCAGCACCCGGCCGACGCGTACGTTGTCTTGCCGCGTTGGCAAGCGAGCGAGTGCGGCAATTTCACGGCGCATATCGCGGCCCGAAGAGCCCGGTCGGACGTTCGCGGCGGCGGCGGCCGGTCTCGCGAGCTCATTAGCTGCTAAGCGCTCTGCACGGAATTCTAGGGTAGGGGGGATTTCACAACGCCTACGAGGCGCCAGCTTTTATTAACTATCGCGAATTCACTTCACACAATCTCACCTCACAAATCCTGGAGTACGGGGTGGGCACGAATTCATCGCGGCTGACAAGTTGCAGCCACACGCGTAGCCGCTCGCAATCCTTTTTCCCCAGCGGGAAGCGCATGAAGCGTTTTCAATCTTCGTGGGAGTAGTAACAGCCGAGTACGCAGCAAAACGGCATCTCCGGACACACTTCTGCAGCTAAAATGCTGCGAAGCGTGCCAAGCGCGGGATGGTTTGGTCGGTTTGGTTCACATTCGGAACGTCGGTCGCGCGGAGCCACAGGGCAAACAGCTAGGACTACCACAGTTGACCGACTGAAAACGCACAAGCAACAAAATGGCAGCGCCCATGAACCGTTGCAGTGTAAACAAATGTCACGTGGCGCGAACTGACCAATCATCTTGGCGGCGGCACGGAACAATGGGAGAAAAGAGTCATCATCATTATCATCATCATCACCAGCCTATCTACGCCCACTGCAGGGCAAAGGCCTGTCCCATCATTCTCCAATTACCTCAGTCCTGTGCCAACTGTGACCAGTTTATCCCCGCAAACTTCTTGATCTCATCTGCCCATCTAACTTTCTGCCGCCCCCTGCAACGCTTGCCTTCTCTAGGGATCCACTATGTTACCCTTAATGACCAGCGGTTATCTTGCCTTCGCATTACATGCCCTGCCCACGTCCATTTCTTCTTCTTAATTTCTACTAATATATCTTTAACACCAGTTTGCTCCCTGACCCACTCCGCTCCCTTCTTGTCCCTTAATGTTACACCTATCATTTTCCGCTCCATTGCCCGCTGAGTCGTTCTCAATTTAAGTTGAACCCTCTTAGTGAGCCTCCAACTTTCTGCCCCGTAGGTGAGTGCCGGTAAGATGCAGCTGTCATACATCTTCTTCTTCAGCGACAATGGTAGGCTGCTATTCATTATCTGAGAATGTCTGGCTTATGCACCCCACCCCATTCTGATCCTTCTAATTATCTCTGCCTCATGGTTGGGATCTGGCGTCACAACTTGGCCTAAGTAGATATATTCGCTTACCACTTCCACTGCCTCGCCACCTATGTCAAACTGCTGTGCTGTCCCGAGGTTATTGATCATTACTTTAGTTTTCTGCATATTAATTTTAAGGCCCACGATTCTACTCTGTTCGCCCAGTGCGGAAAGCATGCTTTGCAATTCGTCCCCCGAGTTACTTAACAAGGCAACGTCATCAGCAAATCTGAGGTTACTGAGGTATTCTCCATTAACCCTTACTCCCACCTGTTCCCAATCCAACGTTCTGAATACTTCTTGTAAGCATGCTGTGAATAACATTGGAGAGATGGTGTCTCCTTGTCTGACACCCTTCCTTATAGGTATTTTACTGCTCTCCCTATGGATGATGATGGTAGCTCAAGACCCATTGTAGATATCCTCTAGTATTCTCACATAATGCTCATTTACCCCCTGGTTCCGTAATGCCTGAATGACTGCTAGGGTTTCGACCGAGTCAAATGCTTTCTCATAATCTATGAAGGCTATATATAGGGGTTCAGTATACTCAGCGCACTTCTCTATCACCTGATTGATCGTGTGAATATGGTGAATTGTTGAATAACCTTTACGGAACCCTGCTTGTTATTTAGGTTGACTGAAACGAGTGACAAAAGAGTGCCGATACTCTAAAACCGTATTTAGTGACACTAGTCCAAACTTACGATTAGGTGGTGTAGGCTGTCCTGTAAAAGTCGCAGCTCGGGAGTCTCCGCTGTCCTCATCCAATGGAGGAGAGTGGCGGTCCCAGGGGGGGCGGGAGGCGGCGAAGAAGGCGATCGCGCCCCCACTTCAAAGCAGTGCTCAGCGTCTTATTTCTCGTTTTTTTCAGCATCCAACTAGTGTGTGGTCACAAACTTGTTGCGACCGTCAGAAATGCGGGCTCCAACCAGCCGTTGTACCGCCTAAGGGGGCAAAAACCACTGTGTCGCTCAGTGATTTGAGCGCAAGGGGTTTACACCGCATGCGCGCACACGCCGGCATGATTATCACCTCGTCCGCAGAACTGGTGCAAGCAGCCTCACTTACTAAAGGTTTTTAGGGTATCGGCACACTTTTCTCTCATTCTCTCCCAGGATTTTGATTAGTCGGTCAGCACCACGTGGTATTTGTTTACATAAGGGCGCCGCCTTTTTATTTCTAAGCGCCCCTTCTCTCTCTCTCTCTCTCTCTCTCTCTCTCTCTCTCTCTCTCCTCTCTCTCTCTGCGGCGCGGACGCTAGAGCGGCCGGTCACACTCTGTGCGTCATAACCGGCAACGGTTTCGTTGGGAGAGATGGCAGCACTGCAAGCCAGAAACAAATTGTTCCCCCAGACGGCTTAGGGTGCCGAAGTGGCGGTACTCTCAAGCGTAGCTGATTTAGTGACGCTAGGTGCAAGGAGGGCAGCGGTTCTTTATTGCCCCCCCCCCAAAAAAAAAAAAATTCACCCCCCCAAAACCAATCTCTGGGACGCTATTTATGGAGGAGCAGTCTGGAGCGTTAAAGGTAACTTCGACCCCTCCATGTGAGGCTCGAGTAAAGCCAGTGCATGGGCTGCGTCGTCATATAGCTGCTGGGTCGATGGTGACGTGGGTTTCAAGCTCAGCGTGAAGTGCGGACAATGCTGCCTTACTCGCTAGAAGACGCCTGTGAAAGACACGCAGGCCGGAAATGTCGCAATGGTTAGCCTGTAGCAGCTGGTCCACCTCGCGTATGATCTTCGTGTTCATAGACCGCCGTGACGCGCGCTTGTTCTTGATCAGTTCCACGCCGGTCTTAGCTTGTAGCGGCAGCCGCTCAGCACCCGCGCACATTCTTTTCTCCCCAGTCTGCCGCCGGCTCGACGACAGTGCGCCTTTGGTGAAGACGCGTATTGGCGACGCCACCGCCGGCTTAGGGTCCTTCCCCCGTTCTCTTCAATGGTCGCCTTTCGGGGGGGAGCGCTTAACTTGGTTGTCCGGCCGACTCCCGGGATTAATCCTGGTGCCCTTGTCATCTGCTCGCTCTGGAGGCCCTTTTTGCTCTCTCTTTGGGAGGACGCGGGGATTCGCCTTCTTTCCCTTGTCTGGGAAAGCTCTCGGCACACGCATCTTTCGAAAATAAACAGTTTTCTCTTGAAACTGCAAACCAGCTCCACGTCTGCTTTCTCGCCTCCTTCAGAAGCCGACATTCCGGGCTGCTATAAAATTGGTGACCCGAACAACGCTTCAAGGAACACGCCGCGATGAGCTGCGACGACAACACTGCTGCCTCCAAGCCTGCAGTCTTCGGCACAGAAATGAAGCGACAAATGTTGGGAATAAGAATCCAGGAGCATGGTTCAGCCAAGTGGAGTCCCGTTTTCAGCTCCGGCATATAAACTAGAAGTCGACGAAGTACCTTCACGTCATCGCATTCCTTGCGAAATCGCCGACGCTAACGACGACATTTTGGTTTCACCCCCCACACAAGTGGAATACAACACACTCAAAAAGACAGTGCTGGACCGCCTCAGGGCGCCTGATGAAAGCAGATTCCAGCAGCTCTTATGTCGGGAAGAGCTCGGCGACCAACGACCTTGCCAACTGCTGCGCCGGATGCGGCAACTACTCGGTGTGCACGCGCGTCAGGACGGCCAGCGCCCACTTCTTCGTGAACTTTTTCTGCAACGGCTGCCCCAGTCGGTGCGCGTAGTTCTCGCGGGTTCAGATGAGACGTCCATTGATCGACTGGCACAACTTGCCGATCGCATCACAGAATACTCTACTCCAACCTTCGTGCCCATAGCTGCTGAAAAAACACACAAACAACCAGATCGACAGTCGCGCCTTCAGAAGATAGTGCAACGACTTACCGATACCATGCAGCACCATTTGCCGTCTGGCGCTCCCCAACCGGACGAGCAACGATGCAACCGATCCCCTTCGAAGGTCGTGAGTTCTACATCTTGACAGATGACAAGCCCCTCACCTACGTATTCAACAACAACATCTTCTCCTACTCAGAACGGGACGTTCTTCAGCTCTCATTTATTTAGGAGCTTTTTATGACATCCGCCGCGTTCCCAGGGTCGCAAAAGAAGCAGCTGACGCCTTTTCTTTCTCGCGTCAATGCTCCCGGCACAAAAGTACTGGACTTCGAGGCGATGGTCGCGGCTGAGCGGGAGGACACTGAGTTGACGAGACTGAAAGGTGGGGGATCTTCACTCGAGCTTTTGGAGGTTGCACTTCCCTACGTCCAGGGCACGATAACATGCGACACCTGCCAGGCTACCCCAAGATCTTTCGTCCCACTGAGTTTTCGTCGACTTGTATATAACACTTTCCACTCCATCAGCCACGAAGGTGTCCGTGCCACCCAGAGGCTGATAACAGAACGCTTCGTTTGGCCTTGGAGTCAACGCGGCCGTGCGGCGTTGTGCTCGGACATGTGAAATGTGTCAGCACGTGAAGGTGACTCACAAGACTCGTAATGCACTCCAGGAATTTCGAACTCCTTAGTCGCGGTTTGACCACGTTCACCTCGACCTGCTGGGACCGCTGCCGCCCTGCCAAGGTTTTAGGTACCTGCTCACATGCACCGAGAAATACTGCCGATGGCCCGAAGACATACCAATTGTCGACATATCAGCTGAGACAGTCGCGTAGGCCTTTATTCAGACATGGGTGTCTTGGATTGGCTGCCTTTCCCGCATAACAACTGACCGGGGACGGCAATTCCACAGCAACCTTTTTTCCACGCTTTCGAACCTCCTCGGCACGAGGCTGCCGCATACAACCGCCTACCACCCCGCCAGCAAAGGAATGGTGCAGCGCTGGCACAGGCAACTAAAAGCTGCACTTACACCGAAACTCGATCGCCAGAACTGGGTGAAAAAGCTCCTGCTCGTTCTGCTTGGCCTACGCTCAAGGATGAAGGAAGACCTCGTCTTCAGCGCGGCGGAAATGGTGTATGGCTCAACAGTGCGCCTCCCGAGAGAATTCCTCTACGACCAGACAGTTTCCGCCCCAGCTGCCTCCGACCACATCGAGAAGCAGCGCGCATGGCTTCCGCAACTCAGGCCAACAGCACCTCGCATCGCCCGCAATAGAAAGGTTATCACTTTTCCGGACACGGACTCAGCTACACATGTGTTCGTGCGACACGACGCAACAAAGCCACCCCTCATTTTGCCGTACAGCGGCCCTTCCAGTTTTTGGACGTAATAACAAGACCATCACAATACACATGCTGGGCAAACGATAGATTGTCGCCGTCGATCACGCCAAGCCTGCTCATATTGAGATTTCTGTTCATGCAGCCTCTCAACTACGTTTTCAGTGATCACCAGGGGACACTCACCTCTCGCAAATTCAGCTGGAAACTGATGCCTTGCTTTAAAAGCACGCAATCTAGGGGGGAGCTTTTGTAGCAGAAGCCACTCGGCAACCGCGCACATTCCTTTCTCCCCGGTCTGCCGCCCGCTCAAAGACAGTGCGCCTTTGTTGAAGACGCGCATACCCGGCCGACTTCCGGGATCAGTCCTGGCGGTGGTGTTGTCTGCGCTCGCTCGGGGAGGGGGGGGGGGCACGGAGGGGGCTTCTTTTTCCTTTCTCTTTTGTAGGACTCCACGGTTCCTCTTCTTTACCTCGCGGGGGAAAGCTCTCGGGGCACGCGTCTTTGGAAAATTAACAGTTTTGTCTTGAAATTGCAAACCAGCTCCACTTCTGCTATCTCGCCTTCTCCAGCAGCCAAGGTTCTAGGCTGCTACAAGCTAAAGAAAGGCTCACCCAGCTCGTACGGAGAGGGCTCGCCGCAATGCTCGCTCGGTTCCCCGGTCTCGGCCCCAATAATAGAGAGTTTCAGCATAGCGTGCTCCGTCCGCTAACGCTACGGCGGCGGGTAGCGGGGCGCGACTTGGGAGAGCAAATTCGTCGTGGTGGGGTGGATTAGTCCCGCGCAGCCTGCCTTCGCCATACCCGCTCTTTCCCTCCGCTGAGGGGCAATCTCCTCGCACTCCCCGCGCGCGCATGCGCAGTCCGGTCCCGCTACCCGTAAACCTTAGCGTAGCGTACGGAAGCCGCTATGCTAAAACTCTCTAATATGAAAAAGAAAAGCCGTTTTTAAGCGTTTATTGCAGCCGGTGAGAGATCAATGCTAAGCCGTGCACGGTGGTTTAAGCGCAGAGTTCCGAAACTCATGCGCGCGACCCTCGTTGTCCTCATGCGCGCAAACGTGCCACTTCATCATCATTGTCAATGTTAGCCATGTTGCGTCCATGTTGGCGGCAAACATCCTGTAGCTAATGAGTTGAGTAAGTGTAATCGAGCCTCCTGCACTGTATCCTTTGTATGCACAGAGGAAGATTTTCACACACTGGTCAAAACTGTCAGCCGCGAAATAGAAATAACCTCATACCTTTGGTTTATGCACCGGTCTGACCACTGAAAAAAAAGCGAATAGGCCCGCGTTTAATATAGCCAGGCGCGTAGTTGTGTGCAATAAAGAAAAAAAACGTAATTACTAGCTGGATAAAAAACCGTCAAAACGGCCCGCTGACCCATACTCAGCATAAAATTACTCACAAAATATGCAACTGGTACTCAGCATGACACCCAAAACATTGATTGAAAATGAGTATTATATTGTCATTAATCATTCACTTGTATATGTGTACAACCCTTGTCGACGGGACACCGCCGTTGCACGCGGCTACATTCTTGTGGTATTTGCATTGCCGCCACGTGGAGAGAGGGATTCTGTATTTGTATTTTGGCGATTGTGTACTCAGAAATGGGGACATCATTACCAAATACTTACGGTTCTATTGTGGGTATAGTAGAAGACCCGATGCGGTAAAAAAGAGCTATGAGAGAGCGACCCTAACGGGAGAGGAGGATGGAACTCTTCAGAGTACAACGTAGCGAAGTTGAAGTAAGAAAAAGACTATCGTGTAGCCCCTGCCTTTGCGTACAGTTGCGGAGCCTTTTATTGCGTATGTCTCAAGAGCGCAGCAGCTCACACAATGAGGCCCGCCACGCCAGAAAAAAAAACATCTGCACTGTCTTTTTGGGCTAGATGGTGTTCGTGTGTGCCGTTATGACAACATAAATCCGCAATAAAAGCAACATGGCAAGACCATGTTATTTGCGTGCCGAGCTAAAGGATCTGAGTTAGCGAAGCTCCATTCCCACAAAACTAACCTGGTCACCAAAACACCATTTCTGTTACAACGAGCTAGATAGCACAAGTGTTTAACTGCCGAACGTGTTGTCTAGTTAGCGGCACCTTCCTGTAAATCTTTCTTGCTTTCTTCCTTCACATATGGACATCATTTAGTTCAGAGCACTAACCATTCCCCACTTATCCCTCAGACCACCTTTTAATTAAGAGCGAGATAGCTCAAATTGATTTTTCGACCAGAATTGATATTTTTTGTTTGCTTCAATATCGTACCTCTTCGACATCATTTTTAGCTTGTTCCGTTTTTGTTTCCTTGCGTAATACCAAATCAACATGTAATTTTATTGAAACCTAACCTGCGGCCCAGCAGTTGGTACGTATATTTTGCCTCAAAGATATGTTATATTTCTTCTAGACTAAACACTGCGCAAAATTTAATAGATGCCAAGCGTTTTGCTAGTTTTGTACGGTCATTCGTATTTATGGTTTGTCTTCAATATTTCTTTAATCTGTATTTCTAATATATTAACACTAAGCAATATTGTCTCTGATTCGTTATGTATTTGAAGGACTGTCTCAGTAAAGTGGGGGCGAGAGATTTGCGATATTTTGCCTATTGAGTTAACAAGCGCTATCCGTCCCAAATGCCCCAGGATTGCTCGTGAAGGTTTTGCAGTACTGCAGTATGAGAGAGCGCCAAATCAAAGTTCGTAATTACTTGTTTTGGGTAACAGTACCATTCAGAGCGATGAATATTCATTTGCGGCATCTCTTCAATAAGCAACAAAAACGTCACAAATAGTCTTAAAATGTCGCATTAATGCTGCGCATTCCTATGCTGTGTGGTATTTGTTTGGCTTTATCAGGCTACCATACGACGTGTGACTATCATTACTACCAGATTGTGCATCTGATTTGATAAAAACAACGTGAAATTGCTCCCATCATTGTTGCAGGAAAGAATTCTTTGGGCTTGCAAAAACCTCCAGAAAGCAGGCGAATGAGAGCTACAACAGTATAGTCTCCTAATCCTCATTCAGAAACACTGCTGCTTGTTTTACAAGAAACTGGTTTCCCCAATAATGAAAATGGAACCAAGGCAAAATCCATACCGCAGTAGGAGAGAACTTGCATACGTGTTATCAGTTAAGGGTGCAATTTCTTACGAATGCAACGCTGCTATGCCTGTGGTTGATACAGAGTACTTTTCACTTTACCAGGGCACTAAAACTTTTCAGGAACGTTGTTTTTGATCTCACAAAACGCAAACTTAGCCAATTACTCAATCTATGGAAAAACCAATATCTTGCGAGCTATTTCAACCCTTTGCTCAGTTTTTTTGAAGCGTGGCTCAGACGTAGCATCTGGACGGCCCACATACAATTTCACTCCGCGAAAGAGGGCATGTTCAAACAAAACAGAGAAGCAGGAGCATATTACTCGGGAGACCAGTGTTAAACAAGTGGAATCAATGAGAACAAAACTGCAGTGAAAATATATTCTGTATTTCAGGTGGTAAATACAGCAATTGTATTGTTTGGGGTTTGTAAAAAATCTGTAAAACGAGCTTTTTGTTTTGAAAACAAGTGGGCCTTAGTTGAATAGTAGTGCTGGTGTAAATGTTTCTGTTTGGGTAGATGAAATATACGGCTTATTTCTTGCTAGCTTTTGATCTGTCGGTAACAAAAAATAGTGTCGTACTGTCCCCAGAGTTTTGCAGAATGCTGCTCTCCTCTACAGAAATTCCTCCTATACACTATTCAAAAAACTGCATTTTCAGAACGTTGGCTCTATCACTACAAACTACGCAAGGCTACCTGGCTTTGTTTTCGTGTTAATTCATTTTTCAGCTAGAATGAATACGACGCCTTTTTTTCCTAAAGAATTGCCACTGGTAGAGTACCTATTATAGCCCCGGTGTCTAAAAGCCGTGATAACCTGTGGGATTGCGAGGTGACCTGATGAAGTGCCAGCTCTGTACACAACATGTTAGATAATTCCCTGAATAGCTGTTCATCCGCCAAACAAAAGTTAGCAAACGAACGCCTTTCCGATCGAACGCCTACGCTTCGGCAAACGTGACATTCCGTGCGTTCTAAATGTGTTTATTTAGGGTGGGACATGCTCGGTTACGGAGGCTTAGCCCTTTCTGTCGCCATCGTAACTTCGGACATTTTTCATATTTTTTGCGCACACAAAATGGTTAACGCAGCAATTCGCAAAACCCACAAGGCCGCACTGGGGCTTCTGAACTGCACCAGCACGGCCAGGCTTCTCGAGCTGGGGGTCAAAAACACCCTCGAAGAGATTGCAGAACTCAACGAACCGCGCAACTAGAACGCCTCTCGACGACCAGAACGGGCAGGAGCATCCTCACCCGGCTGGGCTTCGCAGGGGCAACAACACCACCCCAGCAACAAGAAGCCGGAGTCTTACCGGCTGAAACCCTACAAAGGCTCAAGATGACATCGCTCCCACGGAATGTCAATCCTGAGAACAACCCGGGGAGACGTGCCGCAAGAGCCAATGCCCTTACAGACACGTACGCGAACGACACCGGCGCCCTCTTCGTGGACGCGGCCAAGTACGCAGACAGAAAAGACATTTACGTGGCAGTGGTGGTCAAAGCCACGACCGGTGAAGTGTACAGTGCCTGCAGCATCCGGGCACCGTCGGCATGCCAAGCAGAGGAAGTGGCCATTGCGCTTGCCCTCACGGACCGTCGGTGCTCGACGATACTGAGCGACTCCCGCTCGGCAATCAAGAACTACGCCCACAACTCAGTATGTGCCAGTGCAGTGCGCGTGGCACATTGCAGTGCAGTGAACGACTCGGTTCCGGCCACCCATCTGAGGGGGTTCCCGGCGCATACAATAACTACAGGCAGCGGCAGCAGAGCCATCCCAACCGCAACGAGACGGCGGACGCCGCCGCGCGAGTACTTACCAACCGCGCGGCCGCCCCCACTGCCCTCGTCTCGGCGGAAGGAGCGGACTGTGAAGACTGTGATATGTGCAGTGATGACAACGATGAAACGGACCCACTACTCGGGTATGCGGAGGTGCTGGGCTGGTACCGGTACGGTCTCCGAACCATGCCCCCGCCCCACCCGGGACTGACACGCGAACAGGCGGTGTTATACAGACAACTTCAAACTAGATCAGTGCTCACGCCGGCGCTTGCGCGTTACGTGTGCCCGGAGGTGTTCGAAAGTGAAGTGTGCAGTGTGTGCAAAAGGGCTAAAGCAACTTTGACCCACATCCTCTGGGACTGTGACCTACATCCGGAAGAAGCGGTTGCCTCTCCCGGGCGACTGCCGGAAGACATAGCTCGTGCAGTGTTATCGCAGGACTTGACAGAACAATTGCAGGCCGTCCAGCGGCTCGAGGTGGCTCTTGCCAGACAAACGCGTGGGGCTGAGCCGGCTGGAGACCGGGGGTATAAACCCCAAAGGTCGACAGCGGGCCGGCCTAGCGGGAGTCTGGGAGGCAACACCCCAAAGACGCCTTAACTACGTCGGGTGGCGGGCGACCCTGCGTGGTCCTCCCCGCTACCTCCGCCGGACATTATAATAAAGTTTACTTCTCTCTCTCTCTCTCTCTCAATCCTTACAGTTCCTGACTATGGGAAGTCTTACTGTATATCTTGCATATGTCAAGTGTATTTCCCACAAATTAAGAATTTTCGATTTCTGATATTATATGTCGTTCTGTTCGGTTAAAAATGGATATATCCACAAAGTGCCGACACTTCTTTACGGCGCCTCCCTGTAAGCACAGTATTTGTGCAATCAATTAGGTTCATTAAGATATACTCTGTGTAGTAAATACGACGAGAAAAATATACCAACAAATTTTCGCGCTACGTTTAATACTGCAATCGCAAAAAAAAGCTAGAAGAAAGACAGGTCCCGGCGAAGAAGTCTCACTATACGTCTCAAAGAATAAAACATGTAACGTTAAAGACATGGAAACTATAGAGCGCTGTTAACATTCGTTAGCACACAAAACTGCATTTTTCCCAGGCGCAGCTTGACGTGAAGTTTTGACCGCACAGTGCAAGGCGCATATATTGGACTGCCTCACAGCTCCAGTGTTGACGTTGTCCCCACTGCAAGCGTCAAGATGACTGGTGGCGAGAACAGCGTTCAAAGGAAAATGAAACAAAAGGGGAAAAAGGGAGTATGTAATAGAACAGTGTGAAACGCGGCCGAAGGAAGAGGCCGGCATGTTTTTGCGCAGACATTTTCTCAAGTCGAATAAGAAAGATCCCTCAGTTCGAGTTATTGCATCAGGGGCGTAGCCAACTTGCTAAACGTAGCGTTACGTAAACAGAGGTAAATGATCGCACGTCTTTGCAACAGCATGAAATCGTCCTGAAAATTGTCGCGGCATTTCTAAGCAGAGCTGCACATGTCCCAATTTTTATTTCAAACAAACAGAACACCAGAAGCTTAAACTTTTTTTCTTCGGTCATTTTTTGCGTACGTGATACTTATACGCCGGAAGCGTTGGGAAAGGGAGTGGAATGATTTTTAGGGCATTGGTAGTAATGGCAATGTGGACATATTATATGTAATAAACACTTATTATTTGAACTGGCCTTTATCTCTTCTTATATCGCACATGTTTCGCGGTCATCCACCCTAACTCTTGCTACTGAAAAGTGCTTGATCGCCATGTCTCACCTGCGTTATGTCCCCAACTTGAAACACTGGTTAGTTTTCCGATACGGGGGCTGCCGCTTCGGTATTCCTAAGCTCTGGCTTTCGGTAAATAAAAATGACAACTCATCTGGTCTGTTTCAGACTCTTTCCTTAACTCCCGTTTTTTCCGACGGTTTCGCCATTTCCATCCCTCCTGCCTCTTCAACACAATGCATATGAGCGCTATCCTATCACCCTTCTTTGGCCTATATATAGACTCAAACTGAGTTACCCTTACGTTGAGGCTGAAGACATGCCAGGCAACGTCAAATGTTTGAACGTGATGCCGTCGGTTCCGGTTATGTTTCTTTCTATTTCCTCTCAGCGTGACGGTAGCCCTAAACTCAAGCCGTCGCATACTTACGCAGCGTCCTTTTCTAGGGCCAGCATTTAGGCTGCATCGGTAGTCAATTTTTAATCGTCACAACCTTCGCATCAGCACTTCCGCAAATGCCACCAATTATGTGACTACGCGGTCGTATACGGTAAGAGGCAATGAAAAGGGACACCAAGCGAACAGATACGGGCACTTGTGCTCGCCGTCGAAATTGTAAGAGACAATGGAGAGGATCGCTTTTTGCTTGTTCACGATGGCCGTGAACGGTAAATTTATTTACGGGTACGGGGTCTTTCCGGCCGGAACGAACTGATAACAAATCGCGCTCTATTAGCGGTAACTAAGGCATTCACAGCCAGAATACGGCGAGTGTAACAAGTACGTATCGGCTATAAAATAGCGACACTCTGTATAAACTGGACAATCTACACGGGACTATATTAGGGGGACAATACAAACAAGAGTACTTAAATGGCACGGAAACTAATACCGTAGACCTCCAATGTTTTTTTAGAAACACAAATATTTATTACGTTTACAAAAAAAAAAACTCCAACCTTTTGTGCCGTATCGAATTTAAAGTTCGGTATGATCAATTCCTTCTTACAAAAACATATCTTTCTTCCGTCAGCATTCGATGCCGTGTTCTACAGCATTGGGAGGCTTCGGCGAGAAGGCTTTGTTAAAGGCAACAAGGCCTTTTATTCGGCAAGTATCAGCCCGAAACCAAGGAGGGACTTCGAACTACGATGATGATGATCGATTGTGGCGCGCCCAGGCGATTATGTGCTGATGGTGAACGGGGCGAGGTAAGAAGACGGATACGATGCAAAGAAATGGAGGGGAAACGATGAAGGAAACTCGGTGCTCGCTCAGAGTTAGTCACTTGCGCTTACACATATTTGCCGGGCACATAAAAGCGGCCATCCCGACCGCAGATTATGTCGGAGATGGGCGCCGAATTAATTTGTATAGGCGTGAGACATGAACGATTTCGGTCCCACGGCAGCGGCAGTCACCAACGGTGCGGATAGGAGCCACGCAGTAATTAACTGGTGATGTTTGTTCCACCGCAGTGTAGGGGCCAATACAGGAGATAAAACTTTCTCACACAATCCTGGGGTACGGACAGGTGTCCAGAGTAGAACTTCTTCCCCTGGCGCAAACAATACATCTCCGTGAGTGGAATCGTAAAATAGGCTTGCGGACCTTTCGGCTGGCCTCAGTATTTTCGCGAGCCAGTCGTCAGGAGTGTGCAACCCTGGACAGAATTTTTCCAGCAACGTGGGTTGAAGAATCAGCGGGTGCAGGATAGAGGACGGCTTGCGGCCGTAGACAAGGTAAAACAGTAAAAATCCAGTTTTGCTCTGTACCGCGGTGTTATATGCGAAGGTTGAAAATTGGGGAATGCTGTCCCAGTTTTTGTGATCGGGGCGAAAATACATCGAAATCATGTCGGAAAGTGTGCGGTGAAAACGCTCCGTCAAGCCCTTGGTCTGTGGATGGTAACTGGGTGTGGTTTTGTGGACAGTATCGGGGGCACGAAGAACTTCTGCAAATACTGCTGCCAGAAAGGTTCGGCCGCGATGGCTGATAACAATACGAGGAGGGCCCTGGCGCAAAAAATTGCGTGTGAGAAAAATTCGGCCACTTCTCAAACGCAGCCGGTTCGGAAAGGTGCGCTTTCTGCCGATCTGGTCAAATGGTCGACAGGCGTACCAATCCAGCGTTGCCCAGCAGGGGTCTCAGACAATGATCCGTATAGGTCGATGCCAACGACCTCAAACGGGGCTGCAGGACACTGCAAGGCTTGTAGTTTGGTGGCTTGTGGTGACGTACACCGTTTGCGGTGTTGGCGAGGTGTGCAGGAAGCAACATATCTGACGACGCTGGTGGAAAGTCCAGGCCAGAAGAAATGGCTCTTGATTCGATAGTAGGTATTGTGGTATCTTAGATGTCCTGCTGTAGCGTCATCATAAAAAACTTTCAGAATAGTATCGCGGAGAGATTGCGGGACCACCAGAACCCATTTATCGCCAAACGGATGGTGGTTGTGATGATAGAGGGCCTCATCCAAAAGCTTGAATTTGTTCAGCTGACGGCGGCAGCAGCTGTTTCGCGGTCCTACCAGACCGGCCAGTTGGCCCATCAAGGTGCGGCAGATTGACATTGAGTGGCGTATAAAGGCGCCATCGGTAAGGCTGCCGAGGCACTAGGGGAAGAACCGTCGCCGTCTGGCAACGCAGCAGAACAACGAGAGAGGGCGTCAGCGTCCATATGTTTTTTCCCGGACTTGTAAAGCACAGTAAAATCATGCTCCTGCAGCATGAGGACTCGGCGCCCGAGTTGACATGAGAGATTTTTAAGTGACGATAGCCAGAATAAAGCGTGGCTATGGCAAAGTGACGTCCGTACAAGCAAGGCGAATATTTTTGGACTGCCCAAACAACCGCAAGACACACCTGTTCAGTTATCGAATAGTTGCGCTCAGCGGCTGTCAAAGCTCTGCTTGCGTAACGAACTTTTTCTAGCGATGAGTCACGGCTTTGTCAGAGCACCACACCTATTCCTTTCCCACTGGCGTCTGTGTGCAGGATAGTCGAAGCGGTGTCGTCAAAGCAGCAGAGAACGGGATATGAAGTGAGGGCTTCCTTGAGTTTTTGAACAGCTGCCTCGCAGTCGTCCGACCAGTGGAATGAAGAACCGGCGGCCAATAGATTGTGGACAGGGGATGCAATCGTGGCAAAGTTTCAAATAAAACGGCGAAAATAGCAGGCGACTCTAAGAAAACTGCGTAAATCTTTCAAGCAGGCTGGTCGCGAGAAGTTGATGACCGCATGGACTTTATCAGTATACGCCGAATTCCATCCTCGCTGACAATATGTCCGAGCACTTTAATTGATTTGCTTGCGAATCGATACTTCTTGCAATGAGCTGAAGCCAGGCGTTGGAAAGACAAGTTAACACTTGGTCGAGGCGTCTTGGATGCTCTTCAAAAGACACAGAAAAAAAAACAATATCGTCAAGGTCACATGCAGGTTTTTTATTTCTGACCGCGAAGGACGGTATCAATCATTCTTCAAAGGTAGCGGGAGCGTTTCATAAGCCAAACGGCATCACATTGAATTCATAGAGGCATTCTGGCGTGGCGAATGCTGTTTTTTCCTTATCTGCTTCGTTCATAGGAATTTGCCAGTATCCGGATCGGAGATCTAAACTCGAAAAATATTCTTCACTTGGTAATGTGTCGATGGCGTCATCAATACGTGGCATGAGGTAAACATTCTTATTTGGTGATTTTGTTAAGGGTCCTGTAATCGACACAGAATCTCAGGGAACCGTCCTTTTTCTTAACGAGAACAACGGGCGACGACCAGGAGCTCGATGATGGACGAATAACGTCCCGCTTGATCATGTCATCGACATTGTCGGGTATCACTTTACGCTCCGCAGAAGAAACGTTGAGCGGGCGACGAAGAATAATGCAGGACCCATCCGTTTCGATTCGGTGAGTCGCTGCTGCTGTCTGTCCTAGAACTGTAGAATGGGAGTGAGTCAAATTCTGCCTTGTGTTTATCCAGGAGACCTCGTAGAGCTTTCTGATGACTTGGCTTCAGCTCTGCGCTTATAGTAGTATCCGAGGAGGCCGACGCTGAAGATTCGAAGTGGCAGGTAGGTACATTAGAAGAAATGAGGCATATATAGCGGACATCAAAACCCTCGAATTAATACTGGTCAGCCTAAATTTAACTGGGTATGCAGACAATGACAAGAAACGAAGCACAGGCGATGACTGTGCTTCGTATTAATTCAAGTATGATCCAACTTGCTCAGATTCTGCCTATTCTAATCAAAACCCTCATCGCGGGGGCCGAAAGGGATAGTGGTTTCTTATGGCAGTAGTATCGGCTCCAGGGTAGTATTCTGTACGGCTAGCAGGGCGGAATCATACGAAAACCATACTAAGCAAGAAGGCATCACTACCCCTTTAGGTGCAAAATTTCCAGTCGACAAAAGGAATTCGTCTCCATCAATGATGTCCCTTGATGTAGTGGAAATAACACATTCCTGGCCAGGCGGCAGAACAATATCAGTAGCTGTCACTAACCGTGACTCTGCCGCTTCATCATGTGTGGCAAGGTCTCTGTCAGTCATGTGAATAGAAGGATGCCCACAAGAAATAACAGCAGAAGCAGAAGATAGAAAGTCCCATCCCAAAATTAGGTGATACACACAGAGGTGATAACACAGCAAACTGCATATGATGGCGGATGCCATCGATGAACACGCGTGCTATACAATATCAGCTGGGTTTTTAGCGTGACACTGTTAGCACCACGCAGAACCAGAGCACTATAAGGTTTTGTGACCTTACGCAACCGAGAGCACAAGTCAGAATGAACAACGGAAATGCTAGCACCGGTGTCTACTAAAGCTTCTACACGAATGCCTTCTACGAAAAAAGGTAATGTATTTGGTGGGCGCAATAGAGGACTTGTTCAATGACAATTTTACCTCCAAAAACTGCGCCTTTTATTTTTCCGGGTTGCGGTCGAAGGCTTGAGTAGCGGGTAGAAGAGGGGACGAGGAGCGACGCAAAGGTGACGGCGAACGGCGTCTCGGCTGACGGGAGTTGGGTGGGAAATCACGGGTGTCCGGGAAGGGGGAGGCACGACGGGAAGAAGCTGAAGGCTGCTGACGGTGGTCGAAAGGCTGATGACAGTAGTCGTAGGGCGGGCTGTGGTCACGGCGTCGATATGTGGCGTAAGCTCGTCTTTCATCTTGCTGACGTCTCTGGCAGAACCGAGAGATATGGCCCCGGATGCAACAATAGAGGCAAGTGGGCCGCGACGGGCGCCAAGGGGAGCAAAAGGGATTGGAAGCGGTTGTTCTTGACAGGGAGCCATCAGCGCTTGAGCGGGTTTAGGAGGCTCCGCATATAAAACCGGGGCACAAGCGTGTGGGGTAGGGTCGAGCAGAGAAACCTGGGCTGAGGGCAAAGTGACCGGAATGTCTGCTTTGGATGGAGAAGCACACGTATTAAGCTCTTCCTTAATCATGCCTCGCAAGCCGGTAGTAAAACTCTGGTTTTGACTGCCTGAAAAGGTCCCTTCCGGCTTCCCCTGAAGCTCTTCCCTTATGATCGAGCGGTATGGAGCGCAGGTCGCTGTACTTAGGTGCAGGAGAGTCCAAATAGCAGAAGCAAGCGGGTGTGTCAACGCTGGCAAGTCGATATGACTTCTTTAACACTTGTGGGATTTGGTAGGGCGAGGACATGTACAGTAAAGTTGGAAATGCCCCTGAACATGTTACGTCCCGCTCGTGCTCTGTCATGCCGGCGTTGACGCATCTGCAAAGGGCCAGGACATCCTCTGTGTATTATGTGCAGGTTTCCGCGGGTTGTAGAACAGATACTTCCAGCTTCTTTTTGGCGGCCTCTGAGCGCTTTGCCGATGTCCCAAAAATCTTGCGTATTTCGGTAGTTGTTTCTGAACAAATCGTGAGTCTCGCTTCGTTGTTTAGAAACCTCGTTTTCGCCACTTTATGTAGGGGCCATCCGACGCTGATTAGTTTGAAAGAGTCGTACCAGCTATTGAAAGAGCTGACACGGTTGTAAGTGTCCAACCAGTCATCTTCGTCATCGCCGTGGAGTCAATTGAAGTCCGGTGGGTCACGTGGTCTGCTGCTGATCGTCCAGTAAGGCGTGGGTCGGCCGCCAGGGTTACTGCCAGCAGCGGGGTTGATCCTTTCGCCTGCATGCCGGGATCCGGGCGAAATATTCGGCGACCCGACCGGAGCTCCAAAGGAAACGTAAACGACGTCGCGGGATGGAACCGCACCTTCACCACTTGAGAGGCTGGGGCGAGAACGCTTTGTTGAAGGCGAGGAGACCCTTTATTCGCAAGCAGCAGTCGGAAGCCAAGGAGAGACTGTCGCCTGCTTTTAGTGATTTGACAATATGCTGGATGTCGGGATCGTCGACCGGCTCGCGCTTCATGCGGCGCCTCTAGCGATGGCTCAAATATATTGACTGCCCGTACAGGCACCCTGCTCAAGGCGTAAGCGTTCTGCTTTGTTTTGCCAGGCCTGTGAACGACTTCAAAGTCGTAATCCTGCAAACAGCGGTTCCTTAATGCCAGCCTAGAGGTGATGTAGCGATAATTCACGAGCCATTTGAGCGGCTGATGAACAGTGAATACCTTATGTAGCGCCCGTATAGGAAACACTGAAATTGGCGCGTCGACCAAACAACTGCAAGACATGCATGCTTGGAAGCGCCGTATTTCTCTTCTGCGGTTTTCTGCTCCCTACTCGCGTACGTCAATCGGTGTTCTTTGTCGTCGAACTCCTGCGATAACTTCAGCTTGGAGGCGTCTGCAGCGAATGTGAATGGCCTGCATAAATTAGGGCGCTTTAAAAGGGAGCCTCGGTCTGCTTGCGTTTCATAGCCGAGAAAGCTGCTTGCTCTTTTCTCCCCCACCTAATATTCCTTGGTTGTCAGCACAATTTAACGGCGCGCCTGTTCCGTGAACTGGGGAATGTGTCACCTGTAATTGCGCAGAAGGCCCAGACATTGCAAGACTATGTTCTGTTCTGTTTATGTTCTGGGCTGCAGAAATTCCTGAACACATTGTACTTTAGACGGGTGTGCTCTACCCTCCTTCCGCCGATACGATGTGTCGTAGGTGCTTTACTTCGGGGCACAGAAATTGGCGTTTGGGCGGTTTAAGTTAAGGACCGGCTCCTTCTACCCTCCGGAAAACAGTACGCAGGTCGGTTAGGTGGTGCTCAAATGTGCAGCCTTACACGATTAGTCATCCAGGTATACATGACAGACTTTGCCCAAAAGACCAGCGAGGATGACGTCTGCCGTTCATTGCCATACCGCTGCGCTGTTCACAAGGCCTATAGGCATGCGTCGACAATGGTAGCGTCTTGAAGGCGTATTGAACGCCGCGTTTTCTTTGTCGTTCTCATGCATTTATATCTGCCAGATTCGGAGGCTATGTCTACCACTGTGAAAAACTTCGCAGAACCGAGTTCCTACACTGTCTTAAAAATGTTCGGGAGGATGTAAAGTAAACGACCGCCGTCGCTTCCCGCCACCTCATGCACAATAAACACGCGACGAAGAAACCACTTTCCGGCGCCTCCAAACCAATTCGTATCCCGATAACGCCCTACTGAACGCTATGTACCCCACCCAATACCCTGCCACCTGTAACTTTTGCATTGTTGCTGGCAACCTATACCACGTGGTATGGGAGTGCCAACTGAGTCCCACTCTAACTCCAACTACCAATAGCAGTGGGTGGAGCAGCTGACCAGCTCCGAGCTCTCGGACCATCGCCGACTGGTGGAACGGGCCCGGACGGCCACCCAGCTACAAGGCATCTTGGAATAGGCATGCCTCTCACTGAGTGGAGGCCCTAAGAACATCCTCCTGCTCATTACTAAAATAAATGTTTGTCTCTCTCTCTCCCCGCGAGTCACGCGGTTCAAGCCGTGGTAATCGACAAAGAAACGGTAGGACCCATGGATCAGGCGTTTCGAACAGCAGCGCCGGTGCGCCCCATGGAGACCTGCATGGAATGTTTGATTATGTCTGCGTGGAGCCTCTTGTTATCTTGTCGCTCCGTCTCTTCCCTTTTGGAGTAGGGCATTCAATAATCACGCCGGTACACCGGGGCAAATCGTCAGTCGAAGCTCGGTGTTTGATGACCTCGTAGTGGCAGATATCCGTGCCGGAGGTGGGCGATACGGGACTGAACTCTATGATTAACTCTCGAAGCACAGATTTAACTGTGTGATTAACTCTCGAAGCACAGTCGGTGCGTCTGCTTATCTGCTTTTTTCTACCGGCCCAGTTTAAAGGAGCCATGAAGACAAAATACAAGTTGCGTTTATTAGAAAGACTGCTTAGTCCCGATAACAATGATACCAATATCATCGCAATCTTCGAACAAATAACGAATATATTAAAGAAGACGTTAGAAGCAGTCACGACCCCCTAGCCAATTTCCCGCAACTTTTCTATGACGTCACGGAACCTTGTTTGTGCGATTGGCGGCCGCCTAACTGACCTGTCGCGACGACACATGACTGGACGCCTGTAATGGGGCCTCTAGTTCCATTTGAACGTATCACTTGAATGGTAACGTGCAGTTAACGCACTTAAAATTATATTTTATTGTTGGCCCGTATGACGTCATTCTTGCTCATAACACGTCACTGTGGCGCAAAATTTGAAAGTTTTTAAATAATTCTTGCTTTTTTTCGTTAAAAATCATCTTTTGTGGCTCTAATGGAGCTGAGTGAGATACTGAGTCCTAGTTCTTTCAAATTAAACGAAGTTGTATTTTCTCTTCATGGCTCCTTTAAAATCGAGATCTCGACGCCGGCTATGCTGATGGCGCCTCTGCTTAGTAGAAAACTTACTCTTTCTTGTTCTGCCTGATGTTTTGCCCGAAGGATAGTTTGCCTGATTAGACCAGCTACAGGCAGACAGGCCCTCTCTGTGCAGACGAAGAACGTTGCCGTAACAGTGCGTCCCCCTAAAAACTTCAAATGCACTTCACGGCACGTTATAATTTCCAATGGGTCGCCCGTGATGCCAACGAATCATGTTTTCTACTCTACCGACTGGAGTGTTGTTCGCCAGTCGGGCAAAAGGCCGTCTAGAATCCTGTCTCTGAGGAGGCGTACTTTTGATCCCACATTAATCAGCCATTTCATAGCTGCTATTCCTATTTTGCACTCAATTATCGGGGTAGTCTTCCCGCATATGTTAACTGTGATCCCTAGAGTACCCCATTCACTTCCCGCCTATGCGGGAGTGCCGCTTAAAGGTGACTGGACTTGTTTCCCTTGTTCTCACGCAAATTGAAATTAACTTCCGCCTTATCCACGCTTACGTTATCACCCTCTGCTGGCCGACCAAGAAGATGATCGTGCCGCCTGCAGTTCATAGAATTGTGTCCTAAGTCGCCGCGCGCATGGCATCTCAGCTGCCTCCACCCGTTGCTGCTATTTCTGCCGTTTTGCTGCGTTTGTTCATGTTGCAGCGCGATGCTTGATTCTAACAGGGGTTCCATCCTTACAAGGCGCTCGCGGAGGTGGTCGGTTTCCTTCACGTCCTCCCGCACGCTTCGGACCGGCATGTGGCCGTGATTTACTGCTAGGATGTTTTTCACTTCCCTCACAGCCACTTCAACAGTATGTTTGCAATATAATTCTGTCGGTGGAGATTTGTGTCTCTTACCAAAATATTCCAGTAGCTTGGGTGTTAACGCTGGAGGGGTTGGAAGACAAACGGTCGGGTCCGTGTCTTAAATATTTGGCTCGCAGTTACCACCAAGAGGGTATCGAACCAGAATTTTTTCGGGTTCGGATCGGCATCATGCTTTCCGGGTTTGGTTCCGCGTTTGGTTCTTGAGTACCATTCCGTTCCGTTTCCCACCGGTTCGAAACAGTTCGGAGTAAAAAAGCGAGAGTGATTTTTTCCGTTTAATTTTTCAAGTGCTGTGTTTTTCGTTTTTCTGTCACGTGGGTATAAAAACAAATTAATTATGCACGCGTCTTTCTGCAAATGATTCCTCATAACCAAGTTCCCTGTACAATCAAGTGCGAAATGTTTTACATGTGACATGAACGATTACAACACTAACTCAAGCGGACAAAAAGGTTCGCATGGACACGTAAGGCTGCTTATATGTGTGAATGATTGAGTGTCTAAAGGTCCAATGAGACGAAAGATCCAACCAGACGGAAGGTCCGACAGTGATATGCCGTCTCGATGGGCCTTTCATCTCGTTGGATATTCAGGATCGATTAGATCTTCCGACTCGGCGGATCTTGCGTCTCGATGGACATTCAGGCTCGATTCGATCTTTCGTGTCATTGGATATTTCGTCTGGTTGGACACTGAGGCTCGGTTGGAACTTCCGTCTCTGTGGGTCTTTCGTCTCATTGGACATTTAGGCTCTTAGTAGTAAATGAATGTCCGGAGCACTCTAAGGCTACCTTGAATGCCCTCTACCGCACGTTCAGCAGTTTCACATGCAATAGCTTTTACACCATGATTTGAAGAGAAATGTACGCCTGGCACCTCTTATTTCCGTCGTAAAATTTGAGTCTGCCTGTATAGCTATTGACGAACGCAAGCTTGGTCGTGAGGATGTTGCTGAGAGTGCCTAAATAGGACTTCAGTTTTTTCATTCAGACCTGTTTTATCATTCTTGCAAACTGGAAGGGATTTTCTCGTTTTTTTTTTATGCAGAGCATCTCCAAGTCGACCCGTCGTCTGGCGTCCGCACCTCTCCTCCCCGTTCCCCTCTCCCCACCAGCTGTGATGACGCCGCTCTCTTCCTCGCCGCTCGGCTCGTCTCGTGCCTGCTCAGGAAGACACCGACAACACTGTGCGCAAGCGCACCCTGCTCCTCCACTCCACACCACCTGTGCGCTATGCGCGCTGTTCCTCCTCCCCACTTCCTCTGCTCCGCAAATAAACGCCGTCCGCGCTCCGCTCAGTTTGCTTCTTCGGTACTGCGCCGTCCTATGACTGGACATGGACGCCAGTGATTCCGTCAGTGAACTGGCTGGCACACCTTCAACTAGCGCCAGCCAGCACACTGTCAGAACCGCAAGCACCTCTGAAGAGAAGGCTGCACCGAGGAGAGCTCGCGACGCTGAACGTAAACGGCAGCGTCGAGCAGCGGATTCCTCGCTTCGAGAACGAGAAGCTGCTTTGAAACGCCAGCGACGAGTAGCTGATACAGATGGCGTTCGGCAACGTGACAACGCTTCGAAACGCCAGCGTCGAACAGTGGATTTCTCGCTTCGAGAACGAGAAGCCACAAAACGTTCCCCACTACTTGATAAATAAAGAAGACATTTAATACTCTAATGCACGTGTCTTTACTCTTACAACCAATTAACACGCTACTACTCCACGGCTTTGCATCCCCTCAAGGTTCCCACGTGGGAACGTGGTGTAATTTTTTGGTCTGCACTAATATCACCCAAAAAATAATGTTCCCGAGCTTTCTGCGCATGGCAGGCACGTGAGCAGTAAGCAAACAAGCCAACAGTCACGTGCTCGTCCAACCACAAAAGGAGGGTGCTACGACAGTCGCCTGACACTCACCTCGTACGCGCGTGAGTGTCCGTCAACTGCTCACAGCCCGCAAGAAGGGGCGATCAGGATGAGGGTTGTATATTCTCAGGTTGGTCTCGTCAAGGCGTGAGTTTGATGGGTCATTTGTCATCAAGGATTTCACATATGAATCAGTTATTGAGATAAAACATCCAACTCGAATATCTCCCCTTCTTGTATTCTTTAAATTTCGCGCCAAGTTATACAAACGATGTTATTGTGCTTCACACTCTCACAAGAGCAAGACCAAATACAAACTTCAAACCTTAGAATGATCACAGTATTCAGCTTTCAAATCTGGAAACTTTTCAAAAACAGTCTTTTATTGATTCCAATTCTTCATCGGTCCGCAGCACTAGAAATTTGGCAATGCCCGCAGCCGCATAGACTCAGAACCAGGACATGCAGGGTGTTCTTCGATAAACGGAATACTAAAAAAATTTCCTGAGCGTATCGCTACTCTGTTAGCGCTCAAACTTCCCATGGAGGACTTATATTTGGGTCGATTTTGTTTGGCACGACCAACGACAGTAGATGCCTGTTTATTCTGTAAATACATAATTTCTATTTTCGAATTAGGCAAAATGGCGGCCATTATGTACGGGGAAACTGATCATGGTGTCAAGAATGAGCCTAGGACCAGCTAGAAGGTCACGAGTCGGTATATAATACGTGCGCAAGTAGGGATAGCTTTATGCATGGAAGGTGAGAGTAGAAGTTGAGAAAGTAGCGGAAACACACAGCGCAAACGAGGCCAAAGCAAAGAGCGTTTACTGTGGTAACAGGCTAAAAAACTGTTCGCTAAAGAAAGCAAGAGAGGACACATCCTACATAGTTCAGGATGCGCAGCAGTCCAACGAGGTCTCCTCACGAAGTGCGTGGGATCGGCCGATGTACCACGCCGCGGCTTGCTCGCTGAGGAGTCTCACGCCACGTCGGGTCCGGACACAAGACAGCGGCCGGACGTCAGGGACCGTGCACTGTGGTTGACGGCTCGATGGCCCAGCGGCGGTTGTGAGCCGGTGTTTCCCCGAACCGCGCTCTCTGGCCCAGCGCGTCACCAGATCCAGGCACGGGCCAGCAGACAGACTTCGGTAACCGGACCAGCGGCCGACGGCTCTCCGGCGACAGCAGCGGCTGAGACCCTGGCTTCTAGCTCCAAGCGATCACAGGGCCGCGCTCACTCGCTCAGCGCGTCATATGCGTCCGCTAAACCCTTGCCGATTCGATTCTTCTGCACGCTCCGCGCGCTCCTCGGCCTTCTTCTTTCTCCTTCACGGGCACTTCATCACATATGGATTGGTGGTTCCACCTGGAATATGCAAAACGAAATGAGCGATGACGATTCACGATAGGAAGGAGCCGAATGAGGTAGTAGACGATAAGAAAACCTCTTTTGACGACAGCTAAGAATCGCCACAAATACTTGCAAAGCAGCTAGTACAAATCGTGTTACTGTATACCTATGGTTAATTTTTGTCGATACCAGTCATTTAGTTTCAGATTAGCGGTCGTCTGTTGTGCCAGGTTACCCCACTTTCCAAAATAAGGCTTGCGATTCTTTATTCACGTTTGTTGCTTTGTTCTCGTTTTACTTCTATTATTAATCTGTTCGTGCGTGCCTGTGCTTGTGAGATGTCGTCATGAGATCATTCACAGCATAGGAAAAGGCATGTCCTGTTCACCTGCAGCGAAAGATATCATGTATTCATGTCACAAGCACAGTATCTTCGCCGTTCGGCTGGCTTGAGAGACAGGTAAGGTGTGGCGTACATAATGTGCATTATGAAGAAAGCTTAAGTCGGATGACGTCTGGTTTCTTCACTCTGGACCGTATGTGCTTGATGCTGTGAATGAATTTGGTTCGCTGAATTATGGTGCGTTGATGTTGCAGTACTGCTTGGGAGCCTGATCCGTCCTGTGGGATGCTGAATCCGAGTAGGCTCAAAGGCCAATGGAACTCAAAATTTCAATCTCCTGAAAACGTTATTTCCGTATAGTCTACCAAAGAGACTGCTTACATGCTTAGGTAAAAAGACTAAACGTTCGTCTTCTCCAGGGATTACTTGACTTTGCCCCAATCATTACACCCTTTAGGAAATAAATGTGAGCAAAAGAACGGTTAGTGCGCAACCCGGTTGGTCAGTTGCGATGCTCCCCAAAGGACGAACTGGTGAAAGGACGTCGCAAAAACAGAGAGAAATGAACCTAGCACCCTCAGGGATCTAAACTCCTACTCCTGCAACAGTAGCCAAGGAGCAGACTACGCTATTACGCCGCCAGACGGAATTATCAGCAGAAAATGTGTATTGAAGTGTACACCTTGCAGTACTGTGTAACTTGCAGGATTAATTGCAGCTTGCGATAGATTCATTGTGACAGATTCATTGCAATTTCTATCCGTAAAAGCGAGCGGAACCGCGATTTGTGCCTTGTATAGGCTATGGACTAATACTCAGCTCGATGCTAAATAGATAGTCAAAACCATAGTTTTTCTTTTAAAGAAGCATTAGCGATCGCCTAATTGCGGTGGGTTGCTGGGTGGTAATGCGACTCATTTGTTACCGCAAAAACTAGAGCAAAATAGTAAGACAACAAGTACCGTTATCCCTCATTAACTCGAACTAGCATATCTGGAAATATCAGTGAGGTCGGGATTTTTCTCATCCTGCCTACTCCGGGCATAGGATTTTTGCCAACCTCTACCTGGAAACGTTTAGGCGGCTACCCGTTTCTTTCGTTTCCGCAGTAAACATAGAAATTGCCTAGCGCGCGCATATGAGTGCGGCCCTCGCACCAACTGCCCAGCAGTTAACGAAAACCAAGAAAATGTCTAGTGCTCAAGTCCACATGCCGCGCGACGACTGCCCAGTGACCCCTGCGCCCGCTCATCAACCCCAGCATACCCAAAGAGGGAGATTGGCGAAGATTGTCAAAAAAAATTCACCGTAATCAAGGCAATACTTGCTCGGAACGGCACAAAATGCAGCGTTCTATGTTTTTGTGGCAACACTTGCTAGAAGGGCACAAAGAAACAAGAATGGCACATCCTAGCGCATGCCCACCCAAGGTCATCTACAATAATATTCACTTAAAAATCAGAAAAGCTCAGACTTATGCGGCAACAATGGCGGAGTTCAGATCATCGGGGCAGCGGAGAAGCAATCGGGAAGATATCGCGGACTTAAGCCTCCGTCATGGTTGTGAAGGTTGCGCACAGCTTCGTTACCTTCAAGTCTTGCGCGTTAATGTGAGGTGGCTTAATTTTTTTCTGGGTGCGACAGATATCCCGAAATGCTGATAATGAGGACAAACGTAAAAGATGGTCGAGAGAGTGCAGGATGCGTTCATGGTTTTCCTGGCACTTCCCAGAGAGCAGGTGAAGAAGCAGGCGACAGAAGCGCAGGACCAGTTCTGCAGTGGCGGAACGGCGGAAGTGGCGGAAGTGGCGGAAGTGCGTTGTTAGATTCGCTTTTATGTAAAAATTAGCCACAACATTGCAATCATAGAATGTGAAGCCTTCTCCCACCCGGCTTATCCTCTAAAAGCTCGAAGATTTTGGGGGCATTGTGCCGGTTGAGAAGGCGGTAGTAAAGTAGGGAAAAACTTGTCGTTGAGTTTAGTAATATGATTTATATTATATATATATATATATATATATATATATATATATATATAGTAAGGAAATGAGGGGCTCGTTGAGGAAATACAGAAAGATAGGTCAGCAGTCCACAACGCCAAAGGAGGCATAGGGGTGTGGTTAGGCTCTTTTCTTTATCACTACGGTTAATTAGGTAAACATTTTTTTAATTATACAGAAGAAAGAAAGAAAGAAAAACACGCGCCCAGAGTGGGGACTGAACCCACGCCTTTCGATTACATGTCGAATGCCTTACCAATTCGGCTATCTGGGCGACTGTGTTCTCCTTCACTTTCTCGGCTATTTATAATAACTAGAAGTGTATCTGACGCTTGAGGGTGGTAGCCAGCGCCACTCTGACTACACGGGGAGAAGGGGACCTTCTTTTTAACCCCCGGGGCGTGACTCGGCGTTGCGTTGTGGACTGCTGACCTATCTTCTGATAGCTATATATATATATATATATATATATATATTATATATATATATATATTATATAATATAGCGAATCAGAATAGGAAATGAGAGGCTCGTTGAAATAAGACAGAAATAATGGTTGGCAGTCAAGAAAAGCTCGGAAAGCAAAGGGGAGGTATGGTAGGTCATTAAACAGATAAAGAATTTGGAAAGAAAAAGGGAAGAAAAAATGCCCGCCAGGTGGGATCCGAACCCACGACCTCCAGAATATCGCACAAGACCGGAATTCTGGTGGTCGTGGGTTCGGATCCCACCTGGCGGGCATTTTTTTTATTTCTTTCCAAATCTTTATCTGGTTTCAATGACCTACCATAACCTCCCCTTTGCTTTCCGAGGTTTTCTTGACTGCGAACCATTATTGCTGTCTATATATAATATATATATATATATAATTTATATATAGAGAAAGAAAAACTTCGAACAAAGTAAAAGCACGATTGTGGCCCACGTTCAGCAAAGAGAACTTGCTTCCTCAGGGCAATCTCTCGCCTGGCAGGCAGGGGTTATATAGGGGTAGGACCCCAGGTGAAAGGAGAGGGAAAGATGGAAGGGAAATTGAGCAAGCTGATTGGTTTGGGAGTGTGTCGGGGGAGAGATTGAGGGGCCAAGAAGGTTGTCTAGTTTAAGCCGCGAAGTAGGTCACACGGAAGTCACTGTGGTTGATATTCGTGGAATTTTCGGACAGAAAGGATGAGAGGGTGCTTATTGACCCGCCGCGGGGTATAGGAAAAGATCTCAGAACCGCCGGAAGCAGACCAGGCGGTGAGGGTGGGGTCCTTATCGAAACTATCTGCAAGCCTCAGGTAAGAAAAGATAGAGCCTTCGCCACTCGGACTACTGTCGTAGTCGCTCGAGTCACGGCCCGGGGGTTAAAAGAAGGTCCCCTTCACCCCGAGTAGTCCGAGTGGCGCTGGCTACCACCCCCAAGCGCAGGAAACAAAAACACCTGAACATAAATACCCCTGAAAGTGGAGGCTAAAGTAGCCCCGCCGGTAGCGTAGTGGTTATCGCACCAGACCGGTATTCTGGAGGTCGTGGGTTCGGATCCCACCTGGCGGGCATTTTTCTCACTTTTTTTCCAAATTCTTTTCTTGAGCTGCTACATCCTCCCCTTTGCTTTCCGAGGTCTTTTGACTGCCAATTCTTATTTCTGTCTTATTTTCAACGAGCCCCTCATTTTTAATTCTGATTCGCTATCAATATATATATTAATATCCATATATAATTACATATATATATAGATATATATATATATATATATATATATATATAAATCAGCATGCCACGCCCAACCTCCTCATTTTCAGCGACCGCCGAGGCCATGGAAATTGACAGCAGCGTGTCCGCCGGACCTTCCGGGGTCCTAAATCCAGCCCTCCGTGCTTCATGCCCATACAACCTTCGAAAGAATCAGCATAGCAGCAAATGACTACAAAATTAAAAAAAAACAGGTAACGCGGCCTCCTTCCCCTTTCAAGACAGTTTTTAAAGTTAAGACAAATCGCTGAAAAGCGTATACGTTCCGAATTGCACGTTTCCGCTCTTGTACAGTATATGACTGCCGCAGTGGCTCCGAGGGGTCTCAGGATCAGAATAAAACCTGCTACTACCGAACTTTTCCCACCCAACATGAAAAAGTGGAAACAGGTACTGGATAAGGCATCGTTACAATTAGCTGAAATGACCCTCAATCACTACGAAACTATGACCCATTATCTCCGAAAGAAGATGAAATACTCAGTCAGGAACTAAGCAAAAGAAAAATGAACCTTTTAAGCAACTACAAATCCAAGAACGCATCCGCCATATCCCGAACAAAAGCCCGCCAATTTTACCGAGAAAACATTTCTAACACTGGCCACACGCGTAAGAAGCTAACAAGCTCCAGCACTAGTAACTTCCCCCACTCTAACAATACAACCGATAATGTTCCTACGACTGTAATCAATGCTGCGATTACTGCACCCCAGCAAGTTCAGTTAAACACCAGTACTAATAATTTGCCCTGGTCGGCCGTCGCAAGAGAAAATCTTACCAGGAATGTATTGAACCTTTCAAGTATAACCCTCTCCCCAGTTCAAATGAACGTATTGTCAAAGGGACTAACTTTTGCCCAGCTACTCGCGGTTTCGATGAATTTCAACTTTTTAAGGACCTAGATAACTTCACCAAAAACAGGAGGCGACCAGAATACTTCTGCGATCACACTGCGGTGGAAGAAGCCTGCAGCACCCTACCTAGCTATAAGCAGACCCCTCCCACACAGCGTGATAGTTGTCTCGACATGTACATCAAAGCTGTCACACGGGATATGCGAAAAGCATACCAAACACAAATTTATTTCCGCCATAACAGGAGTACCAACGAAAAGGGAGCCCTAGATGAACTCGCAAGTTGTACCGTCATAATTATTAAACCTGCCGAGAAGGGAGACGCCATCGTAATCCCTGACAAAACCGACTATGTTAACGAGGTCAATAAGCAACTATCGGTATCGACGTTCTACAAAGCACTACCCAATGATCCCACTCAAGACTATAAGCAAATTGTCAAAGATAAACTAGGTGAGCTTGTTAAAAATCGAAAAATAAATAAACCCACGGCTCGTCCCTTGATCCCTTTAAGCGCACTAGCCGGTAAATTTTATCTTCTACCTAAAATTCACAAGGGGAACAACCCATGGAGCCCCATTGTTTCTGGCATTGGCACGGTTATCGAGAAGCTCTCCCGCTATGTCAAAAATCTCATTTGTGACATTCCGCCTAGATTTCCCTCCTTCATTAAGGATAACAATGATTTTCTCTCAGATATCTCAAGAATTGAAATTTCTGATAACTGCCTCCTAGTCTCATTCGATGTTGCGTCGCTGTATAATAACATCCCCCATGAAGATGGCATCACCGCTGCATCGCTTGCGTATGAGCACTCATCGTGCGACAAACCTATCAATTCTTCTACTCTCCAACTTTCCTTAGGATTATTCTTGAACTTAACAATTTTGAGTTTGACGGAGTTCATTACGTGCAAGTCAGCGAAAACGTTAATGGGAACTCGAATCGGACCCAACTACACCAATATCTTTATGGCTCACCTGGAATCAAACTTTCTTGACACTCATATCTTAAGGCCTCTATACTATAAAAGGTATATTGACGACATATTCATAATCTGGCAGCAGGGTGACGTGAAGCTCCTCACCTTCATTGAATCGTATAACATAGCCCATCCTACTATTTCCCTTGCTCATTCCTATTCAAAACACAGTGTAAACTTTCTGGAATTCACCGTTGTTACTTCCCAAGGTCGACTTCAAACTAAACTGTATAGAAACTGACAGACACGCAGCAGTATTTGCACTTCCAGAGAAGTCATGTCAGGCACTGTAAGGCAGCAATACCGTACAGCCAAGTCCATCGTTTTAGGAGAATTTGAACGAACCAAGCCGACTTTGGCTCAAACTGTCGAGAACTCAAGACCGCCCTCCTGAATAAGAAATACCCGGAACAAGTTATCGACGACGCTATTGTGCGAGCCAACCAATTAGACCGTAACGAAATCTGTAAGACAAAAACCCCAAAAGTTAACCCACCAACAAACTTATTTCTAACCCACTGAGCCACCGCTTCAAGAATGTCAACCGTACTAAGAAAACATCACAATATTGCCGCAAACCATGCATTGGGTTTGTTTATTTGTGTTTTGATTTTGCCGCCCGGCTGCGCCGGTCTGTGTTATCGGTGTTGTCTGTGTGCCAAGGGAGGTGCGTGTTTCGTTCTTTATTTCTGTGCCGCTTGTGTTCCCACCTCTGATAGGGAGAGCGTTCCGAACTAACGTAAACAGCCTAGAATAATCTTCGTAGAACTACAGTGTTCGGTATACACTTGGACTATTCGACAAACCCTCTTGCCGAGTGATGAATTCCCGCAATGCAGATGCCGTGGCATTCGATTCACCGTCACTCATCCATGCACGTCCCTTTGTTGACTGCTGCTTCGCCGCCTGTGTATTTTTGAGTTGTTAGGGGAGCACAAGTTAGGGCCAATAAACTTCGTGTTTTCCCTCCAAGAACAACTGCGTCGTCACTGGCATCGTGACAATATAAGAATTCAAAGTGAACGCTTAAAAACCATATTCCCCAAACCACCACGCGTTTTACACCGGCGTAATAAGAATTGAGGCGACTTTCTTTACTCTCGTATCAGCCGAGCGGGAACTACTGGTTGCATGCCCTGTAATATTCCTCGATGTAAAGTATGCCCACACATTGCCACTACACAGCGTGCCACCAGCACGGCTTCAGGCTACTACGGAAATATAAAGGGTAACTTCAACTGTGACTCTGGTAATGTCGTATACGTTCTACAGTGCCCTGTTTGTAGGCAGCAATATATCGGCCAAACTGAAACGCCCTTCCGAATACGATTCAATAATCACAGTTCTCATGCAAAAATTTGCCCTTATTTGCCCCTGCTAAGACATATGAACGGTCCCGGTCATGCATTTAAACATCCTAAAGCAACAATTTTAGAATCCGCTATCAAAACCCACCATGACCGCGAGGTTCGGGAATCTTATCTCATTAATAAGTTTGGATCGATGACGCTTGATATTAAAGAAAGTTGGAAAACTAACGTGCTTATCCCACGATTAAAAATGGCGACTTCACAATTTTTATCACATTCTTCATTAATTCTACCCTTGCGTTTCCCATGAGAATTCGCAGAAACTCCACATATAAAGCAGCTTTATTAGCCTAATGCGACTCAACAATTTCATTTGTCCTTGGTAAGGAGGCCGCGTTCCCCCCACCACTTATAAACGTTTAATGTTTTGTGATTTATGGATCTTACCTATTTCCTGTTTAGTTTCTAGCTCTTGTGCAATCCTATTTTGTGTACTGTGTCTATTCTGTCCATCCGCGGGGGCATACCCAAAACACATTATTCGTTCATGCCTGTATGGATCCGTCCAAACCTGTCTCCCCACCCACTGAATACCTTATTTTGAACTTTTCCCTTTCTTTTAAAACCGCGATTTTCTAGTCTTCCGCGCTTGCAGCCCATGCCGGAAACGTTGCCCCGTTGTGGAGGCACCTTGGCCGCTGCCGTGTAAATACGGCCCCTTCCTCCGTCTCTTCCTCTCTCCTTTCTCTCTTTTTTTTTTTTATATTGTTGTTGTTGTCGTAGCATAGCCTCAGCGCGACTGGATGCATGCTCTCCGTTTTCAAAACGTCTTCCGATCCTTATCACAGTTTTCTGCAACTCTATATAGGAAATGTTCTCCAAATGTTTGTGACACCAAAATCATGTAACTGTACTCTGATGAAGGCGTGTCCTTCTGCCGCTACCTCTTTGTTATTGTTCAAAAGTCAACGTTTTTTGCTATTGTTGTAGGACGGCCATCACTTATTCCCTGGCACATAGAGTTAGAAGAATTTGCTCCAGGCAGCAAGATTTTACGCCAGCTGGATGCGAGGCGTCCTCGTCAAACAGCATTAGCCGCCAGCCCTTGTTGACGACGCCATATCTAGGGCGTCAAGTTTAAATCGTAACATACTGCTACAGGGGTCACAGGTGAATGATGGGAATATTCCCCGCGCTAATTTTTTTCTTAACTTTTACTAGTAGCTCGCCAAACGTGAATAAAATTTTAAAAAAGCACTTCAACATTCTGCAGCAGAGCGAGCGACTTCCCAGAATTTTCAGTGATCTTCCGTGTGTAGTAAACAGGCCCTCCACAAGCGTTGGGGAATATCTTGTCTACCCCAAGGACAGGCACACCCAGCAATTAGGGTGCCGGCCGCGTGGCAAAAACAGATGTTTGGGGTGTAAACACATGCAGACCGCGAGGGTGTCAATCAGCACACATTCGGACTTCCGATATTCTGTACGTGAGTCATTGGATTGTGATTTGTTCAATTTGGTTTACCTATTGTAGTGTGGCGGATGTAATATGCAGTACATAGGACCGACTGATGCACCTTTACGAATGCGGTTTAACAATCCCCGTTATCGCACCCAAGCACTCCCAGTCCTTCACTTGTCCAGGAACCTAGCGATGTAACCGGTCATCACTCTTTCGATGACATTAAAGTTACACTTCTACAGCGCAGTTTTTCTAGCTGTCGGGAGCGAGAACAATTCCAGTCTTACTTAATCTATAAATTTAATACCTTCAAGGGTGGTCTTATTGAGAGTACTGGAACGATGACTGTAATTCCTACGCTGCATGACAATTGAGGCATTGTGACCCCGGGACATACGAGACTTTATAATTTTGTTGTCCTTTTGGTATGCCTAAATTAAGCCCTTCGTGTGCATCGGCCTTTCCCGCGCAAGGTATTCCACGGTCTCAGGTGCACAGGCAGCCTGTTGCTCCCGGTGTAAGGTTGTTCTTTGAAACGCCAACAACGTACTGCTATGTTACGCGGTCGCAATAATTGTCTCGTCCACTTCCGACCCTCTAAGAACACTTCCCTTACCGCCCCCCGTATTTTTGAATTTTTTCCTCTCTCATTTCCTTGTCTCAGCGCTTAGCAAGCATAACATGCCTCATCAATGGCCAGATTGTACCCATTGCCTGTTCATATCACCAGATGTCATACCAATGTCATACCAATGGGAAATGTGAAATCGAATGTTGAAGCTTCCAATTTCAACCTAGGATGTAACCTTCCCTCGCGGGAACCCCTGTGTAGATGCGACGCATAGGCGGAGAGGGGAAGGGACCGCGTTTTATAGCGCGCATAACGTTGAGGGGACTGCGTAAGCCGGTCCCAGTCGATGACAACGTTGGCGTACTTGTAAAGCGGCGTGGACTATAGGTGTTTGAGCCAAGCGTGGATGTTGCTTCACCGGAGAACGGCACACCGGTTATATGCGCAGCGCGTCCCAAGGAGAGGAAACCGCGGAAGAGAGAGTACTGCACATGCGCCGGCCCCAGCCCGTCTGCCGCGGCTATGACGCAACGTGCCGAGGCTATGACGCAACACAATCCAACACAATCCATTTTAATCCAACCCAAATCCAATACAATCCAAGCCAATCCAATCCAAGCCAAGCCAATCCAATCGAATCCAATTCAATGCCCCTCGCGAGATTGTGTTCGCTGTCGGAGAGGAGAGGGGGTGAGCGGCGGAGAGCGCAGCTGGAGGGATGAGGAGAATGGGGGAGGGGTGGGCAACGCCGCCGACGACGACGACGACGACGACGCCGGAGGGACAAGGCGAGTGAATCAGATGCTCTGCATCTAAAAGTATTTTATTTTGGTGTCTGTTGTGGCTTGTGCCTCAGGTGTCTTGTATTCACATTGTGATTGCCAACGCTAGTTCTCACGGGGTGCGCGTATTCTTCCTGTCTTGTCGCTCATGATTTGCTTTGGTTCTCTTTTCCATTGTTTCGCTATTTTTGTTTTCTTTTCAATTTTTTGCTTGCCCCGCATGGCACGGCACACACCGACTGTCGTCGCCTTTCTCTTCTAGTTTTCATGTTTTTACGAATTGCCGCGCTCCGCCATATTTTCGTGGAATAAGCTCAGGGGTCCACACGTGCGGGCGACAGGCTCAGTGCTAACTGTTAACACGCCGTGCATTGGCCTGGCTCGACACGACGCGACGCCGTGTACAGAGGGAATTTCAACAGACGTAATAGTGCCCAATATCCAGTTCGGGTATTTGCCGTGTGCTGGTAATCAGATACATTCACGAAAGCGCCCTGAAACAAAACGTATTCGGGGATTTCTGTGAATTTTGTTTTTGAATTCCTGTACCGTTTTCTTGTTGTAGCATATTTGTATAACGCGAAAAAAATGCTTCGTGCGAAACGCAGCATGTTACTTGCAGAATATTTGATATGGATGTGTGATTAAGAGGTTTCATGCGGCGACACTACAGTGGGATGAGTCGCGCTGTTGTAGAAGCCTCCTGAATAACTTTGCCCGCTGGGGATGTTAACATGCTCCGAAGTCTCCAACACACGGCGTTTGCGGCGCTTTTCGCCTCCATCGGAAAAGCGACCACCGCGGCCGGGAATCGAACCGGCGTCTTTGGGCCCAGCTGCACAACGCCTAACCGCTGAGCCACCGCTGCACGTACTTGCATGTACATATAAACACGTGCACACCACTGCACTATGAATTTACATTAGTTACGACCTGCTATCAAATTATACTTCTGGAGAACAGCAGTGAAGGTGTCGAGCCATGCTGCGTCACACGCACTCAACTGTGGTTCCCGAAGGGTGGCATTAGCATTCTCCTCTGTAGAAGGTTAAAATAACACGGTATTGTTCTCTACACTTCACTATTTGTTGCTTTCTTGCATCAGAAACGCCTTACTGGTGCGCTACTGCTTTAGCGCCTTCAACGCCATTCAATGAGGATTTGGTCAACGAAGAGTAAGTGTACATCACGCAACGAACAAAGCTACTCGAAATCGTCATAATAAACAAACGCAGGTGCGCAAAAACTTCCACTTCTCTCACGGCAAAGACGAAAAAGTAAGTTACAAGTTTTGTTTTCCGCTAACATGTGCGTCGTGCGTACGAAATTTACAGCAACCTTTGCGGAATCCCAAATCCCTAAATATATCACTGAGTTAACTGCGCTACAAAAATTCTATACATAGAGTGTGCAAGCTAACTTGCACCATGGTATAAAAAACTGCGGTGGTAACTAAATCGAACACATTGTACATGGCCGGTTACTGGTTGCGTTTCGTAGGAAAATTAGTATTTCAAATGCATTTTATTAAAATAAAAGCTGCGTGCAGCCATTTGTATGAAAACCACCCCGTATGGAGTAGCGCATAGCCTGAAAAATCTAAGTGGGAGCATGTACCACTCTTCTCACAATGTAGGATGCCAGGGTGCGTCAAAAACGCACCAATCATAAAAAATTACACTGCCCGTTATGGCGCCTTAGCGCACCAAATGGTGCCCTAATTATGCCTAATACTCTTTGAAAATGCCGGAGTAACTGTCCTTGGGCCTCTTGTCTGCGAAGATAGACATACAAAGGCGACGATTTTATTTGAAGGTGTTCTTGGTTATAATGTTGCGTAATTATCGTGCACAGGTTCGTTGCTTTTGTATTAGCATGTAGCAGAGCATGATCACCAATTACCATAGTACACGGCAATGCGGACAGCTACGGGAAGAGCATCAACGCTAATGTTGCGTAACTCTCTGCATAGGTGCGTTTTTTTTATATAAGCGTCTGTGAGAGCGCAATTTCCAATGACCACAGTAGACAGCAATGTATACTGCTACAAAACAGAACAAGCGCGCTTAGCCCGTTAGAAATTTACTTTGACGGTGACTGAATAGCCTGTGGTGCCACACTCCTATGTCCTGAACGATGAATACAACACGGGTGCCTTTTCATGCGAAAGCAATAAAAGAATGCAGTTTTACTAATGAAAAAAAATTAATTTTTTAAATACGCTATTCGTATATGCTATTTAGTTGCGGGTTAGCCTGGGACATTGGAGATCGCTTTGGTACCTAGACCAATTTCACCTTGAGAGTACAGGGCAGTGCAATGAACGGGACGAAGAGAAGACTCTGAAGTTATGTACAAACCGGCTCAAGCATCGACTCTTCAGAGGTACCAATTTTCCGATCCATAAACTGACTCTGTTTGAGCTTGGTTTTCTCTAATGCCGATCATACTCCTTTCTCTACTCTCTAGTTCAATCGTGAGTGGGACAAGAGCCTTTCAAGCTCACCGTCAAAGGACGCCGATGACGCAGTTGCTTCGCCGACGGAGGACTCTCCGTCCCTCAGGCTTGACCGGTGCAAACTGTGCGCTATCTGGCGGTGATAAGAAACTACGATGTCTGATGGCAAGGCTCTCAGTAGCACATCAGTCATCATCGTAGAGTACGTGGTAGAAGAAACCTTCAGAGCCGCGATTCTACGCACATGACACTGCACGTGGTGCAGCAGTCGCCGTAGTCCACCGACATCATTCGAGGACATCACTGAAGGAAGCGCTCGAAGCTGCGCTACATGCTCCTGCACAATGCGGCGGGTGTCACCGAAGCGTCGCGTAAGAATTTCCACTGCATCTGATTAACAATCTTTCGTCGGCTGCAGGCCGGCAATGGATGAAGCAGCTGACCCACCCATCAGCGACCGAAGGTAATGGAATTTCTCTCCATTGTTCAGGCTGGGGTTTTCGTGGATGGCTGCCTTGAACTGCGTCCAAAAGCTCAGCCACTGGCACAACTCGCCGTTGAAGGTTTGCAGCTGCAGAGTGGGGAGCTTTACAGAGCCCCCATGCCGATGACGCTCGTCACTGCGACAATTCACCACCGTAGCTAGGGCTGTCGATCCAGGCGGGAGTGGACCACACCGAAGTGATTTCTCCTTGGCCTTAAGCTGGCAACAGCATGCCTTTGGCGGTGTCCTCGTATCTCATCATTGCTTCGAACTCAGCCGCGAACTCTTCGTCGGGTATAGCGCCTTCCAGCTCGGCATTCAGCTTACTCAACTCATCATTGTTCGACTGCAGTCGCTGTATGAGTGAACCCAACGTTTCCACATCCGCGGTATCCAATACCGTCTTAGCTTCATTGATGAGCCTGGTGTTTTGCTGCCTACGAGCCGTTCTCTTCTGTTTCAGCTTCTCCATGCTGCGTTGCTTGCCTCTACCTGGTAGACACAGTCACCGCTTTCAGTCCGTTTGCTTCTTGATCTGCCGACCTCGTATCTCTGACTTCGTTCCCGGGTTTCGGCACCATATGATGAAGAAAAAAGCCAGAAGCCGTCGTAAAGATAGTGTAACTGTATTTACATTAGACTGAATTCCAGCTTAACATGATCATGGCGTCCTAACGTTCATCGTCTTCCTCGTCTTCTTTTTGTCCATAGAGTCCCCGAATCATGTCCCCTTCTTCGTCTCGCTTACGTTGCTACGTGAGACACAATGAAAATGCAATATAGGAGATACATTTGTAGGATTTCGGGATCAATACCTTTTGTGTGATAAAGACACTCTTCTACAGAGGAAAAAATACGAAGGCAACATAGAAACGTCCTTTTTGAACAACAATAACTAAATTGACTTTATTTTAAGTCGAAATCCAGTTATAGCGCAGGACGCAGAGAGGATAACTTATATTCGGGCAAGAATAATAAGATTAATAAATGAAAAGTAAGGCTGATTCTAAAAACAGTATGAAGGAAACTCGTCAAAATCAAAAACGCACCGTGGAATCGGCCAGACCCAGGGCGGAGGAGCTTAAAAAATTACACCCATCTCCCCGAAGGGAACCATGAGTAGGATGCGGAGCGTCATGGGGGTTCCATTTGCGTTTCCATTATGTTTGTTAGCTAAATTTGGTGGAAATGTAGTGCACACCGTAATGGTCATATATCCTACTCATGGTTCCCTTCGGGGAGATGGGTGTAATTTTTTGTTATTGTATGCGTATATACGCGAGTGAGACGAGATTGAAGTTGTATATAAAGGTCTTTATTTAGGTTTGCACATCTTCTTACTTTAAGTATTACGGCCGTATGGTCGCTGAAGTGCACAGTCAGTGGATCTCGTAGCAGCGGTTGTATGTAGTCGTCGCCGTTGCAGTTGGTAAAGACGAGATCGATACGCGTTCCGTGGATTGTAGTTGAGTGTAATTGCTGTTAGTGTTTACGCTGACGCTCTCACTTAATTGCGTAAGCACACTCACTGATAGGGCTGTTGCTTTCATCATACGTTATCTGAAGAATCACAGAGTCAAGAACAAGCACAAGCGGAGTTGTTGTTGTTGTTCCTCTTCTATAGCACGTAGCCACGAGGGGGATTGGCCGAGAAACGGTGGTGTGCGGACGCTGGACCGCCGCCGACGCCGTGGGACATACCCCCGAGTATAAGACGTGGGAGATTGGCAAAGAAACGGTGGTGTGCGGACGCCGGATCACCGCCGACACCGTGGGACATACCCCCGAGCATAAGACGCTCCGCATCTAAAAACTCTTCAAAACAATTTAGCGCTTCTAAACGACAACGGGAGTAGCTGAGACAATCTAAATGGCAACATAAGAACTCGAATCACAGAATCTGCAGAAACTGGTGGAAAATCAGTAAAAAGAATGCAAACGCGAAAACTAAGTAAAGAAAGGAACTAATACCGAAGGGTAAATACATAAATGTGTCAATTACGGAGGGTCAAGATGACTGACAAGAGCTCTCCAGGGTGATTAACCGAAGTTAAACGATGGACATTTGTTCATATAGCATTGCAGTAATCGATAAAACGCTGTTGATATAAGGAAACTTGAAAGCAACGAAGAGGAGGCTAGCCATCGCAAAAACAGAATGTCCGTACCAAGAGGCAAACAGGGCAGCATTATCTAAAACATTGATGAAATAACAAAAATAGCGGAATGCTGCTACACCAGACTGTATACCAGCAACGTTAGACCGAGGGAAACTACTCAAAGTTCAAGCAGAACTTTGGGTCCTCGACAAATAAGTAAGGAGGAAGTAAGAACGGCTCTGAAGGACATAAAAAAAGAATAGCGGCACCTTATACCTTTCGAAAAGGGGGAGGAGGTATTGTACTGGCAAAGCGTGCTGCAGTTTTTTCGGAATGCTTATGGAATCAAAAAGTGCCCATAGCCTGGAAACCTTCCGACATTGTTTTTATTCATAAACGTGGAGATACCAAGGACCCTAACAGTTACAGATCTGTTGGCCTAGTCTCAATTGCTTAGAAGCTGTTCTCATAGTTAAAGTTATACCCCTGTCACACGGGCATTTTCAATCGCGATTGAGTCGATCCCGACCATGCTCCATCCGTATCAGGTTACCACACGGCAGTTTTAATCGCCTTTGAGCGCGATCCCGCACGAACTCAATCCTATTTTCTCAAGCGCGATTGAGACATCTAAGCGAGACTGGACAAAAGCGGTGGTACTCTCGTCCCCGCTGAGAAAATGGCACAGAAGGGGACAATTTCAACTAACACCCCCATTTGTATTAAAAAAAACATTACCCAAATAAGCGTGCCCTAACATTTATATAGTTCCGGATAACTACGACAGCGCAAAGTTATTAGATACCGGCCGCAAAGTACATTTTTAGCACCGTCTAGCGTACCTGAGTGCAACCGCTGCAGGTTCTCGATCGGGATAGAAACGTACCGTGTAGCAGCTGGGGTGCGTCGAGCCCTCTCGAAAAGTCAATCGTAGTTCGCTTCAATCCTCATTGAAACTTCACGGGTGACCGGAGTATTAGCCGTATAGGTCACAGTCTGGATTCCCAACAACCCAAAAGACCGGCTTGGTTTAGGAAAGGGAACTAAGCTGTGGATCCAATCCGTGTGGTGAATAAAATGCTAGAAATATTCGCAGAATTACCTCGAGCGCTTTACTTGCCTCTATAGAGTATGAGAACATGTTTCACTTAATACAGATCGCTGCCGTGGTAAAAGCATTAAAAACCAGATAAATCATGGCCGTGGTGCTAAAAGTAAGTATGAGTACCTGTAAAGTAACGGGGAATATGCATGTCGAACTAGCCATTTTTCACATAGTAAACGAAACGATATCAGAAGTCAAAGAATATATCTACCTTGTAAATATGGTTATTTCTGACTTCTACTACGAGAGAGACATTCGGGAGGGGGACTCGAGTAAATTCGTCGCATAGGGGGTGGGTGTATTGCGTTAACGTTGAGTGTGTATGGGCTGAGCAGCACTCGAAGAATACTCTCAAATAATGCACATTAAGCTACCTCTATCCGTAAAAACAGAAATACACAACCAGTAAATAAATACTACCGCTGATTACATTCGAAGCTCAAACTTTGCGCCTCGATTTACAAATGTAAAGCAAACATAAGTCGGAATAATGGGGCATGGAACGAATAATGATAGTAGTAACACTTAGAATAGTGGATCGAGAAGCCTGGATCCGGGAACAAACTCCAGTAGAATATATTGCAGTGTAATTAATGAAATAGAACTTGACCTAGCTGGCCATGTAGTGAGAAGAACGGACAAAACGTAGACAATAAGGGTAACACAGTGGATACCGAGAGTCGCGTCAGGAAGAAAGGGAAGGACGGTAACACTATGAAGGGCTAAAATAGGCAAATTATGTGGCCAACATTAGACGCCAGAGATGCAAGACAGGAGCGATTGAAAGTCGATGGGAGAGGTCATCCTCAACGGCCCAATTAGGCCGTTGATGAAGATGGGGATGTAGGCGTGAGGCTGAATGAGATAAAGAGTGCGAGGAAATTTTGTTTTTCTTTAGCGTCGAAGGTGGTCCTCCCTGTAAAAGCAACACACAGGTGCACACACGCACTAATTTTAACTCAAGAAACCTTGAATGTGCCCCGCATGGGGCACATTGTGTATTTAAGGTGACGGTATTAGCGACACCTCGGACCATGACCACACATACTAAGGCTGTAAGCAACCGTGGGGATGAGTTCTAAGGTAGAGGGTAGAAACCTGAAACGGCGGCCGTCGGAGCCCTGATCAAAATCCGCCGACTGGATCCCTGGCTGTTTACCATGCAGGCAGTGCCGAGAACTCTCTCGGCATCGAGGTAAATCAAGTTTATAAAGAACCTCCTTCCCCTACTTATTTCGATATCGCATAGTTATTATTGATCCCCCTCTCCAATCAACCCCCAAAAGGGGAGGCTCCGAAGTTTTTTGTCCTTCTTTCTATAGCGAATACTCAGCTTGCATAGACTTCGGTCATTCTGTTAGCGAAATATATTGAGTTTGTCGTTCGTTGAGACTTTATTAAATGGGATCATAAACTGAAACCCTTCCCGTTCAACCGAGGTATAACGGGTAAATTAAATAAATTGAAAATGGATGTTTGGATTTAAAATTTAAAAAATGAAAAAGGTAATTAAACAAGATAATCCCGCACAAAATGACTCACTACAGAACAATGATAAATACAAAAGATCTAAAAGCTATTATCGGAATATTTGCCACTCACTTTGTTTCTGCGTGTGAGTGAAAGTGTGAAAAAATTTTGAGGGAGACTATCATGCTAGGAAACTCGCATCTGGTGAGGTACACGTTGAACTGGGAATCAAAAATTAAATTGAGAACCTACTGAAAGATGCCACGCTGGCCGACTGGTCTGTCATTGTGACACCACACCAGATCCTCAGCTTGTCGCAAGGAATCATTTTAGAAAAAGATTTAGAGTTTGAGACAAAGGCGAATCTTCTTGAGTTGCTTCAAACTCCAGGTGTAACTGCTGTGAAACTAAAAGGTAATCTCGAGAGCAAACCAAGAAAGTCCTATCAAGCACATAATTGTGACAATCGCATAACACAACCAGAAAACGTCAAAGTGGGTTTTCTTAGCTCTGTATGTACGATAGTATGTACTAAATACGACGTGCTGTTTAAAATGTCAATGATACGGCCATGAAACCCAGCATTCAAAAGAAAGATAAAAAGTGCCAAATGCGGAGAGAATCATCATTCGTCACAAGATTGTGACAACAACGCACTCGGGTGCCAGAATTGCAGTGGACTGGCGCACGCTTCTTATTCCATAGCGTGGATAAAAGTCACCCCTGATGGGGAAATTGTCCATATAAAAGTAAACGAAAACTGTAACAGTGGTGAGCTGAGCATGTTGGTATGGTGTCATTCTGGGCAACAGCGCAAAAAAAGACGTGGACGAAGGACCAGCGCTCGTCCTGTCTGTTCCCTTCGTCCAAGTCTTTTCTCGCGCTGTTGCCCAAAAAGAGTCAATGAAAACATCAGGTTTGTAGAAGCATGCCAAAAAAACAAGCGGATTTCGGTCATGACTTATGCAAATGCTACCGGCCGAAATTGGAGGTGGTGTTTCGTCAGCGCAGTAACACACTGTAGCCTTGCTGCTGACGTGTTGTTGCCTCAACCATCAATGGAGCACCCAGCTTTTGCTTCTACAACACCTGCAAGGGCTGTCGGGTACCCGCCTGTTCCCGGACTCCCTTAGGCAGTCTAGACTCGCCAAGAATCGCCGACTGGGGTGAATTCGGGGAATCGGGCGATGGTGATCGCCACCGTGAGCGCTGCTCCGGCCATCGTTTTCGTTCCACTAGCCTAAGGGCTCCTGCGGGCACTGAAATAACTAACACGGCAGTGCGCGCACCAGCGCCCATCTTCCCCCCACCCCTGCGCCGCCCTTCGCGACACCGACGATGGCGAGAGTGGCGGCTGAAACAAAGGGCACATGAAGGGGTGTTACGTGCAGTGTTCCTGGTTCGCCGAGCACAAAACGGACACCTGATGAGAATTTAAACGTCGGACCATTCCTAGCGGCATCGCAGCAAAGGGAACAGGCTGCAGCGTCCAAGGTAAAAGGGAAGCCAAAACGTCCTCCAGGAATAACAGGTCCGGAAGAGAAACATGAACACAAACACTCCACCAGCTCCCAAACATACACAATAACCAAAAATATCACCCACTGAACTGTGCAGCCCTCCTTAGCAATCTTGATGCTGTATAGTAGATACTGCGCTCCAGTAACCAAGTGTCATGAGTACAGAAGAAACACTTTAAATTTCCAAATACACCAATTTCGTTAATCAATAAATCGTATTTAGAAAGGACAGGGATAGTGGTGGTACATCTATTTGGTTTGTTGCCATCATCACCCGAAAGTCTTTGGCGTGACAATTGAGGCTGTTGTCATTCCTACCATAATTTTTAATTGGGGTAATGGCATATTGCTCCGTTTACATCCTTCCTCATTTCAGCTCGCGAGCTCTGACTTCGAAGTTCTGGGAGATAGGCTGCCGAAACTCCTCATTCTTTTACGCGATCATAACGCACGTAATCTACTCTGGGGCTGTTCCCGCATGGCTACCCCAGTCGCTTTATATTCGGGAATCGGGAGCATTCCTGTTCACCAAAAACAAGTCTACACACCTCTTAGAAAGAACAGAAAACTTATTAACCCCTTGACTTCGCCCTTGGCTCTGCAGTTCTCTTTCCGTAAATTGAGTGGTTTATGGGCACATATTTATATGGTAGTGACCACTTCTCAGCCACAATAACAGTAATAGGTAAAGATCCAAACAGTTCATTTTCCCATAAAAGTTTTAATAATGCTAGAGGGTGCGGGCGCACATTCAAAACACCCGGAACTACACCACACTTCCATTACACACCTAAACATGGAGAAGGTGGGGCAGGATAGGAGAATAAACATTTATTGAGTGTAAGTGAAGATAAGATGGCACTCGCCCAGTGGAGAGCATCCTTATTCCGGGATACCCAGGTTGTGACTTGCCGTCCAGGCCCTCTTGACCATTCTTGCTGGTGTCCAAGGTCCGGATCGACCAGGCGAGCCATCCACTGCTCAAAAGTTGGGAAGGGGATTGCGGGTAGGTTTGCAGTTTGTTGGCACTCCCATACGTGGTGGTACAGGGTGCCGGCCATTTGATAGAAAGTGCAAAGGCAGGGATACTGAGCTGGCTAGATGGAATGGAGGAGGGTGCTGTGGGGATAAGAATTTGTCTGCAATCGCCGAAGAGATGGCTTCTTCTCTGGTTAACCGAGGATGAGGTGGTGGGAATAATTCTTCTCTCGAGCCTATAATGTTCCAGCACGTCTCAATACCGGAGAAGTGGGTCCGTTTTAAGAGCGAATGCTCTTTATAAGCGACCCCAAACCATCCACCGCCGGCGGCGGCGGCGGCGTCGGCGGCGTCCGCAGTGCTCTTCAAAGAAGAAACAGCATCCGGCGCCAGGTTTCGATCCGAGAACTTTGCGGCCGCAGCGCGACGCTCTACCGACCAAGCTACGGACGCGACGGTGATATCAGTGTTAGACGCGCCTTATATCTTTAACGCATTCAAACTACGTCGTCAGCGGCGTGCGTTGGCGACTCAGCGGCGTTATAGCGGCTTGATAACTGCGTGGTGTACACGTGATACTACAAACCCGATGGAAGAGATGGAAGAGAAGGCGGCGAGGCGGTGGGCTGCGGGGGCCGAGCGCAAGCGCCGCAAGCGGGCCGACAACCGTGCATTCGCACTTTCACATTCTCCCCCTCGGGGTAATGCGGGGGAATTTTTTTTATGTCAGCGGAGAACATTCCCTCTCGGGTAATGGCCCGGTGTATGTACGCGGGCAGCGGTGTGAGCCGCCTTATTATCGTAGATGGATTCATGGCCAGGAACTCAGATTATTTCCATCTCAGGTAGCTTTGCAATATTTTTCAAAATGGTCAGTGCTGGTGAAGCCGCCCAACTCGGTATGGCGCACAGCCTCATCGCCTTCGAACAGACAACTCCCCAGACCTCCGGTGCTTCGCGCAGTCGAGGGAGGCCGTGTTAGAAAGACGATTGTGCGCCGTGCGCAAAACACAGCAGAATGCGCACGGTATTCTTCGTCGTTATCCCACGTCCAATAACCTTGTTTTATTTTAAAAGGCGGAGGCACCTGATTAGCGTGTGCGCCGTCAGACAAAACGAGAGAGTTGGTGCTTCATCGTACCATCCCCGAACTTATACACCCACACCCGTAAAATATGGACAGGAATAACTAAACATAATGGAGAAAATACTCACTGCCTGACCCTGGTCAGACAAAAGGGACACACTAGATGACCAGGCTAACACACTTACACAGCACTTTCAAAACCTGTCCAGTTAGGCACACTACACAAACACTTTCTTGAAACATAAAGCCTCTTGTGAAAAGTCCCTGCGCGACAACAAATCACACACTTCTTAGAACTCTGTTTCCATTACATAAGCTGAGGGCTGCTCTTAGTACTTTTAAACCCGCCGCTCCAGGTTGAGACAACATTACATATACAGTAATCAAACAGCTACAAGGATACGATCCTTTAACATTCCTTCACGTATATAACAAGATATGGCTCTTGGGGCACATTCCCACCTATCGGAGGGAGGCCAGTGCAGTGCCTTTCCTGAAAGAAGGGCGAGACCCTACCTCTCCCGCAAGCTATCGTCGTATTGCACTGACAAGCTGCCTACGCAAGCTTCTCAAGAATTTCATTAACAGGAGACATGTACTTTCTTGTGTACAATGCTCTTCTCAAAAGCTGCCAGGGAGGATTCAAGATGGAGCGTCGAAGAACAATGAACTGGTGTTTTTGAACGGTATTCTAAGAATGTCTTACTTCATAGACACCTTTCCATCACATTGTTTTTTTACCTTAAGGAAGGCGTATGACACTTCTTGGCTTGACGTAATCCTAAACTACCTGAAGTTAGTCTTCAGTGCTCTTGAGTTTGTCTTGAGTTAGTCTTAATTCAGTGCTCTTGGCAATTACACCTCGGAACGAACATTTCACGTCAGAGTTGGGTCGGCATTGCCATACGTTCATGTGCAGGAGAATGGCGTACCTGGAGGTAGTGTGTTCAGCTGCAGGTTGTTTAGAGTGGAGAAGAAAACGCTCTTGAAACCATAGCCACCATCAATATCATGTTAATTGTATATGAATTATGCGAAATTCACATTGAAATCTTGTAATATGACCATAGGTGAACGAGAATCCTAGCTTGGTGTGAACACACTTGCTCGCCGAGAAGATAAAAATGGTTTTAGAGTTAATCCTCTAAACAACATCTGTGTTGTATACTACAAGAGGCGCGGAATGCAACCCGGTACTGAACTCAAATTGAATTGTGACTCGATTCTATTAAAGCAGGAGCAGAAGTTTTAGCTATACTTTTGGAAAAAAGATATCATACATTTTAAACAAAAACGTTTTAAAATAATTAAAATCCTGACGATCGTTTCACACCAGCCCTACGGCGCGAACACAGGACATTTCGTGCGGGTCTTTTCCGCCTCGGTAAATTCTCGGCGTGACAACGGCAGTGCAATGTACGGCTCAGCTAGGAAAATAGGGCCGAAGATGCTTGATACCATGCTGCACTCTGAGATTTGCATTAAATAGGGGGTTTTCCGCAGTAGCCCAGTGCAGAGCCTACAAGATGAATGCTAGAGTGGTGCCAAGAGGAACAATAAACATACATTAACTTACAATGTACGTGTAAACCTTTATCGCTAGAAAAAAGTTTTAAGATGAATTCGTCATAAATCCACACCTCCGCTCTTTGGAAATTGCAATTCGATTTCTTTGCATTTCTCACTCAGAGAGGGAAAGGAAGTTTCGGGTCTCGCCATCTTCTTTTTATACTTGTACACAATATCATTCACTCATATTTTGCAACAATACCAACAACAGTCCTGGTGGCAAAATTGATATTTTAATATTTATGTAAATAGATGTAAACAGTATTCCCAGCAGTGCAATTCGGCAGCACTTTTCATCCCTGCAGGTTAAATATAAAGGTGCGACATTTTAGAAGTGAAGCCTCGAAAACTCCAACTTTAGCGTCCTACGCCGCTCATTTTCCAAACAGAAATGCTTTTGCAACCATGAGCATGCAAACTACTATCTTCTCTGCAGAAGCATATGGCATTCTACTCATCGTACAGCACATTGTATAAACCAAATTCCTAAGTCCGCCATCTTTCCAGACCCTTTGGGCGTTGTCCGTGCGTTGTCGCCCCACAGAGGCAGAGGAAAACCACAAGGTAAATCTACTTTTAATGCCATAATGCATAGGTACGCTAAAAATGTCCATCTAATCCAGCGTTTGGCTCCAGGACATGCTAACATCGCGGGAAATGAGATCGCGGATGAACAGCCTCCCACTACTGCACTTACTAATAACGTGGACATAACAACAATACCCTACACCGAACTCAAGGCACACATTAAACACATACCCATCGCCAAACATGGCAAGCTGACTGGAGTACACCGACATACAAGTTACCCATAATAAAGAACACTTAGAAAAATACACTACTGACTCATACAACAGATTCCTCAAAGTTGCCCGAGTTATATTACTCACAGGACACAAAAACGAGACAAACTTCCACCTGCTCACTGCAACTCCAATACCGTTATATAGCAGGTGTGGGGAAGGCATATCCGTAAATAACATTCTAATTACATGCACAGACCTCGACACCACAAGACGCAAACACTTCCCATAACTATACAGACACATTCCACTACACCCAGCATTCTTTTAAGCGGATGACGCAATGATTCCTCTACAACGCGATTTTAGGTTTTTTGCCCAAATTAAAATTTTACACCTTCTTTCCTATCACGCATATTCATTAAGTGCCACTGTACACGAGCCATCTTCCCTGTCTTTATTTGAGCTCAATTTGTATCTTGATTACCAATTTTATTATTTATTTATTTATTTCCGAACACTGTTAGCCTTTCGGTTGTTACAGGGGTGGGACATATTAAGAATATCAAACATCAACACATTGAAATCATAATCAACACATCAATCTTGAGATGTTCCATGGCATACATTGGAAACACCGACATGGAGGTTAATGAAAAAACAGTGCAGTCGTAGTAAGCACACAAACAAATTACAATAAACCATAATAGTAGATCATGCTTACAGAAAAAATCTTTGAGCCCTTCCTCAAATTTATCCAGTGAATCAAATTGCACCAGTGGTAATGGCAAAATTATCTATCGCTCATCTGTCTTGTAGCAAGTGCTTTGGTGATATTGGCCCTCACTGCCCTGTCGCCACAAAAATGCAACCATCATCCTCACCACACATTTATTGTGGTTACCTTTAAGTAATCTACCCAAAATGCCGTATACCTGTGATGATGCGTGTAATCTTGAGGCATACGTCTTGGTTCGAGGTTGTGAACAGCGTACGGCATTGCAGGTGACCCCACGCTAAATATCTTATTACACAGACCCTGCGGCTTGTCTACAGACGCTTTCCGGGTTAAACACACGTAGGCTATAGTGAAGTTACATAAGGCGACAAAACATATGTCCAAACCTAGACTTGAGCACACGTATGGTATAGTGAAATTATATTAGGCGACCAAATGTTCGGAAACCTAAACTCAAACTTCATTCCAGAACAATTACACAAAATTCAGTTCTTGGATATACTGATTGTTATCAAAACGTGTGATCATCATTGGTTGATTTATTATACATGTATACCTGTATACGTCACAGAAAAAAAAACCAAATTTTTTTCAAATTTATTAGGTGCTTATTTTTTTGTTGACATTTTTCTGCCGCGAGTGAAAAAGGACATGTGTAGTTTTTGGAATTATATTAAGCTGTTTTATTTTAGCGGGTAACTACTGCATAAAAATTTTTAAATATTTTTATAACCTCACCTTGTAGAACTTTTATATCACATATTATAGGAGGAAATCGTGCTCTGTTTGCTAACACCCAGTGCAGCCTGAAAAAGTGGTGCGATGGCAGCGTAATCAAGCCCCCTATATGGTTCGTAGGGACGCTATGTCAGCGCCTCCTAGCCCAAATAACAGGAATGAACCGCGGTTTAATCACACCTATTTCAAGAACAACATCGACCATACCATTACTAAACAATTTTAATGGGGTTACTTTATGATCTACTGTAAGTACGATATGGTATTGCAAGAAACCTAATCTCCACAGAAGGAAGCTGACATTCACCCGGAGTGTTTCCCATCGGGAAATCGATTGGTGAAGGATGGTGAAGAATATTTTTGACACGATCAGCATCAAGATCATCGTGCCAGTGTTGACTGTACTGAGAGTAAAATGCTCAACATGCCGTTCAAATTCTATATGTAGCAGATCTGCAACATAGAACTGGCATAGCCTGCTTATCCGAAATACCATCTTTCCCAGATGGCAGCCCACCATGCGCGGTTTTCTTTTGGTACAATAAGAATTTCTTGAAGAGTGATATGTCCCTCAGTCATCTTTGTTCCAAAGTTTCTAAAGTGCTACGCTGTGACGAAGACCTTCTTTGGGAAAAGAGTTTATTGATTGTGCTGTTTATACGCGGACACCGTATTGGCCTGAACTTGAAACATGTCCCAAAATGAAGAAACATTTGGAGAGAACTCGCTCAGGGGTCACGAAGACACTGCAAGTTCGGTTTATTGAAAAAGGCGCCGATTTACCGACAGCAATACTATAAATTTTAACGCATCCTCAGAAAAATAACCCTATACTAAGCAAGGAGATAAGACGGAGTGCGCACTCCACTGCCACCTTAGCGCCACAGATTGTATTTTGTGAGATTAGCAGGTACAAACCGAAAGCACCGAAACCAAAACATTACTGGCTGAGTGTAGTAAGGCGTCTAGCTATATTTGATGTATTAACTTGTATGTTATTGTGAATGTGAATGTGTGAACCTAGATGCTAGATGTTATGTTATTTGCACTGCCGACTAATTTGTCCCTGCTGACACCGTGTAGCTCTGTGTTTGAGTGTGCTTCATTATTTATTGCGTGTTTTGTCCTTTCTGGCTGGAGTAGCTCTCCGCGTGTTACCAAAGCCAACTACTGTTAGATAAAACCAGGTGGCAATTCACGTTTAAGGCTCTTTATGTTATTTTGGTAAGACAAGGAATGGAAATCTTCTGTTTTCGCTTCCTGTGTGCAGGAGTTTGCCTATAACCTCTACGTTGATACCAACGCGACAATTGCTAGTGGAAGAATCTACTCACGCTTCTCAGATACTTCTACGTGAAATCCGAATCACACTGGAGACAACGGCTCTACAGAATTTCCCGCTCAATATAATCCGAACGCCAGTGAATATAATTACAGCGCCAGTTAATATAATCCAGGTGCCAACCAATATAATCCAGGGGCAACCAATATAATTCAGCACCCACACAATGTCAGAACACGTGCCAGCGCTTTGTAATTTAGTTGGCAATGAATACCATCCGGGCGAGTGTACGTTTATCCAAGTTAAATGAACTAGGTTACGTGACCAATTTAAGCAGACGGCCTAAGAACTGCGCTATAAAACAGTCACGTGACTATACAGAAATCTCGCCTAATTAGATACTGAATCCGAGGATGGTGTCATGGGTATGAATTATCGCATTTAAATTGATTGCTTACTCCAAATTTTAGGGGAAACTGCCAGAACGCCTAACTCTCGAAACCCAATACGGGCCCGAACGTGGGAGAGGTGGCGCTGCTGTGCCACTCAACAGCGCCACCAGCGAAATAAAATCGCAAAAATGGTCGGGACATGCCCTGGCGTCTATGCATGGAGAACGCTTGTTTCCGTGTTGTTCAAAAAAGACAATCTCTCGCTACCGTGATGATGTTAGTCATACGAAACTCACATCCTTTTTGTCAGAAATTTGGTCCGGGCGACACGCGTTCTAATTAATTATTTACACAATATAGGTATTTATTTCATTATTCGTTAGTCATTGAGTTCGTTAAAAGTCAAACTGGTGTAACCAGGGCTTGTGGGGTACCAAATTAACAGAGTTAATGGATATATTCAGTAACTCTGCCAAATTAAAGGTTTCGATAAGGGGAATCACGTGGTAGAAATAAAAAAGTTCTCCCTTCTTATACTCATGCGACAGTCACGTCAGTCACAGATAGGGGTAAATGTAAAAAAAATGCCACTAGGGCTTGTGAGACATTACATTAAAGTTGTCTATGAGGGGGAATCACGTGGGACAATTTAAAAATCGCTTCCTAGTTATAGTCAGAGACACTTCACGTGAGTCATAGATTGGGTTAAAAGTCAAAGTGACGGCACTAGGGCTTGTGAGGTATCAAATTGAAGGCCTCGATCAGGGGAATCACGTAATACAAATTAAAAATTGCTTCCTTGTTATAGTCATGAGATAGTCACGTGATTCACAAATTGGGTTACACTAGCTCTTGTGAGGTTCCAAATTAAATGTCTCAATGAGCGGAATCACGTTGGACAATTTAAAAATATTGCTTCCGGGTTATAGTCATGATAATAGTGATGTGATTCCCAAAATGGGTTAAAAGTATAAGTGACGCCACTAGCGCTTGTGAGGAATCAAATTAAATGTCTCGATGAGAGGCATCACGTAGTACAAAAAATAAAAATTGCTTCCTAGTTATAGTCTCGAGAGCGTCACGTGAGTCACAGATTACGTAAAAGTCAATATGGTGCCACTAAGGCTTGTGTGGTATAAAATAAAAGGTCTCAATGAGGGGAGTCACGTGGGACAAATGAAAAATTGCTTCCTCGTTATAGTCATGAGAGAGTCACGTGATTCTCAAATGGGTTAAAAGTCATATTGACACCACTAGGGCTTGTGAGGTATCAAATAAAAGGTCTCGATGAGGGGAGTCACGTGGGTGTTACACATTCAGGCGTTACACACTGAGGTGTACACATTCAGGCGCAGACACATTAAAGGTTGCCTGGTTATACGTGATTGAGGGTGAATGGAGGGGAGGGTGCGTGGGGGGCTAGCGTTCATGCGCTCACCGATGACATGGCCGTTCTTTGGCTTATCACCTTTGCAATGCGAGCTGCTGCGGTCGTCCATTGTGGAACCCCCCGGCTTGGTGGCTCAGTGGCTAAGGCGTGGCGCTGGTGAGCACGAGGATGCAGGTTGGACCCCAGTCCACCAGAGCCGCTCTTCTGATGAAGGCGAAAAGCAAGAACGTACGTGCGTACGAGATTTCGGCGCACGTTACAGATCCCCAGGCGGTCCAAATTATTCGGGAGCCATCCGCTACGGTGCGCCTTATCACATGCGTTCCGTCGGCGCGTTAAACCCTACACTAAGTGAATCAATCAATCCATGGTGGAACCATTAGGGTTGGTGTTTCCCACAGACTGTAAGGTGTTTACAGCGCGGGAGGAAAACATGCACAAACCAGGTTTGTCCGCTAGAACTAAGCTCCGGCTCTTCCTAGATTTACTCACCTAATTGGTAGGAAGTGTGCTCAATCAACAGTTAGAAAGAAGCGTGCTTCGGTTTTGGCATTTCTTATATTTTGAGGAGTTTCTCTTGTCATTCTTCTTCCCGAGGTAGAAGGGCAGTAAATGGCTTTTTTGTTCATCTTATTTTATATTGTGTTTTGACTCATGCAGCTTTCGGGTGGAGCCTTGCGGCCTATCGATGTTGATTCTGTAATAACATTCATACGTTGGCGCGATGTAGTGCACTTAACCCGCAAATATATACCACAAAAATGGCCCCAGCCTCCGAACGGCTGTTGCAAGGGAAGCTTTCGGCACAAAGGGAAAATGGAGTAGAGTAGGGCGGAGGCCAGGAGAGTAAGCATGGAAGACTTACCGTGTGCTAGCAAGACGACCAGAGCATTTCACTGTGATGTGACAGCCACACTGCAGGATATTTGGATCAACATTCAGCCTCTTCCAACAACGTCAAACCCGGTAGGAAGGCTTCAGATGGCTTCTTTGATGTGGTCATCATTTTGCGGCACGGGAAAGTCATGGTAAATTAGAGAACCCCGGTACAACTGCCACGACTCAAGATTACAGCATGGAGGCTGCGCATCTGATGCATGTTCGGGCACGTTGCTCGGGCACTCCCCTGGGTTTCCACCCAAGTCAATATCATTCGGTGGCCCCTTCAAACCCACACTCTAAAACGGCTGCTTCTTTTTAAGCTGCAATAATAAGCCCCGAATACTATTATTTGCCGCTTGCGCCAGCCACAAGAGAGTCGTTTCAGCAAACTGGCTGACGATAGGCAGAGCCTGAGCGAGTTTCGTCATAACGACTCATATACTGGTCAGCGTCAATTTAACTCCGAACACACAAACTAAACAAGAAGCGCAACGCTGGCACGACCAACTGAATTTAATTTCGCTTCACCTTGCACATTTACATACTCCCGCGGCACGTGATCATTATGCAAGAGTGCGCAGAAAAAAGTTTTCGTTTGTGTGTTAGAGTAGCCAACGTAGTGCTGGCACATTCGTTGATGTTTTTTTCAATTTCCATCGCTTTTATAATTTACCGCAAAAGCTCATCAATGTTTTACTTTACACTCGCCGCAGCGCCGGTGGTGCATCGCCAAGTGTCCTGCAGGAACATACGTTTATGTGGCCAGGCACTCCCAAGTCGGTCGTTCATACAATAGCCGTTTCGGCCCAATTAGATAGATTGATATCTAAACTCCATGCCGCTTCATACATACGCAGAAATATTGTCATATTGCAGACAGGCTTCTCGCAAATACATCGCACCGGATCACCGAATAACCAAAGAAGACGCAACCACGCTACAAAGACTTCAAACCAAGACATTTACTAACAACAGCATATTTCACGCCAAGAATCCTACCGAATACACTGTCAACCGCAAATAATTCCTGCCGACGGTCACTCTGTACTACATTGTTTGGGAGGACCCCACACGCCGAAACTCATGGCCAACGCCAATCCCTCCCTCAGATCATCGTATAAGTGCATCAATGCCGTACCTTAAACCAATGCAAAGCGCCGAGGGCACGCATTCGCAGCGACATGGCGCGTCGAAGGAAATATAGTTGAAAAGCTATTTGGATAAGAATTGTGCGTGGTTATGCTGCACTCCCCGCTATGTGCTATTTCAGTAGCATCCCTGTCCAGGTGACAAGGCCGGAAACGCGGCGTATAGGTTCTTACATTACGTGCTAGGTAAGTCAACAACTTATAAATAGTTCTTAAGTGTTTAATATCTACAAAAATATATGAAATGTATTGGTGTGTTGTTTTGTTTCCACACCGGCTCTAAAATTGCGTTTCGTGAGCAAAAGGGAAAACATACGTAGGGCAAGAAAGCATGCTAAGTGTAGAACTGCAGGAGAACTTACACGGTAGCAGCGCACTGAAGCTAAGAAAGACAGGTGTCGTTCGACAAATTACCGATTTTACTGACTAAAAAGGCGCTATGGCCATTTCACGACATTTTATGCAGCGTGCGCTGAAAACGTAAGCGTTTTGTGGGAAGCCATTTTCAGTTGTATTTATTAAACAGAACACGTTGTGCCGCTGTATCGCACTGTTATGTTAAGCGTTTGTCTGAAAATTCGGTAAAACATGGTGGCCGTAGCTACGTAAGGGATTTTAAAGCAAAGCTTACTACTTTCCTCCAGCGATTTTGGGGAGGGGAGTGTGCGCAAATGACTTTTAAAGCACAGACAAACCCCCGGCGACACACCCCTCGAAGGCCATCACCTCATTCGCCAGGCCTGCTGTTGGCGCCTGCGGGTGCTCACGGCGGTTGCCATCGCCGCTGCGGCCTAGGCAGCCAACCACCCCCGCAGCTTCCCATGCATGCGGTGCTGGGTCCTTTCGGGTGACGTGACTGGTCTAGCGCCAGGTGGAGAGAATGGTGCCTTCGCCATGAATGAACGCCGCGATCGTCCCGGCGAATGAAGCGTTCGCCCGGCATCCTGTCAACGTTGCACGAGACCGAACGGCTTTGAGACGTGGCCGGCAATACGACTAAATCAAAGAGCTAACCAATTGAAACCAAGACTCAACGAGACTCAGCCATGATCTTGGCTTGCATATCGAAAGTTAGCAGAGCTAAGCCGCAGCCATTTTTTCAATGGAGTGGCGCTGACTACCGAATAAATTACAAAACCTCTAGAAACATCTGCGAATGTTTTGCTCAATGCTTACCCCGCAATAAGAGCGCAGTAATCGGCGCGGCACGATATCGCAAGCTGTTTGTCGATTTCTTTTTTTATAGGCGCTGTTGCCATATTTGCGCACAAGCACCTAACTCATGGGTCGACGCCACGGGAAGGTTTGGTCAATATTTTTTCATAACGTAACCGAGTCTTCGATGGCAACTGAAAGTGATCACGAATTTAAAGCTGCTACTATTTTCTTTTTTTTATTCAATCAATCAATCGAATATAGAGTGCAGGGAACAGTACATTTGTCACACATGAAAGGGACAAGGTTCGTAAAAAGGCAATTTAATGCCTGAACGTAAAAAAAAGTTAAAATCATCTGGCTTCACTACTTACTAAAAGTGACACATCCGTACACGTCGATTTTTAAAGTCAACCAAAGTTAACTTCATCGCTCTTCACAACTTACTAAAATGGACACATCGATCCCTATTGAAAATGTGGAGTTGATGGAATCCATCAAAAATCAACATGGTGGATTATGGTAATGGAATTAATGATGGCATGATGGCAGATGACTTCATGCTGGCAGGGTGATGGATGATGGCAGATGACTGCATGCTGGCAGGGTGATGGATGACGGCATGCGTCGGTAGCTGATGGCAATGGTAGCGTCGATGCTGGCAGCTCGGGTGACAGTATGACGGCAGATATGCGAAATTGCAAAAAATGATGACGACATGAAAAGGAAAGATGCTATGCAATGCTAATTAAAAACTGGTTTCATTTCTTGCGAATAAATTTATAAAATAAGATTTGCAGCAAATAAGTAAGCTTGCATATGCGTTTTGCTCTGTCCATTCATGTCGTGATCATTTTTCTGCTATCCTGCTACAATGATCTGAAAACTTAACCATTTTATGAGAGCTTAGATGTGTGTGCTGGGGTGCTTAAAATATTACACAAAACAAACTTGGTTTTAACGTTGAATATATTATCATTAAATATCAAATACGGTGACTATCTTCGAACAGGTGGGCAGCTGAAAAGAAAAAAAAACTGAGTTACACACTAAAGCTTATACAATCCAGATCAACTCAAAACAAATGTATATTCACATTTCACATACCTCCTTAAACATTCTGAGATGGTCACTCCGATGTGGTCCCTTGCTTCTGCCCTTCCTCTTTGCCATAAAAATAGAAAGCCTGCAGAAAAAGAAACATTTTCAACAAATTAAGTGGAAACCATCCTGCTAGGACTCCCTTCAGGTCATGGAAGGGTGCTCTTGACCGGCACTGCTCTAAAAGGCATCGCATGGTGGCAATGCCTTTCCCGGGAAAGGATTTTAGTAAGATGCAAGCGTGCATGCATGCAACCGAGAATTTCAAGAGAACATGCGTTAGCAGCAGGTGGGAAAGAAGCAAAACACCCTCGTCTAGAAGAATTCTATGCTCAAAGCGCAGCCAGCGAATACCAGGCGCAAAAAAATGTAGCTTCAGGCGAGTGTGTTGAAGGTTAGGAACACGTTAAATTGAAAAGTGAAGAAGGCCAGATGACATTAACCTGGTTGGATGCATTGAAGCGACGAAAAGAAACGCACACAGTCTTGAGATGAAAGTGCAGACTAAACGAACGCTTGCAAAAACTTCAGCAAACTTGTGATGAATTTAGAGAAAGTTCAATACTATGAGGACAACCGAGCTGTGCAAGCACTAAAGACCCTTTCGGAAGCCGCACAAGAAGGAGAACGGGTGTGCCAAATTTGCCATGGAACAGATTATCAATAGTGATAAGGCGCGCTAACTAGACAGGAACCCACGTTGCGGCAAAGTGTTGTGGAAGGCGACTTCTTGTAAAGGATACGAGCATGTGAGGGGCAAAAAACTGCTGAAGCTGCCGTGTCAAAGCACACTAAAAATCTTGTCGGACCTTCTGCAAGAGACTCGAGTAATAAACCTAATAAAGGAACGGCTTCAAGTGGAGGGACAAAGCTTGCGGTCACTAAAAGAACCATACTGCAGCCTGATTACTGACGAAATGTCAATACAGGAAAAAGTAATTTATGGCTGCCAAGTCGACATATTTTCGGCCTTGATATAAGCTGTGAACCTTGAACCGGTGGTGCCACTGAATTAGCCTGCAGGCTCCTTTGGTTTGTCCTGCGGGGGCTTTCCACGGCTGACGTTATCCCCTTAGGGTATTTTTTTACCGGGAACAGGAAGCATGACCGGCTCCGTAACCTGAATTTTAGTGTGCTCAACTGTGTAAGAGGTAGGGTTCTTCATTATCCGTATTGTCACAGACAGCCACCAGACAAACAGCGCCATGTTCCTAGGCATGTCGGTTGACAACACACTACAACATCAGCATGTTTTGCTACATCCAGCGCGGCAAAATGACCCATCGTTCCTTTTATTTGACCAAACCACCTCATTAAGAACCTTAGAACAAATTTTCTAGAGAGAGAGAGAGGGGGATGTTTGATGGAATGCAGAAAGTTAGGGACTGTTTTGTTCTCAAGGCCCTCTTTAAGATCCAATAAAATTGTCACTTGTGAACCCAGTTTGGCTCCTAAGCTGATCACACATTGAGCCGAACCTGGAAAAAATTAAGCTGTCCCACGCCACCTTGATATTTTCGCCTGTCGTCATCAGCAGCCCCAAGTTCCTTCAGAAAAAGCCCAAAGGTCACGAATACGCTACAGAATCGAAAATTCCAGTAAAACAAGCTGAATAGTGCAATCCCATGTTAAGGACCATGCATCTACTCCACGTAAATATGTGATTGCAGCCTGTTCAGCAAGGTGTCTCAAGTGAAGCATGAAGCGCAATAACACAACAGCCGAACCAAGAACTGTAGCGCGGATGGCTGATTGTGTGGCCACTTTCCGAATTGACGCCACCGCATCACCGATAGCGTGCACCACAGGCGACGCGGCGGAGGAAAAGAGAGCTATCGTTCTCACAGGCGGAGAGGAGCATTCGGTGGGCTGCACGAAAAGGGGGATATCAAGCAGCTGTGTCACTTCTAAATGTTGCATCATGTGCATCCTAGTTCTCTTTTTTACTAAGAACTCCCACCTTCGTGCTTTGTAGTTTCAGCAGTCCAATGTACATGGCAGCAAAGGTTCATGTTAAACAATACATAAAGACGTTAAATACAATACATCCAAATTCACTGATTCCAAACTCGGAGAGCAATGAATTGCTGAAATGAAGATGCCGACCAGCATATATATACAGTGCTATTGGAAGACCAAAGCACTGCACTCTCGGTCAAATTAGGCAAGTTCTGGTAACTGAATTTCACAGTGCACGTCATAGCATTGCACTACAATTGTATAGAACTAGGTGCTCACCTATTGTAAACCAACCTGAAAAACAGCCAGTGACATCTGATGAGAGGTCCATCCAGATAGGTCCATCCACCAAGTAGGGCATGCCAGCTGATCTCCACTGCAAGGTGTAACAGTCAGTAGCCTGCAAAATAGAAGTGAGTGGCAAACAACAAGCAAGTTGCATTAGCCTTAATCCTTCAAAGTTCTAAATGCGATATTAAGGTGTCGAGCAAGGTGTTCTTCACACTCCAAGCGAAAATATGAGAACGTTAAAATACCACATTACCTGGATGTAAGGATGGCCGAAGTGACTATCACAGCATAGTGACAATGTCAACGATCAAGCTTCTAACTCAATTCTCTCTTTGGAAGTAGATGCCGTTCATTATGACCAGTTCATGTATGCGTAAAAAGGTGCCGAGATGAGCTCTCTCATTGCTATACGGCAAATTGCTTCCACGATTCTGTGACAAAGCGCAGACCTAAATGATGATAACGTTGCCTTAACAATTAGGGAGTGCCTAGCGTTCCGTCCAGCCGGAATGCTAAAAACTGCTAAAGTTCCGTCCAGACTGAACGCCAAATCAAAACCAGCCAATTAGCCGCCATTTCTCATTCTGGGATTTGGTGTAGTGGTTCCGCGGCTGACTACGAACGTTGTAGGCCCTGGTTCGATTCTCGCACCATTTTTTTTTGTGTGTGTGTGTGGCCGTGGTTAGCGTTTTGTAATAGCAAAACTTCCCGCCCGCTTTACAATTCACGCGATGAGAGCAGTAGGTCTTGGTTTTTCACTCAAGCGGCCGAGCCGCTCCCGCTCACTGGAGCCAAGGCCGACGTAGCCATCGCCAGTTACACCCAATCTCCTCTAATTATTACCAGTGATTAATAATTAACAGTGACTCTGGCTAGTCAGTGAGCGGAAGCGGTTTGGCCGGTTAGGTAAAAATCAAGACCGACTGCTCTCGCTGAAATATTGTGAAGCGGGCGTCGGGTGGCGACTTGGAGATCTGTCCAGATTGAGCTAGAGTTAGTCCGATCATCTGTAATTATTAATAATGATTAATAATTATCAGTGATTCTGGCTAGTCAGTGAGCGGTAGCTGTTTTGCTGGATGGGTAAAAATCAAGAAAGACTGCTCTCAACGCGAGTTGTGTCTCCTCCGGACGGAACTTTAGTGACAGTTGCCGTTCCGTCTAGACGGAACGCTATACACAGCCTAACAATTCTGCCAAAGGAGGCTGGAAAGGCTGTGATGAACTGCTGAACAACAATACAAGTGAAGCAATTTTTTTTGTTTCTAAAGTCTCTTCTAGGTGATTGCAGCTTAAACCAGGTTCAATTCTTCTTCCCACGCAGTGCTTGAAGCCACATGATGCGTCGGTGCATGTTTTCAGCTGGTACCGTCAATATCATGGCAACAATTTTTTTACCTTCAAAACATGAATCTAATTAGTCCTTAATAATGGCCGCGATGTCTTAGGGAAGCATAGGGAACCAGATTTAAGGTTGTGCTCACATTGACATCAAACCCATTGAAACGATTTTCAAAATGATACACATTGGTATAGGCCGCAAAATTTGAAACATGACAATAATGCATTACTGCCAATAATGACAATAGCCAGTGCTTAAAAAATTATTGCGATGAGAAAGAGGTTATCCTCTTCTGAAAAATTAAGAAAAAACTTTCAGTGTGATCTAACCATCTAGAAAAGGCTGTTCTCCCATCTATTCTCTAGCGGCATATTTTCTAGAACTATATTTATTTACATCAAGTCGTGTTTTTAACAGAGTGTATTATTTGCTGTGCAATTATGTACACAAGCTACTAGAAAGAGACCTTCGGCCTTAACCAGTCCAGAGGAGACCCACTTTTTTTTTTTTGAAGCATTTGCTCTTGTGCGGGGTGCACTCATCCACAGAATGAGAGCCCAATACAAAATTTAACTGAGCAACACGCGTGGCCGCGAATTATTCGGAGACGGTAGTGAATGTTGCAGTGCTTAAACGCTCCCCACGTGCGGCCAGCATTGCTTATACCTCTGCACCAGACGCACGATACGCATGTAGTTTCGACGTGGTAGCAAATTCGGGTTGAATGAACGTTTTTGGTGCTACTGATGCACATGCACAAACATATATGCGATTATCGAACGATTGGAACACTCAAACATTCACTGCACATGCGGGGCTTGCGAGTGTGACGCCAATTTCAGCCATCGTACCCTCAATCTGAACGCAGAGAGCCTTGTTTGTACCAGTGCACTTTTCTGAGTGACCGCTTTGAAAAATGACAATCCCTGCAGTGTAGTGTAGACTGCTATGTGCCTCGGCTAATACCTAAAGCGTACCACTCCAGTCCAGGTACGAAAAATGATGCGAAGAACAATTTGCAATTCCTTAAAAAGAACTACCCACCAAAAAAAAAAAAAAACTTGCGAACTTCAACCTGGAGCGGTCGACCGCGCGTATTGGCGATCGGTTGTTGCGAGCACCAAACCGTTTAGCCAACGTAGCAGTATGGTCCTACTTCGCTCAACAAAAAGCCTACAAACGCACAAACAATAGGGCTCTTCGATTTACAGACTCGAATTCACCGCGGATATTCCGCCGGAGTCCGATGATTCCCCGAAGCCATAAGGATACACAAGAAAATCGAATGCCTGACTGCTTTCAGGGAATCGGCGGTGAGTCCGGGACTGTAAATCGAACAGCCCTACTGTTTCTAGTCCCGCACGCAATATCCGCGGTCGAAAGGCAGATCTACGTAACCCTCAAAATCAGTCGCTGTCAAAAAACATTAGGGCTAACCGACGACGCAAACGTCTAACACGGAACGGAAGAGCCCTGCCCTGTTAAACACAAAGTAAAGTGCAAAAAGTTGACATAGTCACTTACCTTAAATCACAGGCGACATATCTTCGTCGAAACAATAATCCGCTGTCTTCAAAACAACCACAACAAAGCCACTCGACAAGCGCGTACAACTCCACCGTCTCGGCGGCAGGAAGAAAGCAGTGATGCCAACCTGAGGCAACGCTTTATCCCTAGAATGACCCCTCAAAAATCCCTAGATAGCAGACAAAATCCCCAGATTGCATTTTTTTTTTTCGCAAGTTGGCATTCATCTTTATTAGTCTAAACGCAGCTTGCTCTTCGCTTCGTTTGCTCTGAATATTATTGGAGTTAAGATACAGCTTACTAGCAGCAACGGCAGCTCTTTTTTTCTACATTTTCTCTTCGTCCAGAAGTTGCCATTTCACATGGAGCGCGCCTTCACTTTGCACAGTGAAGGTGCGCGGCGGAGGTGAATTTCGCGCGTTTTTCCGTGCAAGTCACAATTGCACTTTCACTCGCGAAGCCAAGTAGTCACTCGTGAAGACAAGTTCGGAAAAGTTCCTTCGAGTGTACAGCACACCTCAGAGTTTCCACAGTTGCACTTCACTTGCGAAGACAAGTTGTCACTCGCGACGACAAGTTCGGACAAGTTCCTCACAGAACAGGGAGGATGAGTTCCTTTGACAGCACACCTCACAGGTTGTTACTGCGAGAACCTCGCGTTACAGAACCACAGTCGCCCTCTCTCGGCTTGCACAACAGCAATGCTGTTTTAAATGAAAAAAAAAATAGAAATAGCGAAGGAAAGTTAGAAATGAAAAATAGAAATTAGCAAAAAATTACATTCTTTGCATTCACTTATTGTTGAAAACGCATGGTTACTCAGCAACACCAGTCACTAAGCTGCATAGCGTTTCATTTCAACAGACTCTAAAAAATCCCTAGATTTCACAAAAAGACGCCAAATCTTTAAAAGAGACAAAAAACCCCTAGATCTAGGGATAAATCCCTAGGGTTGGCATCACTGGAAGAAAGGAATGCGGCGGCGTGATGGCGTGGCGATGTTGCTGGATGGAGCAGTGGAGTACTGAGGCCGGGGTTTCGGTTTCGGCTGTGCCTTGGTGTTTTCGTAACGCAGTTCATACACGGCGCGAAGTGAACAAAATGCGTCGAAACAAATTCTGGCTTGAACATAGACACATAAAGCAATGTAAATAGAAAGATAAGGTTGCCATACCCAGCAAAAAGTTGAGTTTGTTGGGCTATCCTGTATATGAGCGATTGAGTTGTGGAATAAACCTCCGACATCACTTTGGGGGAAATCACTTTTGGTTAAAAACTACCAAGAACAGGCACATTTTTCGTTTAAAAAAAATCATATCGTGCTGTCAGCAAAAAAAAAAAAGAAACAGACCACCGGAGGATCGAACCACCAACTTTGCAACAAAAAACGAGCGCGTTACCACTGCCACCACCGCCTACAATCGGAATTTAGCCCGAACAAGTGCCATTTAGTTGGTTTGTCAATCTAAATCGCCATGAATGCATAAATATTGTGAGTTATGTTTACTGCTTCTCGTATATAACCCATTCCGGCAGTCATACCGCTTCTTGGGCACGCACAGTCTCCGAAACGAGGCTGACCTTGAGAAGTGTAGGCCAGCTATCTCAACCTAAAAGAGATATCGCACATCCCCGTTCTCCCCGACGAAAGCCAACGTAGCTATGAGTGAAATGGCATAGAGGGAAATGGCATGCGCGCCCGGAATTAAATTATGTTGTGTAATAATACCGTGCTTAGATCTGTCTCAAGGCAGCTGATTACAACTAATGAGGATCGGCGAAGCGCTAGACCCGTAGTCTGCCGCGTACAATTTAAGCCATGCCACGGACGGTTCTGTCCGCGGGCTCAGCGCAGCGAAAATGAACACGTACGGTTTGACGGTTTGACCCTGTCGCAGCGAAAAAAAGCTATGCATGTTTTCAACGTAAGGGTCCGCACTGCCATCCTTACACCAAAAACGGCGAATAAAGGGCATACAGTTTCATACCAGCCCTCCAAGTTCTGGCTTAAAAACAAGAAGCGCTAATCAAAGTAGCTTTTCTCTAATATGCCAAGTTTTCAGCAGCACCTTATCAAAAATGCAGTTATTGTTTTTTCTTCTCGAAATTCCCAATGCCACCGCTATGTTTCTGTTATTATATCAGTCCTTCGCTATCGAATGAATTTTGGCTTGCTGCCAGCATTCGTTCGGAAAATGCCTTTCCATCATCAGTACAGCAGTCAAGCTTGCCGTCACGCGAACATCTGCCGTCATCGCGCAGCGTGCGTGCCAAGTTTTCGGCAATACCTTTTCAAAAAGGCAGCTTTTGTAATTTTCTCGCAACGGTCAATGCCAAAGCTATGTTTCTGTTATTAAAAGCGCTTCGCTCTCGTATAAGTTTTGGCTATCTGCCGTCATTCATTCAGAAAATGCCTTTCCATCGTCAATTCAGCAGTCAAGCTTGCCGTCACGCAAACATCTGCCGCCATTGCGCCGCAAGCCTGCCAGCATGGAGGAAGGTGCTGGAAGGTGCTGAAAGGTGCTGGCAGGCATGCCATCATGCCTGCCAGCACCTTCCAGCGTCTCCTTCCAGCAGCTTCCATTACAGTTTCTTACGTACATCAAGCTTTCCAAGGCGACCATCAAACGCAATCAATCTTTCCAGCAATGAATCTTGATGGTTGGTTGATGGAATTTTCAACAGGGATACACATCCATTTAAATCAGCCGGCATCAAGAAGCGAGCACATCTACAGCGAAAATCTCATATTGTGTTTTCAAGAAAAAATAGGATAATAATAAGTGTATTCATTAACACTTACACAACAAATTTAAATTTCTCGCAGTACTGAGGGAAAATATGCGTTTTTTAAAACATAATTACTAGGTTAGTTAACAACATCATCAATAGACAGCTTTAGAATAACGTACGCAGCCGTACCCAAAAAGTCAGCGAACGATATTTGTTTGCGCCATTCGCACTGCGCATGCGCCGTACTTTCAGCCGTTTGTGCGTTTGGCCGATGGGATTTCAGCACAACAGCTTGCGCACGCGACCGCGCTTGCATTTCCAACAGTTCTTCAACTAGCACGACAGCCATTCACGGCTCCTCGAGATTTCGGTGCACGATAAAGATCCCCAGGTGGTCAAAATTAATCCGGAGCCCTCCACTACGGCGCGCCTCATCGCCTGCGTTGCGTCGGCGCGTTAAACCCCACAATCAATCAATCAATTCACGGCTCCGCGCTTCTGTGGACAGCACTTTGCTTCTTCTGGACGACAACCTTTGTCTTGTGTTTTTAAATATGTCGCACGGTTAGTATGCAGCTCTCGCGCAGCTCTGCATCGTCGTGACATCGCTGACTGTCCGAACGAAGCTTTGTGGCCAGGCCATTTTCCGAGGCTGTGTGTGAGTGTTGATGACGGGTTCCCTTCGCAATGAAAGGTGACGTAGTGCTTCGGCGTGTCTACTGTGCTTCTCATGCCCTGGATTATCGTTCTCGGGTGACGTACGCGTGAACCTTGCACCGGGTATGTACAGTGTGCGCAGAAAAGCCTTCTCAGTTTGTGCGCCAGAGTTTAGTGACTTGCCGTTGGTCTTCGGCAACCGCGAGAGGTAAGCGCCGAGTTTACTGCCGGCAGGAGGCAACTGATCGCCTGTCAATGGCGGTTGAGACTTGCAACACATGTCGTGACGCTGTGTTCGTTCGAAAAGCATCTCCGGAATGTTTTGAAGTTTATTAAAATGTATGCATAAAACCCGGGCATCCGATTCAAGGTGTCCTGTGCGATTGCACGGAGTAAGTGTCACGGGGCTTCAATGCTTTCTTTGTTAAACGTCCTGAGGTACGAGAATAATCATATCATGTTATGGACGGGTTTCATTCACTACTAACGGAACAGCGTTTGTTTGCACTTCTTGCAATAGTCGTAAACGTCCAGGTACTACGTCACTTCACTTACAGATCAGCCAGCCGGTCATTTTGCAAAACGTTCGACAGAGAGCGCACTAAGCATTAGCGTGTAGCTACGCAAAACTGGTCATACGCTCCTCTAAATGTCCCCTCGCAGTGTTTACGTAGCGTGAGGCTAACATTAAGCTTGTACAGTACGCAAAGGCAACACATGGTGTACTAAAGCTTCTTAATTTCGGGCCGCATGTCCATAGGCATACGGCGACTCTGAAATGGCAATGAATTTTCAAAACATGTGCTGTGTGGGTCAACGAGGCGAAATAAATTTGGTATTCTCTCTCTTCTCCAGCCACAACTCCATGTTTCGTCACACCATTCAACGGCTGTTGGCTGGGCGTCATTTCGCCCATTCGTTTTCAATATTTGATACCAACTCAGCCGTTCCTAAACACTTACTTTAAGGGGCACCTTAAAAAGTTGTCAGTTCCTGCATTTCAATGACCTTCACACCAAGTTTAGCTTTGTTGTCCAACCTGTGGACGCAGTCGACTGATGTTACGGCCACCTGTAATGCTCCTAACACTACAGAAACATTCAGAATCACTGACGGTTATCGTCAGTTTAAAGGGTGTCTTTCCTGTCACCACGGCTGGTAAAGGTTGTTAATACTGATGAGCAAATATATCCGCGGTGCTAAAACTGTCCTGTTTCGAAAGCCTGGGATAAAAAGGTGGCCTAAATTTGGTTGAAAAGGCACTTCTAGTGAGCTCCCTGTACTCTGTGGAAGTGGATTGAACCGGCAGAGGTGGTACCAACAAACATTTTGGTATTTATTTACCCAAATGCCCTAACGTGGATTACATGGGGATTGGGGTAAAGAACAAAACAATTTATAATAAAAGCCGCAACAGTCTTGGAAATACAAATAAAAACATATTCAGGTCAAAATGCATAGTTGCACAATATGCGTGCACAATACGAGGGGCAATAGTAATTTTGAACATGGTATCTAATGATACAAACACTGAAAAATGATTTACAAAATGTATACGTTGATGAATATTTGTAACTATTTGATAAATCAGTCGCCATAAATGATGGTGCCGATGTTACCTGGGAGCTGATTATATTGACGAATAGCAAGTACGAGTGGCGAGAAGAAAAATATTCAACCCGAATAATGGCTGGACTTGAATACATCATGTAGAACAGGAAAAATGCGAATAGAGGGCGAGAGAGCGAAAGAAGACTGGCTGTGGTACAACCAATAAAATACCGATGAAACACAATGAAGCCGGCATTGTTGCAGGGCTGGTAATTTGAGGGACTTTTAAAGCAAACTGCAGCAGGGTTTGTAGTTGGGCAAGTTGGTACATAACTTTAACAAAAAACAGCGCGAAGCACGGGACAAAGGGAAGATAAAGACAACAAGATGAAGATGAAGATGAAGATGTTGTCTTCATCTTTCCTTTGTCCCGTGCTTCGCGCTGTTTTTGTTAAAGTTTTAAAGCAAAGCTCTCTACCTGTACCACCCACCGGTTCTTTCGCGCCGTGCGGCACGTTAACCTCCCAGTGCGGCGGAAGAAGAGTCGAAGGGTGTGGGGGAGGTAGAGGGGGAGGGTTTCACTAGCGGAGCATACTGTAAATGGCGCGGTGAATTCAGCCAGCGTTTCCCGCGCGTAGGTGCCTGCTCGCCTACGGGTGGGTCGGTGGTATGGCTTCGCCATCTTCTTCAGCGACGATTGTTTTGGGCTTGTTTTGGCGCAACTTACACTCTAAACTTTTTTCCACCCATATACTCCCTAGAGGTTCTTTTTCGCCTGTCCTCTAGTGATCCTCCTTGTAGGAGTTTTTTTACTACATGGAACAGGCAGGTTTTGTTTACCTCCTCAAAACAGGGTGTTTTAGGTGATAGAAAGGAGGTAGTTAGGGAGTGTTAAGAAATGTTAGGGAGAATTTAAGGAGATCAAAATGGAGTATTCTTTGCTTCCTCAAGGCGTTTTTAAGTGATGTTTATGGACTTTTTAGGCGGTTGAATAGGAGCCTATTATGGCTCCCTTGGGAAGTACTTATGTTATTTTAGGGGCGTTTTTAGGAGGTTCAAGGGAAGCATTTACTTCTTTGGCATGGAGTTTTACGTTTTGTAGGCCTCGCGAGGGGAGTTTTTAGGAGGTTCAAGGGAAGCATATATTTCTTTTGAATGGAGTTTTGCAAAGTTGGGGCGGTTTTGTAGGCCTTCCGAAAGGAGTTTTTTCAAGGCCACAAGGGAGAGTTTCTAGTTCCCTGCGGGAGTACTGATTTCACACGGTTTTTCTCGGTTTCAGGTTTATTTCAAACGAACTTTCGCATACAAGTTTACATGGTACATGGTGTACACAAGGAGGCTCCGAAATAAAAACTTAGGGCGACCTCCTATAAGAAAGCAACAATGGTAAATTGCTAAAAACACGCCAGTTAGGAATGGAAGACAGCAATAGAATGCTAGTTGAACAAACCGTAGAATTATTATTACTACAAGAACTGGAAATACGCGAAAAACAAAGATAGGCGCAAACACAACCACATGGTAAGTGAAATCATTATATAATAATAGCGGATCGAGAACGCGTCAGTACTTATCAGAACGCATCAGCACTCAGTACACAAAGTGAAAAAAAAATGGTTGCAGTGGTTTACAACAACAAAACATTTTTAGTTGGTGGTGAAATGAGCGATCTGTGTGCTAGTTGAACAAACTGTAGAAACAATATTACTACAAGAACTGGAAATACGCGAAAAACATATAGGCACAAACACAACGGCATGGTAAGTGACATCATTATATAATACTAGAGGATTGAGAACGCGTGAGTACTTATCAGTACGCATCAGTACTCAGTACACAAAGTGAAAAAAATTGGTTGCGGTGGTTTAAAACAACAAAAAATGTTTTCAATTGGTGGTGAAATGAGCGAGAGCTGTGTAACGATTTGATATTGAAAGGTAACGAGCATTTTGTAGATGGTAAAGGCACAAGAGATAAATGATGTAGGAGACAGACAGCAATGAGATGGCTATGGATAAATGAGTAATATAAAGAACGAAAAATATGCTGCGGAAAATACCAGTGCGTTTTGATAAAGACACAAATGCGCCAAGAAAAGTGACCCAGTCTGAGGGGTTAATTGCAAGGATATAGAACAGAATGGGTGGTATCGCGACAGCTTCTTCAGAGTGAGAAGAAAAAGCCATGTAATTCGTGTTTTTCCGATAATTTTTAGTTGATTCATTTGGCACCAGTTGCCAACATTAGTTAGATAATTGTTTCAAGTTATATTAGTTGGTTAATATTATTGCTTCACTAAAAGATAGCTGTATTATCAGCATACAGAAGGGCCCATCAAATATCCCCTGTTCAGTAAAAAAAAAGAAAACGTCAGAAACATAATACGAAATTCTTTAAACTACTATCCAATGATTACAGGATTGAAAACAAATAAAATATTGGTGAGGAATATTGATGCGATAAAAGTTAATTAGTTCTAAATCCTTCACACGTGGTTTGGTGCTGGCAAGGTCCAAAAAGGCATGTTCCACAAACGTTAGAGCTCTGTGTGCCTTCTTGGGATATTGAATGTTGAAAACCCAGAACGATGCAAACAGACTACACAGTCCTCCCAGTAAAGATGATGCAGTCAAGACACTCTGGCCATCGATGCGCAGGCTAATTTCCCCGTTCGCGGAATGCAGGCAGGGAGTCAAAGGAACATCTACCTGAAAAAGCAAAAAAGAAAAAAAAATGCCCCACATGTAAAATTCAAAACAGACACTATGGTTAAATGAACTTAATAATTCGGTAGAGTAATAAAATTGTTATGCCAGGTTCCCTGCGAAGATTCAGTACTTAAATTAGGAATGCAAAGGCTTCATAAAACCAAGTGCCAGTACATTAACCATGGTGGCTTTTGCAGCAATAAAAAAGATATTACTTCCGCACAATATACTCGAGCACAACTTTAAATGATAGTGAAGTTAAAGGGACACTGAAGTGATATGTAAACATTGCGGGATTACTAGCGCAAATTGTAGTCCGGAGTCCCCAGGCCATGTTTCGACAACTCTGGGCGCGTTTACGCGATTTTATTTAGTAGAAAAATTAATTAGAAAATGCTGTCCTCCTCTCTTTACGCTCGCCCATTTTCTGGGGCGTTTTCGTGTGACGTCAAGAGGAGCCGAGCCAGCCGAGCTCGCAATTGACTGCGCTACTGCCCGGCTCCCCGGCCTACAGGCCGAGTCAGTCGGCCCAGCGTTTCGTCCGCCGGCCGCCGACGGGTCGTCGCAATTCGTTCGTTCAGTTGAAACGAAGCCAGGACACGTTTGTGAATGGAAGAATGTGCCTTTCTTTACTTGGTTAGTTTGTACACTGTATCTAGCTCGAAGTCAAGGTCGCTTCACACAAGCGCTGCACGAGCGCACATGCGACGCTTCGCTGACTGGTACGCCAGTAGGAAAATATAAGGCCTCTTGAAGGCGGGAGAAGAGTCAGCGAAGTCAATATAGGTACTAAGGAAATAAAATCAACTGATACACTCTAAGAAATCGGGGGAGCAGTTGAAGAGTCCAACCGTCATTGTACTCTTGCAAGCGTTGGTGGACTCCCCTCGAAAGCTGCGGAGAGTTGGATGCAATGCTCGCTCCCCATGAGGAGGAGAGCAAAACTGACCGCGCACTCTCCTCGTGCGCGGCGGAGTGCAGCCCCAGTTCTGTTCCCGCACCAGTGAAGAGTAAACCTGCGCATCGTCTCCCATCTCCAGTACGAAGAGTAGAATTGCAATTTCATTCTTGTCCAGTGCGGGAGTAAGCATGGAGATGCACTCCTGCCATCTTCGCACACCAACTCATCAGCGATGTTTTATTTGCATACGAATATATTATATAAAGCGGTTGTGTAAAAAGCGCCCGATTACTTCTGCCGCGCATTCTAAACGTGCAAGAATATGAATTCGTGTAACGATTGCTCGCAGCGTTCAGTGGCGGCAGGCGGCAAACCGAAGGAACTAATCTACGGACCGCTGCAGACGGTCGCTTTGAAAGAGTTTGATAGACGTACGCTTGTCCCGCGCCTAGTCGAGCTAAAAAAAAAACGGATTGTAAATCTGAGATCGATTGAGAAAAATGGTGTTGCAAGAAGTGAAGTCCGCGCTCTTCTGATAGCTCAAGCTGCAAGCGCAACACGAACCCGACCCAACAACCGTGGCTAGTGTCGCCGAGATAGGCATGTACATACGATAGCTTTTATTAGGTTAAATAAAGGAAATCCGTATACATAACTGGTATTAACAGCAATATGGGGCCTATCTGCAAGATCGGAGTGTGAGGAACAGGCGATATCACTGCGAGGGCATCTCAAATACACCCTCTACGGTGAAAACTATCTCGTCGGCTGACGAGCGACGATCGGTTGCTGGAACTCAAGCGCCTTAGTTAAGCAAAGAGAAATGATGACCCCCCCCCCCCCCCCCCGCGGCGGCGCAGGCGTGGATCACGATACGTAACGCGTCATACATCCGGGGGATCAGGTAACGCGAACCGCCCGAACAAGCGTGAGAAAGGCACCTTCAGCGAGCCACGAAGTGCGCGTGTTCTGCAAAAACCTACACAGGCGGTGAACCCGCCAAGGCCGGACGGGCGACTTACAGGCCGCGCCAGACCGTGATGTCAATGTGCTACGAACGAAGTGGGCTTTCAAGCAGACGCTTCGTGCAACATGGGAAGTTGGACCTGCCCTTATCGTCATACTTGCTTCGACACAGTGTACGACGCGTGTTGGCTAACTGCTGGCCGCTTGTGCGTCAGCGCGACATCATGCACACGCGAGCAAGTCGTATATTCGTTCATTCGTTGCGTGCGTGCGTGCGTGGTACTAGTTTTTCTTTCGGACGAACATCACAGCGGCGACAGCGCTGAGGCCGATTTCGGAACTATGCGCAGTGCGCACTGTGTAGCGATGCGCGCGCTATGGCCGGACTGTATCCGCGGCCGTCGCAGGCTTCGCGCCTTGAGCTTGGGATCTTTCGCAGCTATTACGACCTTGGATTTATCTACCGGACGAAGAAACGCTGGCGGGAAGTAGAGGATAAGCCATTAGTTAACCTCGTATTCTTGTCTTGTGTATTTAACGAAGCAGAGTTACTCTCGGTACTTCGGTCCGCGGAAGCGGTTAGTCCTAACGTTTTCGTGACTGATTTTGACCGTTGCTTAGTTTTGAAGGGCGGCTTTTGTACCCGTGTGCAAACAGCGTCGATTCTTGCACCGTTTCAATCCCTTTGATTCGTGAAGTGTTGGTATCCTTGCGGAATGTTTTCGCAGGTAGGAAGCATGGTCGCGCGAGTAGTCGCAGCGCTACGCTGTACTCTTAGCTCGGCGGCTAGGGTTAGAGTGGCGGCCGTGCAGTAGCTGTGGCTACCTGCGCGGCTCCAAAGAATTGCGTACAATAGGCTGAGTGATAGGAGCGCGTCTAGCGCGTGGTAGTCACTAAATTACAATAATTTTAGTGACCGCCGCGCGTACAGCAGCAGACTGAAATGCTGTTCAGACAAGTTTTTTTACGTTTTGCTTGAGGGCAGGATGGACGGAAATAAGACTTTTCGGGGCGTACTCACCGCACTGTTAAGGGGTAATTACATGCGTCTAAGGCGATGAGCGACGCGAGAAACCTCACTCAGTGTGCACGGCAAACAGGCAATGTGTGCGACATAGACAAGCGAAAATTTTTTACACAGGCCGCTGACGGCGGCGAAGCGGCAGGCGACGGGCCGTCGCCGTCGCGGGTTTATTCCCGGACAGAAGCAGCCCACAAGCGAGCGGCAGCAACGACGACGAAGGGCATTGGCAGCAATGCATTACTTTTTTTCGTTTGTCGCTGTCGCCCACACTGTTTGTTGTACCCATTACATTACTTTTTTCGCGTTGGTTGTCGCCGTTGCTCGAGCGTTCTGATCGTTCAATAACGAGCCTATTGGTTCTCATCAAATGTTGCGATCTGCAGCGTGCATGCAACGAAGCGTACTCGAGAATGAAGAAAACAGTAGCTATATGACCCATTAGCAACTTTTCCACGCTGGTCTTGTGAACGTATAATTGGCCCTACGTTGCAGTCGGCTGAGGACAAAATCCAATGCAAATTATTCAGGGATTATAACCTTACAAAAAGAGTTATGTTTCCTTAAATTTTGTGCAATGTTTTTATACCGGGAACGATAGCGGGGTAAACAGTTGAAGCTACAGACACGTAAGCACTAATGGGTTTAGGGCGCAGTGCGTAGGCAGACAGCTGTAGGGCGCGCTGTCTGACATGACATTGGCCAAGTGGTACAATGAGCGTGGTGGCATCCAAGGTCACCACATCCGCATCTAGACTGGTTACTGCGCCAAGCAGTATGGCATTCCAATACGGGTTCAGTGCGTGCTCTCGGCGCAAAAACTAATCTATCACCCAATAAACTTCATTTAACGTTGTCAAACTCGTTAATATTTTTTTCATTGTAGAACTTATTTTTGCTGTCCCCCTCTTTCTGTCTATGTAGGAGCCACGGGAAGACGCAACTTGCCCGAAGATTTTTTTTTTTTGAGAGAGAGAGGGAGAGATCCCCGAGGCGTCAGCAGCAGTGGCTGTCGCATTCAAGACACTTCTCCTCACACCCTTGGCCATCGTGGATGGGTTCCCATTGCTGCTGTCTGTGTTTTGGCCGTTCATTGTGTATTACGCTTCAAAGGCGAAGCGCACCTTCTTGCTTCTGTAGACGTTACTTTGGCTCAAGCACGGTGCCCTGGTCGGTACTGTTCTGAAGGCCGCCACCAACATTATGAAGCAGTCAGCTCGAACGTGTTTGTTTTTAATACCAAGGTATGCCTTTTTTAATCTTACTAGCGCATCCTCATTTGAGAACCACCCGCCTAAAAAACCCAGTGGGAATGTTTCCTGCGGTTTCCTATTGTACCACCAAAATATATCTGTTGCAAAGTTGCCGTGTCAATGGCTTTGTATCTTTGTGTTGATTGCACCTTGTAATGCGTTGATAGTAATCCACGCTGAATTGTTTTAGTCCCAGATTTTTCTTTCGCAAAATTATTTGTAAATATTTTTTATGTGTGCTAAATAAGAGCTGGCGTTTCCAGTCTATGTGGAGCACTCACTGATGTACTAAGGCCATTTTGTTTTATGTTAATACTGTTAACTATTCTCCCACTGCTGTATTTCTACTGACGCTTTTCGTGCTACTGCCAGTACCTTTTTATTTGTGGATGAATGTCATTTTTATCGTCATAATTTAATGTTTGTATTTCAGTGTTTTCATTGCTTTGCTGCATTTTTATTTGTGAATATTTCTTGGATGTATCCTAAATAGGCGCTACGTCTCCTGTGTGCATGTGGAGTAGGAACCGTTTTTATGCCGTGATATATTAATTCCCAATAAATTGTATGTTGTGTTAAATTGCAGAATGAACCGATTGTTGTGGTATTTAGAAAAATAAAGTCTGAGCTTGTTTTTTCTTCTTTTCTGTGTTTCAAAATAGCTTGTCCTGTTTTGTTTGCTTGTAACTGCCTATAGTACCATCGTGGGGAGAGGGGGGGGGGTAGTAGCAGGCGGAGCGAAAGCACGCTGCCTCGCGGGGAATAGCAGAACGCTCTTGAGGCGTAACGAGATGCTTTCCAAGAGAGAGTAGTAGTACCTGTCTGCAGTATCCGGGAACGCCGCCAATAGAGCTTATTTACGCCTAAAGGGAGTGACGGAACGCTGCCTTGGAGATGGCATTGCAATTCCCACACAGGGTTCAAGTACTCCGCTTCGAAAGCAGCAAGTAAATCCCACGGGGAGTGTTTCGCCTCTCGTTCGGCCGCCACGCGCTACTCCTCGGAAGAGTCGCCCAATGCTTCCAAAAGGAGTGAAATATGGGACAAAAGTTTTTACTCCTAGGCAGAGTGCCCAGCACTCCTCGAGTTCTTAGAGTGTATTTTTACCGTAGGGAGAGTCGGGAGGTTTGGGACGGTTGGAGGAATGGGACAGCTCGTTTATCTCTCCAGGAGTTAGTTCAAACACGTTCATCGGCTGCTCACGAGATGGCGCTAGCATACCGATAGCCTGGCTGTAATGGTGGCCGTCTTCAGCGGATGGAGCTTTCTCTGACTACAACTCTCGTTTTTCACGTGTCAAAAGTAAGTATCCGCTTACTCAATTACACCTCTCTCAGTTTTAAACCGCCCTGCCTATGCTGATACCAATTTTTCTTCGAAAACACGCGTTTGGGTCGTACTTCATGCAATAACAAGTTTAGCCCTAACAAGAGAATTTTCGCCATTGAATGTATTTTTCGTTGGGCGAACCACCTGGGGAGGAATGGGACATTTGAGTCGCGGGTGGAATGGGACAGTGTCCCATTCCTCCCCACCATACGGATGGTGCTGTGTCTAGCGAATAAGCTTCAATGCTGTGCCGCTTTAGTTCCGAAAGCAGTTATTTTTTTATTTGTTATTTAAAGTGTACAAATTCTTGGTGCCGTGATGTTAAATAACAGACAGGCTGTTTCTGCGACAGTTGACGTTAAGACGCGCTAAACCAACGGGGCATCATAAAATGCAATGTTTCTCCACTAAAAAGGTGTGATTACTGTACACATTTGCGAGAAGCCGGGAATAAGCACGTGAATAGTAGGCACCAATAGGAGCGCTGTTACGTGCATGCAAAGAAGTTAAGCGTGCTTGGTGTGCGTGAATATTTAAATTTGCCAATTTTTGATCCATTTCCATTTTCAGGAAGATGCCGCGGGTTTACAAGAGGAAGCATCCCGACAGATCTCAAACATCGAACAATTTGATCCTGGATGCTGTGAGATTGGTGTGCGATGAAAAGAAAAGTATAAGAGACGTAGCAGAAGCTTTTGAAGCGAGCCCTTCACTTCGGATGACTACATGATGTCATCAGTCACTGACAGACCCGTAACGTCCGTAAGCGGAGAGGTGTCACGACAGACGGCCACCATCACCGAGAAAACGGACAGCGCAAGCCGACTGGAAAGGGATTTGAACTTTGAGACAAACGGCCATGGAGCTCGCAACGTCTCTACAGATGTCTTCCCACCTACTGTCGCCAACGCAGCCTCGACGTCATCTGCATCTCCCAGCCGGATTGTTCCCAGCGACCTAAGGCCCAACCCTACGGCTGCACCGCGTAAGACAGGGTAAAAAGGAAGGAAGAAAGGTAGGACAAAAGTCCTTACAGATACACCCGAGAAGCATGCGATTGAACAAGAAGCTGCAGAGAGGCTGGCACGACAGAGTCTGAAAAAAAGAGCACTTATCACAGCTAAGACTGTCGCCACTACCCGCCCAAAAAAGAAACGGCGGCTTCAGAAGGAGTTCAGTTCTTCAAGTGAAGACGACATTGTTGCCGTTGCACTTGATGATTCAGACAGTGACATGTCGGGTTCCGATAATGAGAGGCGGGACATTTCTGAGGCTGATTGCCCAAACGAAACTTTTCAAGTGACAGAAGGCGATTTTGTCCTTGTCAGATTTGGTAAGAAAAAATCTGACGTTTATTACACGGGTAGAGTCGAAAGTAGTGACAATATTGACGTCAGTGTCCAGTTCCTTCGAAAGAAAGAAGAGAGCTCAAAGTTTTACTTTCCTCCGCAGAAAGATATAGGGACTGTGCCAATGACGGATATTGTGATGAAGCTGCCAGCGCCAAAAACTATTGGGGGAACGAAGCGCCTGCAAGCTTGCTTCAAGTTCGATGTGGAACTATCGGCTTTTAATGTCCGCTGAAGACGTTGGGACCGATACTTTACTGGCGTCCCATTCCTCCCAAAGGGTGTCCCACTCCACCCGAAGGGACGGGTGGAATGGGAAAGATTTTAGCTGTTAGAAACTATTTTTTTGTAGTTGTGCTAGAAGTGGCAGTAACCCGTGTTTCTCAGAATTTGCGCAGCTTGTTTCGACTTGTACTATAATCCATCAACCATCTTTTTGCGTTCAAAATAAACAAAACTAAAAATGCATTTGTGAAAAGTGTCCCATTCCTCCCGACTCTCCCCTACAGCGTAAAACTAGGGTGCGGGAATCACTTTTTTGCGCTGGGCGAACAAGCACAGCGGTCAGCAGCACGACTACGCATCTGCGAACGCTTTTCCGTCTAAGAAATGCAATTGCTAGACGTGATAAATTGTGAAAACTTGGGGATGCTTACTACACGAGCGCAAAACAACAAAAAGTCATCTAAGCTGCTTGAAATGCCAAAACGAAATAAAAGTGTAAACTGGTTATACAGTATATACCTTATATTACCCTGGTCAGCGGAGCCCGTCCCATGGCCTAGAGGACTAAATTGCTGCTTATGTCATTACACGTGCTTTGCAAGTCGCGAGTTCGAATCCCCGCGAGTGCGTGTGTTTTTTTTTTTTATAAGTTAACTTTTTCGTTTTCCGCCGATATTTTCTATACTGAGTTCACCTTTTTTTTTCGCCGCAACGTTCAATGCTCCACGAACTAGTTCACAGAACGCGCGCAGGCTGGCACTGGCGCGCTAGCGAGTTCTCGTTGGCGTGCTGTTGCCATAAGCATTCGACTGCTTGCGGGCAGTGGGCACAGGCCAGAATCAACAGACCCTTGGCCTGGTGTGAACACGCTTTGTACGATACAGGCATGAGTGAGGCGAGCTCCAAATATCGGGGAAAAGCGCATGGCATTTGAGCGACTGCGAGGGCGCGGAGGGCGTTCATGCACTGCGTAGGCCTCGGCTAGTGAATGCTACGATTCCAAGCCGTCTTGGGAGGCTTATCTTAAGCATTTTACAGCCGACAACATGGCAGAAGCGCGGTACGATGATTACTGAGATATTGAGAATGCCCGTCCAACAACGCCATCGGTTGTGTTTTACAGAAACGAAACCGAAAACGAAACTTGTTTTATTGCAAGCCTTGGGCATCGTCCAATCACGGTGCCCGCTCCTCCTAACGTCACAGCTTTAGTTGGTGCGGCCGCCGCAAACCGCGCATGGTAGTTTTTCTTCTTTCGCGCTTTGTAAAATAATTACCGATTTGTCAACCGGATAAACGATGAATAGTGTGTTAATTTGAGCCAGTCTACACAGTGCAAGCAAAAACGGGAGCTTGACAAATTCACTTCAGTGTCCCTTTAAAATGCAAGTCTCTCTAGGTTGATAGATTAGCTCACGGAGAACACTATTATACCCCTCTTACACCTGGCATTTTTTTTAAATAAGGTTGAAACTAGCAAAAACACGTTTTCACCGGAAGGGCTTAAGTGGCCTGACGCGCACAACTTCTTTCTTGGCTGCCGCTGGATGGTGCTACTCGTCCATACTTAGGGTGGCAGTACCGCTTTCCAAGGGAGCATGCGAGCTACGCATGAGAAAATCGTTCGACGCCAAAACTTCCGGGGCCTCAAAAGGCCAATGTTTTTCTTCAGTGAAGCGTAAATACTGATCACAGGTCCAATGGAGAAACATTTTGCTTAGTGGTCTCGAACGGCAAATGACAGGGGAGTTTGGGGAAGCATGAGCGATTTGACCGGAACTGACCAAACTGCTTGGTACGTGGTAATGTTGTATTCAGTTGCTTGTATACTGCTATTAATCACCGCTGCTTCACTTGCTGCCGGTTTATCCTGATGCAAACAGCGACTGCAGTCGTGTTTGCGTCACGTTTGATGAGCAGTTGAACAGCGATTTTTTAGCACTTAAGGCATCTTGGCACTAAATCAATGCTGAAATGGCTATGCGGAGGTCCGACTTCCGTTTGAAATCAACTTGCTGGTTGTATTCAATGACCCTTTAACAACAAGTTACCCTTATGCCTCATCACTGCAACCGATTGTTCCTCCGTGTGGTGCAAAGTGTGTTACTGTGATTATTTTCAACGTGAAACGAACCGTTTCTGTGATTTGTAGGACTGATTCTGCTATTAATTACTGCAGTGACAACAAGCTATGAAAGAAAATCCCGCCATCTCCACGAAGTGAATGATGATGAGAGGGGCGAATCTAAAATGCTTATCAGCAGACAATGTGACGCATTAAGTGCAAGCTGCTTTCATAGTGTGTGCATTTACATTAGGATATGGCCCCCTGGCAGAATGATGCGCTGCGCGAGATTTTGCCGTACCTAAAACGACAGGCAACTCATTTTTACGGAGTATAGGATCTGTAAAAGGGTTGCGAGTTGGGCGAGTTGGTAATTATGCATTGCGAAAAATAAACTGCGCGCAAATTAACGAGGACAAGAACACATGAAGACGGCACAAGCGCACACTCGCAACTAGTTTATTATTGCACAATTCAAAGCTTTATATGCCCAAGCGCCCAATTGCCGCGCCCCCAATGCGTCACAGTTCTAGGCGCACTCAGCCGAAAATACTAAAAAACCGTAACAACAAAACCACAAAATGAACTTTGAGGCGTACGAAAGGCGAAAAATCAGCAAAGATAACCGCATCATACATGGATGAAGACCCCCCTCCCACCCCCAACACGCATTCCCAGAAGAAGCACCGAAATAGCGCTCAATGTGCGTCTAAATATGCGACTTCTCGATTAAGCAGGGCGATAGGGGATGACTGATACATTCGGAACCAGCTTTTCTGATGTGGCTGGCTTCTACAATTTCTCGCGTTTGCTGGTTCTTATGTCGCAAAAGGATGGCTGTGCGCGCAAACACAGGGACACAATCAGGTCTGCATGCGCGGTAATGAGAAGATAAGTGGCTCAGGTCACGTTGAAAAATGAAAAAAATATATACGGTACTTTTAGACGTCGTACGCTCGAGCTTGTGACAACGTACCCGTGTGCGGCTCTCTCCTGAACTTCGGAGAAATGCAGGCGGGTTGTGTTATATTTCTCGTCTTGCATTACGCTTTCCTTTATATATTAGCGCCCTCTTTCCCGATCTCTCTACCTTCCTTCCCGCTTCCGTCTGACTGCGCTGATTTTCGCCAGCACGAAGTAACCGTCACGTTGCTTTGAAACGACGCCGCGCGCGACAAACGATTTTATCTCGAATGCCCTGTTACAAACCGGCCTACAAAAGTATGCGATCGCATACCCCAAAACCCACAAACAAGTAAAATAATACGAGTGTGCGCTTTTTTCTTTGCCCGTGCGTGTACGAGCTGTGAGCGGCACGGGTACCCGGGTACTTCGCTGTTAACCCTATCCAAACGTTTGACAAACGCATCGACTGATGAAAGACCACTTACCAGCGAGCTGTCCACACCTGTCGCCGTATCCAAATGCTGTTTGCGGCTGTTCCTCGTGTGACAGGAGCACATGAAAATCTTTCCACCAAATGGCACTACTAGTCCTTCACAAATACAAAAAAACGATGGCCCAAGGCGAGGCTTGAAGCTCCGGCCGCGCCGAGTCACCGGCCGCGCTGCGTTGATACACAGAGGTTGTTTACATCCGGGCAGCCAGTCGTGCCGCCAGGGCAAGTTGAGTCGCTGCAGTCGGGTGCGTTGGCGCGCTGGCACGAGAATTTAAATCGTCTATGTATGCGCAAGCAAGCGAAGCAGATGAACATTGCAATTGTTTGCAACGGCGAAAACTGCCTCTTTGTTAGCAGCAGAGTTTGACAACACCTATCGCCAAAATAAACAGATTGAGACAACGCGGCCGCGCTCTCTGCCTGTGATCGCGCTGGTTGAAGCATCTATACGGGTATACGTACGGTATTGGTTTTGTAGCTGCGTGCAACCGTCGCCTCCTGCTCACTCGTTCTGATTAGCATTAGGCCACGGTTGAAGTGCTGGTGCACGGAGACAACAGAAGGCTAACATGGCGACCGCCCGCTTGAGATGATTACCTCAGATAGGGCGTTTATTGCGGACGTGGTAGTATATAAGGAACGGAACGCCATCTCACAAATGGTGTTAAGTAGTTCTAAATCCTCCCTTTTGCTACCTGGATGGGCAACGGTACTACCATGGAGGTTCGTCCACTTCTTTAGATCATGCCTAGGGAGTATATTTTTTGCTATAGGTACTTTTCAGGGCACATTACTTGATTAAAACTCCATTTCCGGCTAGTTTGCGTTTACAGCGTAGTGTCCATTGAGCGCTCACTTCGCAAGACTTGAATAACGTGAACTAGAGCCCATTCTGGGTAACCCGGACACGATGTGCACGTACGGCAAAGGGTCAAAGATTGGTTTGCAAGGCGGGAAAAAATGTAGAGATAACTTACAGACATCTGACCGCTAGAGAAACACTACCTTTTGCGCACTGCTTGCCACGAATGGGACTCCATTTTCAAAATTAGGGAAGGCTAATTGGGTTGTGTTTTAACACGTATTACAGGTATTAACAGGTATGTAACAGGTAAAGTTAAAAGGAGCAACTGTTTCTGATAATATTTGATAATAAAAGCTCTCTCAGCTTCCTCGCAATTCCCAAAGTTAATAAACTAAACAGATTTAATCAGCATAAATGGACATCACTAGATTCACGTGCAGAATTGTTTCGGTGTCTGCGCTTGGGTCGCGCGATGGTGTAGCCCCGAGATAGCAAATCACGATCGCCAGGTTCAGGTGTCTCACACTTTGAAACGTGCTCATTTCAGTTTTCTGACTGCCTACGCACAGCCGGGCTACAGCGGCGGCGTCCGCCGCTGTAGACCGGCCGTGGCCGAAGTTGCTGCGTTCGGGAATCCACCCTAGGGAATTCACGGCTGGCAAAATCTCTGGTTTCACTCTTTGTACACTCACCTGTGTGAATTCACGTGACATCGCATGGCCAATTCTTGTGGCTGTCGTTTAAAGTTCGGCTATCCAGTCACCTTCACAGCGTGGATTGGAACCAATTTTTTCATATCTGTATTGCATGCTGCTCGTGAGTAGTTTCTGATAATCAGGCTGGTTAAGGAGCCAGCCGAAGGAATAAAATGCCACTCCCCTAATTTACTTCTTATATTACGGGTTCACATTTAACATTCTAAAATTACCCGACTGCTTGGTAAGCTGACTTTGTCGTTAATTGGAAGACCACAAAGCCGAAAGGTAGAGTTGCCAATCAAACAGCGAAACTTGAGCTTCATATAGTCATTGGAGTCATAGATGTAGAAAAAAATCGTTGAACAAAGGCATTGAGAGGATTATTAAGTTTGTACTCCACCTGCAACTTAAACAGCACACCCGTGGATGTCCTCTACAAAATAAATCAGCCCGACGTCAGTGGCCCACGGACACAGAGGCCTATTTGATTCGGCTTCATCAAACGGGAAATCATTTTGTTACGCGGTGGCAGGACCGAGGACGTTAATCATTAGATGTGCGAACGATGTACTTTCCGTCTTTACGTGAGGTAGGCCATGAGACAGAAACGGCGATGGCTCTGCGCCTGCCCAGCTTCTTCCTCAGACGTTGAACCACACTACCACGTTCCGTTGTTCTCATCCTCGTCGTCTTCCTGTAACATAGCCCCGCCGTCAAGAGAGACCGTCCCGGTCGAGGCCTTAGTATCTGAGCGAGGGGAGTGAGTACGAACGATGAAATGATAATTCACGGGGAAGGGAGAAGACGTCGTCGAACAGAAAGTCTGCGACATCGACGGCGTAGCTGGTAGGAAAAGCACGGGTTATGGCACACCCGTCGCATATTCAGTCAGTGAGTAAACTTTATTGATGGGGAAGGGAAAGGGGGGAAAGGAAACGTGGGCCTAGAGAAGGGAGAGGAGCCCTCTTTCCAGGGCCCCAGTTTCTGCCCCGATCTTCGCTCTCTGGATCAGCTCTCGCTGAGTCCCGAGGGCGGATTTGGTCAGGGCTGCCTCCCATGTCTCTAGTGTGTTGGGTTCGTGGGCGTTCTCCGGGGGCCATATAACGGGGCATCCCCAGGATGCCAGGAAGAGTTTTGCCACCTCTCCACACATTTCGCATATTCAGTGCCCACCACCTGCCCATCTTCTTCGTCCTCGGACCTTTGACCACAGCACCGCGTTTCGTTGTTCTCATCCTCGTCGTCTTCTTGTAAAAATATAAACAAATCCCTCCAGTGGAAAAAGTATAAAGGCGGAAGCCTTATTTACCTCATCAAAGGTGAAGAGTTATCAGTTTTGTCAATACAAACGATACCAAACAGGTTGGCGCTGCAAAAAAGTATAATTAGAGCCTATCATTCGTGATGGATTCGAAATCGCGGCCCAAGAACTGAAGCAAAGTGCGTCATCCGTTCGCTAACACGACAGCCAACTGTGAGAATCAATAATTTCCCTGGGGCGTGCACCGTGACAGATGAATGTAACAACCGGGAAGAAAAACAGGTGTACGTGAAGGAGATATTTCATTGTGGAGGAGCTCCCACGTGAATGACGGCCAGCCAGACTGTCGGAGTAATTCGCGTCAGAGGACGACGAAACGATAACGAAGCCTGAGACGCAAACACCATGATGAAGTAATAATTCGATATCCATGAGGCTTTACCCTTCATACTACGTGGTGTTGGGATTGGGCATCCCACCGCAGTCACCAATGTTGTTACTCGCATCCCAGCTTGTCACCAATGTTGGGAATCAGCCATCCCACCTTTGACACCACTGTTGCGGCTGGCTATTCGATCAGTCACCGGTGTAGCTGCGTCGACTTGTTCCGTCCGCTATCGACGTAGCGCAGAGCCGAGCGATGAAGTTCTCAAGCCAATGAAAAGTCAAAGCAACATTTATATACTGTATGTACAAGGGTAACAACAGGGTTACATGGCTCGCACAAAGGCGGCAGCGCCTCTCCACTCGGTGCCTCCGAAAAGTGGCACCGTAAAGTGCGCCCAAAGAATGCCTCCGGGCAGGTTTTTTACACCCGGAAGTTCGTTGCGACGTCGATAAGTTTGAATCTCTCCAATCAGGACTCTTGCTGGCCGAAGAATAAAATCCAGCAAATGGTGGCGAAGCTCTTGCATCAGCCGAGCCACCCCGATGGAGAAAGTGAAAGCGACTCCCTCGCCGTCTCCAGGAAGCCGCCTGCAGGCAAGCAGCGGCATGTCGGCGCCGGTCGTTCACCCGATGCATTATTCGGCCTAGCCGCCGCGACGAAAACGGGAAGGCGACTCTGCAGCTAGAGTGTGCTAGAAGTTTACGAGTGGCCCGAGCGACGGCCTCACCCATTGTATCAGCGGGTCGACTTTCGCCCACAAAATAAAACCGCTGTAAAGGCGGCGCTGCTGTCATGTACTACTGAACAGCCGCCGCTCCCCGACACGATTCCGGCAAGGCGCAGCAAGTCTTGCGCTGCTCGCTGCGTGTTTTGGCGCTTGGGCAGCTGATTGATTGATTGATTGATTGATTGATTGATTGATTGATTGATTGATTGATTGATTGATTGATTGATTGATTGATTGATTGTGAGGTTTCACGCGCCGACGCTGCACAGGCGTTGAGCGCACGGATGTGGAGAGCTCAGGATCAATTTCGACCACATTGGGATCTCTAACCTTAGCCGAAATCTTGAACACTCGGGCAATTTTAGCTTTTCTCCTACATAAAAAAACTGCCTACATTGAAGAGCTCTGCCTACGGCAGCCCAGCGAGGTTCGCCGATACGAGAACACAGTAAACAGTAGTGCCGAAGCACAGCCGTTGATTCGGGGACTCCCAAAGGTTGCGAGCACAAGCCAGAAAGGCGTTCATGCATCACGCCGTCCGGGTCGTGACCACGAACGGGAGGCAGGTACTCACGGCGCGCGACAAACAACAGTTCCCGCCTTAGAGACACGGTATCCGCCACTGGCGCGCTGTTCACTGACCATGCTCCGACCGGGCCTCCGGCGAGGCTCTCCTTGTCTTTTGTCCGCGCGCCTACGCTCCGCACGGACCGGTTGTGCTATCTCTCGGTGGACTCCGACGAACCAGTGGAGCGCCAGACGGGTTTCAGCGCAACGTGTCTCTCCCGAAGCGCGAGGCGGCTCGGGATCGTGGGCCATGGTTCTCCACGATGCCCACAAAGGATCGGAGACGGGACACCGATCTGTGTCACTTATCCAAAACTGGTCCATCGCGCCACACGAACACGGCATTAAAGGGCCAGTAATGAGAATGTCGGGAGCGTACGCAGGGAGGCGAGTGCGTTGGAGAGCGACAATGACTCACCTTGCTGAGAGCATAATTGTACCATCTTTGAGAAACCACTCGAAGCCTCCTCGATAAGAACTCCTTTTGCGACAGCCTAACTGGCTCATTATGTCCCCGCCGGACACAAAGGGAGAGTGGTCACTAACGGCGTGAGAGGAGCGTAATGTAGGTATTAAAGCAGGGGGCGAACCGAAAACAGGGGGCGGGGGGATGAGGACAGCGATCCGAGGAGCGGACGAGACGAGTCGCGAGAAGTGCTAGGCAAAAGAGAGGGAGGCATCGGTCTCCGGACTCACGCTATCACTGGATTGCGGCGTCTGACCACCTGCCTCAACACTTAGCCAACCGATGTCGAGCTGCCGTTCGAGCCCGCGAAGCAGCAGCCTCATCGCGGCCGACTTTAGCCTTTCGTTCGAGCCCTAGCTGGAGCAGCCTCATCGCGGCGTACGCCATCTCTTCGAACGAGCCCGAGCCGGAGCAGCCTCATAGTGGCGTATGCCACCTCCTCCTTCGCGCACGCGCAGCAGCAGCCTTATCGCAGCGGACTCCACGCTCAACCCCCAGCAGCTTGGTTGCGGCGAACGTCTGGCCCTCCATACAAGCCCGCGTCGCATCACGCCCAGCCGAAGCGAGATCGAGCCAGTTGATCCTAATAAATGCCACATAAAACTTCCATGTGTCTATGTTTCCGTCTCCTCATGCCCAGTGTGCCCCCAAGGTCACTTTAAGACTCCCGACCATCACAAAGGGGAAATCGAATTACTCGATGGAGGGAAGAAAGAAGGCATTTCGGAGGCATAGAGTAGACTCAGGAGGCGCGGTACCGGATCGGTTTGAGGTCGATGGTAGAGGGTTTCGTCCTGCAGTAGAACTACGGAACTGTTACTGAGAATGATGCTGCTGCTGGCGCTGATGATAATGATGATGGTGATAAATACTAAAAAGACGAGGATTATGCTCATTTTACTTTTCGAGGTAGAATGTCCGATAAAATAAATAACTCAAAGGCCACATGTCATTTGACCATATTACTGTGGAGAAAATTGTTTTAATTGCCTGCAATACTCTGGAGTAATTTCGTAACGTGTAGCTTTCAATAAATTGGCATGTAAGCAAATTGGCTCCAGTCCACGATTTGAATGTGGTTGGCAGGCAAAGCATCAAATGGCACAAAGAACAATTGCCCATGTTACGTCACTTGAATTCACACACGTGGGTCTACAGCGAGCAAAAGCCGAGATTCTGCAGGGTGTTACTGGAATTCATGGGTGCGGCGTTCCGAAAACTGGAGCGTCTGCCACGGCTGCGATGGAGCGGCGGTCGACACCGCCGCTGTAGCCTGGCCGTGAGACAGAAGACGGAGAGGAGCGTGCTTTCAAGGATGAGACAGGCGAACCTAGCCATCCTGATGTGCTTGCTTGGAGCTACTCCAGCGCGCAACACAAGCGCAGATACCGAAACAATTCGCCATGTGAACTTAGTGATTCCCATTTATATCAATTTAAACTAGTTTAGTTACTTTGAGAATAGCGAGAAAGCTCAGGGAACGTCCATAATCGCTATTTATGAAATGCAGTTGCTCCTTTCACTTTTTGCGATAATTGTTAAAGACCAACCGAACCGTTAATCGCCAATTTAGAAAACGAAGTCCCATTCGTGGCAAGCAGTGCGCAAAAGGTAGCGTTTCTCTAGCAGCCACATGTCTGTTTGTGGTCTATACATTTGGTTTTTCCGCCCTGGACACGTAAATGTTTACTTTGAACACATGGATGGGAGAATTTCAATCATGCAAAACAAGTCAATCAGATACCAGGACGTGATTTACTCGGCAAAATCGATTCACAACGCCAACATTTCCCGCCACAGAGTCGAGGCAACGCAAAAATGAAGAGATGTTCACATCCTTAACATAAAAAAATATCGCACTATTCCAAAGCCATAAAATCCTTTGTTGCGGCAGTTGCTTCGTTTGCTTGAAAAATAAAATGAGTGCGGATGACGTGCACCAAAAAAATTTAGTTCCCTTTCGCTGTGTGAAGAAGGTTGACCTGCAAAGTGGCACTTCCTCCGCGGAGTGCACGAAACAGAACACGTTTGTAATTTACGACTGAGCATACTTCCTATCCAATGACCTGAATGAAATTTGGAAAAGACCTGACCTTTGTCCTAGCAGACAAACGTAGAGCTGTGTCTTTCCCTCCCGCATCGTAGACATCTTACTGTTCGAGATACGCGCTAACCCAATCCACTCTACAACAGATTGCACCGGACCGATCGCAATGGGCTGTTTGACGACCACGTTGAACCTCACGCCAATACAACGGGCATGACATCAGTAAGGGTATGAAACCTATATCTGAGCATGCCCCTCATAACACCCTCCTCTCCCAACCCGTGCTCGCATAAATTGGCAACCGGTCATGAGCGGGTGCTTAGAAGGGGCCGAAAAGCCCTTTAAGCTGAACGAACCATATTGGCCCACATCGGGAATCTAAGCGTGCTAGTTGCCGTTCCTCCCGAAGGGACTCGCAGCTACACGACCAGCTGGAACCTGACGTCGCTACGGCGGCGGCCGCGGCATTCTGTGGTTTTCGCGCCCATTCACGCTGCTGTTCGGGCTTACGCTTCCCAAGTTTCCGCTCTTCCTCCAAGCGAGTGACATGCATCCATCCTATACCGAGTTAACATCTCGAGGGTTTCAAGCTCTATGCTAGGGGACAGACACGTGGGTGTTCCTTTCACTACCCAGTCGTAGGCATCTCAGCCTCTGCACAACAAACCAAACCCAGACCCAAACCACTCTCGCGTTGTGGTGACTACGGTCGCGCTTGTGTAAAAATGGCAACGGATTATGATGGCCCACCAGTAGAACAGGTGCACACCAGCAGCGCAAAAGAGGGATTCTAGGGAAGCTGTGGCGTGTTCTAGTCGGATTGTAAGACGAAGAAAGGAAAGCGAAGAGATGCATTGTCGTTGTAGCAGAAAGAAAAGCCGGTCGAAGTCTTAGTCGCCAAGACCTGCGGCAACGGAACTGAAGACGTAGATACAAATACGATGCAGCTGTGCAGACAATTAGTAAATGAGTACCGCCAGGCTTTGACCTTGGGAGCAAATAAGCACACGTACGTATCCAAAGGAATTTTTTAAAGCATGAAGGAGCACACCAAAACATAAACGACATTACATTGTGAAGCATATGCAATCAAGTACAGTTGATAAAGAATACATTGTAATTCGGCAAATATACACAAGTACTCAAAGGAGGAAAAAAGTTAAAGGGATAATCCGAAAAAACTCGCACACTGTGTAGAAAGTCCAATCGTTCATGAAAATAAGACATCTGCAAGTAAGGGCTGGTGAGGAAGCGACCACCTAGGCACTCCTGTACAAAGAAGATCATTCTGGGGTATGGTCCAAAAATGAACAAATTTCTGGTTCAAATGATGTTTATTCGTCCTCGTTTTATTTCATCGATGGGACTGGGTGTGCCTGTACCCTAAATATGACACCAAAATAAATACAAACCAACTAAAATATGCAGTGTAGCGCGTTACCAATTCACGTTCCATCAGAATATATTTGCGGAGGGTATCATACCTTTCTGAGTGTTTTTTGAAAACTATAATAGAAAAACACACCGTCCCTGCTGGGTGCCAACAACTGACCTAGTTTCTCTGGGCATGAACACAGGCGGCATATTTTAGGTGTCCAATTACTCTATTTCCTCTCATTGTAGATGTTTAATCCTGACTTGGAAATTGCCAAGAGCAGACAACGGTGCTGCCGACGTTGAGGAAGAGTCCGAAGCATTGTAGATATCCTGTGAAACATGTGTACATTCCCTCAGCCTCTTATTAAACCATGATTATGTGTTACGAAGCTACTGTAGCCGCAAAAAGGGCGAACGCAAGTGCGCTTTCCTGGCAGACCCCTACGACAACAGGTCCTCATCGAGTCCTGCCGTACGCAATCATTGAACCAATTCAGAACAATCGAAGTGAGCTTCTCGTAATATTCCGACCCAGTCATACAAAAAAGTGCCCAAAGAAAAGCTGTAGTCTCTAGAGGGAAGGACATTACCAGTGTCCATTAGCTTCTGAAGCTATTCCGTACATTCGACCTCATGAACGAAGCTTGCTGCGTACTGATCAGCTGTGATTCGAGATTGAAGATGCCAGCCAACAAAAAATGCCCCGAACATCCATGTAGTCAACAATATTTTTCTATCAACTGCACCAGAGTTAACGTTTTGAGGTGCTCTGCCAAATAGAGTCAAAGTGAGGATTAATACCTTCGTGGACACTATCATTCGGGTGTGATGAAGTCCAGACGGGCGTATGTATGAACAATGGAGAGCGCAAACGCAGCTAAAACGGAGCTAACAATTGAGACAGTGCTTTGGACTTGCAGAAAAGAAAATCTTTTTCCTACTCCGCGACGTGTAAAAAAGCAACAATTGAATGGTGGGTACATGGCGCCTAAATAAAATTGGCGTTCAAAACTCTAAGAAAACGGCCTCGGTGCAATGTCGATATCGGTCAACCTGTTTTCAGCAGCAAATACTTGATTTTTAAGACAGGTTCTCCGAGCATATCGGGGGTTGCGTTTAGGGTGGAATACGCTTCTAATAGTGCCGCGATCTCCGGAGGTATATCGGTATGTCCGCTTTTTTCTTCCAGTTTGGCCATACGATAGCAAGTTTCAAGTTTGCTGTATACTTTTTGGAGTTTGCTTCGCGAAGCCTGAAAACCTCCGAAGGCAGGGAGGTGTTTATACGGGCGACGTTGCAGTTAACATATCAGTTTTATGGCTCTTCGATTGACGTGGGAGAAATGGTGACCACCTGGCATGCTGCGTAGCCCAGTGCCTTTACCTAATCCAATGACTCATTTTCTTCTGTGAAGAATAACCAGTGTGTGTCTGAACAGAAAGGCTGGCAAAGTATTCTAAATGACCTGTAAACTCATTCTGCAGATTGTGGCGCCAAGGAAGAAATACCCCGTGTTTCAGAAGTCACAGTTCGTGCCCCGAGACTAATGTGTATAACTCCAATGACCCGTCATGAAAATGATTCCACAACAACGCGGGCTTAAGGAGGTGGGCAATGTGCGCCGCAAGCAACCTCGAGGAGTTTCCAAAAGCGGCAACTGCGATGAACCACTGGCTGTAGATGACACCTTCGCGTCCATTACAAGAGGGTGAAGCTGGGCTTCAGAGCTGCAGAATTCGGAGCACGATAAGAGAACAAGAAGAAGCATGTCTCTAAACATTTTCCTTGCCTGTATCCTACGCAAACCTTTGTGTTTTCGAATAAAGTAAGCAGCGTCCGTTTTATTCCTCACCATGTTGAAAATAAACCTGCCGATGGCAAGCTGCTTTTGCCAGTGGTACGGCTTCCTTTCCGACATAACAGGGCTTGATTGGGTTTTCTAGTGTTCACTACACGTGCTCCTGTGATCATTTGGTGATTACTTTCGGCTTTCTGATATAGATCTTTTTTTTGTTGTTATGTATTTCCCAAAGGTATAGAAGCTATACACGCATTGGTAATGACGCTGATTCATGTTCTTGTTTCCTGTATATATATTCGTTTTTTTTTTTTCAAAAATACCATTCCGGTTCTACTGCGCTTCGTCCTCTGTATCTTCATTCATCTTCCTGTCTAAGTAGCGATTTCTCAATCATGAGCGTATACCAACAAGCCAGCGGCACTTCGTCGAAGGATGGAACCGCTACGAAAAAGCAGCATTATGCTAATGCACCTTGATATTCACTGACCCCAAAACGCTTTTTTCGCTAATGAAACTGAGGAACGCCGTTTGTTGTTACTTATTTCCTATCGTCCGGCTTATTGAAATTTGCGTAAGTAGTCCTCTCGCCCAGCGGTACGTGAATAAGAAGCAACCCCATAAAAAGGTATAGCCTCCGGGTCTTATCTATCAGGGTCATATTTGGAAATTTGTTGTGGTAGAATTTCAAAATCCCGCTTTAACGTATAAAGAAAACGATAGCGTTTCTTGTGCCCTTGATTCAGACATGCAGCCCAAAGTTCGAATGCATATCAAAGCAGAAAGTTCTCATACGGAAAATGTTTCCTAACCAGAAACGTGAACCTGCAAACAATATTCATCCTTGTCAACCATATTTAA